>CM030834.1:4571256-5050010 GCA_018105865.1 Metaphire vulgaris
GTGTTTGGCACGAAACTTGTTAAACTAGTAAATGTGTAAAACATTAAATTTTGGCTGATAAAAACACGCACTTAAACATCAAAATTAGTTTAGCGCTCTCTTACTATTTTACAAAAAAAAACTTGCTTCACATCTACATAGTAATATCAGGTTAGAGCCTCACATCGGAACGAGTTCTATTGATCTACTGGACAATGCCTGCTAACGCAACGACCACAATATAGGCCTACTGTGCATTTTGCTTTAGCATGCTGCGTAAATGAGAAGCAGCTACTCGAAGTGAACCAACCAGTAGCGTTGAGAGTAATGTGGCAAGCTGAGGCCAATAATTATAATATAATGAGATTCTCAGGCAAAATGACCATTTAAATTAGACGAACAGAGAAAGACGGATTTCTAAACGCAGAACGGAAATCTATACAGCAATATCAACATTAAAAGAGAGTAATTGAATATTTAAGGCAGAATTTATCTATTGTCATTACTTTGAACCAATTAATTAAATGGAAAGAAGAATATTGGAAAACAGAAATGACTACAGAATAACAACAGCGTCTGAATACCTATGACCTTATTTAGTTCATTACCTGTGTAATGACCTATTTGACCTCCTGTCATCTGAAATCCTGAAAACTGGCTGTTTATGTCGTCATGTTTACCAGAGAGACGGTGACGATGCTGAGTTTCTGTCACGAGGCAGGTCCAGTTGGGAGTGAGATTGTCTCTGGCTGCCTTCCTTGCTTACAATTAAGAGGCGACCATCTCCTTCGTGCAGTGAATACAACAGGGTCAGATTCGAATCCGTGTCCGTCTGATTGCACGTCACGAACCCGTTGTTCCGCGGCTCCCTCCCTCCTCCATCCTCCCCAGGCCCGTCTTATACCTGTGTGGGGCTCCGGGCACCTGGCGGCCTGCGGGGCCCTAGATGTGAAGATCAAATGTTGACAAGCAAAAAAAGAAAAAGGGTCATCTCCTAAACGTTTTTGGGTGTTGACAATCAAAAAAAAGTTTGCGCGCGGCGCGGGACCCCTAAGATGCGCGGGGCCCGGGCACTGTGCCCGATTTTTAGCACGTAAAGACGGGCCTGCTCCTTCCTTATCCCTCCTCCCTCCTCCCTCGTCCCTCGTCCCTTCTCCCTCCTCCCTTCTCCCAGCGCCAGTGCGGCAGAGACGCAACTTTTAATCCGGGGTTCGTTGATCGAGAGTCTGCTACTTGTGCCGAGTGAGACGAAACAGAGGGACAGTTTCTTCCTGAAATTGAACCGCAACTTACAGCTCTTGTGAGAGGAGAGTCAGGAGACCATTGGGAGAAATTATTCAGTCGGCGAACGCAATATCCGATCGCCCACATTTGATTGTTTCGAAGGGAGAGAGAGAGAGAGAGAGAGAGAGACAGACAGACAGACAGACAGACAGACAGACAGACAGAGCCAGAGACAGAGAGACAGAGAGACAGAGACAGCCAGGCAGACAGAGAGACAGAGAAGCAGAGAGAGGGGAGATGGAGGAGAGGCAGAGAGAGAGGGGAGAAATAGGGGAGAGACAGAGACAGACAGACAGAGACAGAGAGCGACGGCGACACATCGGCTGCCCTGATATGCGGATCGAACGACGTTCGATTTCGAAGCCAAACGGCGGCGACGAATAAAGCGATCTCCGCCCAACAACATCTCCAAAATCAAAGACTTCGAACAAACGGACAATTAATTCAACCGAAAATTATCCGTCCTAGGGAAGTTTTCTAATCCGCAGATTAAGATTCGGTTCCTTTCATCTTGCCTCCTTTCGTTAATCCGTCAAGCTAAAAGACGGCGAGAATCGCGTGTCTAGCCTTTGCAATTGGAAAATCCCGATCCACTTTGCTTATGCCTTATGATATAATCGAAGTCAACCGAAGCACAATTTTCAAATCACTTCTAAACGAATGAAATTTTAGAGATTATACTTGAAATTGGAAGAATGCAGTTAACTGATTTTTATAGCGCCTAGTTGAGCGATTATCTATTTGAAAATGGACCAGACGAGAAAAAATATTAACGTAGATCAGACACCTCGGATTTTGAGAGCCTCAGTATAGGCCTACTGGCAGTGGCGTAGCCAAGTGGGGGTTAAACCCCCTGGCTGCCGAAAACAAAAAATATTTTTAACGAGTTTTTATGCATTTTTAATTTTTAACGCGATTTTCTGGGTTAAACTTTCCTTTGGCTAGACCTGAAAGATTAAAGTAAGAGGCGATAACGTTTTTTGCTTGTCAGCATTTCTCCAAAGTTGGATACGGTCAAAACCAAAAATCAAACCCCCTTCCGAAAATCCTGGCTACGCCACTGCCTACTGGTGATCATGTAGCACTGACAGACAGACAGAAAGAGAGAGACAGGCAGACATACAAACAGACAGACAGTAGATCTGACATTTTAGAACAATGGTAATCCTAGAACAATAGTAGAATTTCACCAGTCCATGCAGTTCATGCTGACGCTGAATCAGACGTAGAACTAAAATGGCGGACTTCCCGACGTGGCATATAGACAAGACAGAAAGACACAAACAGAGGCAGTGATAGATAGAGACTCGGTGGATAGAGGGCAGGACATTCAGATATATAGGAAATCAAGAGATATTGAGTCGGTCGGTCGGTCAGTAGGTTTATAACTCTAAGAGCAGTCAGTTTTAGAACTCATGAGTGATCAGACATAGAAATCGTAACTTAAAATGGCAATAAAATATTTTCGTCCATAGACCTACTCGAGTTCGAGCATTGGGCATTGTGCCATTAATCTAGGTAATAGGCCTATGCCATTGCTTTTCTCCAGACCCACGTTTTACCTTCGCAGCCAAAGCTGCTACTTATTCACCACCGCCCTCTAGTCGAACTCAGGGGCTCCTGCGGGAGCCGAACCCGTTCCGTCAGCGTGTCGCTCTAGCGTTTTAGGCTACCAATCTACCATCTTCCCGCCCCTAAAATTCTTAAATTGTAATAATGCAGTGGAATTAAGTTTCAGAAAATGTTATTCAGAGTTTTGATCTATAATTTGTAATTAATTGTTATCACGTATAATTCACCCATTAGACATAACAAAATTCAGCCAACTGAGTCGTCTCTTCATAACCAATAGGGATACACAATGGTCTTTTGGTAACACGTCTGTTGGGTTTAGAGAGCCCCATTCAGCAAACGCCTACAGATAAAGTTTAAATTGTCTTCGGTTTATAAGATCTCAGGCTCTCTCGCAAATGCCAGGCGTCGACTCCGTTAGCTATATTCCACCTATAAGAAAATTTTCTTTCCTCTTTTCTCCGTGAATTTTCCTCTTTAAATTTATTGCTTGTAAAATTGTTTGATCAGAAATTAATTATGAAATAAAGACTGATGTCCTGAAAGTAAGATTTATCGTCACACAACCTGTCGCACCGCCTTACGCTCAGTGCCTCAACCAACGACCGCCCTACGCTCAAGACCGACCTATAGTGCCTCCACTGGGTGCTCCGTGTGCTCTAACCTCTACGCGCTTAGCCTCAGGGTCCTTCCTAACTGTGGAGAACGACTAAAGCGCTCGATTAGGATCGAATCGTCTTTACGATGTCTTCCACACGCCGCCTACAACTCCAGATGCGGCCAACCGGCTATTTATACTGTTTCGCTTAATCCTGCTAGCTCAGACTGATCATCGAACTGATGGCGAAAACAATCGTCTTACTGCCTGTCTTTTCCTTTAACATTACAAACGCTGTCTTGACTACCTGGCGGGCGGCTATCTGTCAAAGGCCCGGGGCATCTTTTAATGGCTCACTTGCGGCCCCTAAAGTTTCAATTATCTAAATTCGCGGGTCTGACGAGCAAAAATAAAGTTTAAATTGTCTTCCTTTATAAATTTCCAAGAAATGAGGCAAAAAAAAAAGAAAGTTTTCAGCACGTTTAAATTTATTGGTTAAAATTGTTTGATCAGAAATTAATTAACCCTAAAGACTGAACCCTGAAAGTAAGATTTATCGACCCTAAACTTTGGCCAAGGACTGATCTGTGTGTGTGGGGTAAGTGGAGAACGGCTGCGCTCGATTAGGATCGAATCGTCTTTACGATGTCAATTAATTACAACTCACAGATGCGGCCAAAGGCTGTCCCCTGAGAAGTGAGAACGTTACGTTTTATGGTCAAAATGGCTGTCTTTGAATCGAATTTTCTTAGATTTAAAATTCTCGAGTTTCCAGAAATGCACTTTAACCGCTTGAGATTATACCACAGATAATAATTAATTGAAGGCCAGATGCTGCACCTGCAGTGAACACATTGGTCAGTTGGATGATTGAAATGGCAAAAACGGGAAGGATTAAAATTATCTTCAGACAGGAATTTTCTCTTTGGTTTTAAGCTCAGCCGTTAATTTCACTTCTTGGCAGAAATTGAAAGACGAACCATTTTAATTAGGGGCTATCCATTAATTACGTCAACAATTTTTGGGCAATTTTTGACCCTCCTTTCAGTGACGGGTCCTCCTAAAAAGTGTAAAAGGTTATTATTTTGTGGTGATGACCTTTTCCCCTTTTTTGTTCATCAAGTGTCATAATGTGGTGGTGATTACCTTTTTTGCTTGTCATGGTTTTTCCGTTGTAATAATAATCTTTATGCGTGACAAGCACAGCATCAAACTAGTGCACAAACAAGGAAGGCCTAACACAAATGAACTGCACTAATTACTAAATAAACTAAAATAATAATAAACCAATAAACTAAACACACACTTTACACAGTACAGCCACTATCACTGCCCATCCCGCCAGCCTCTGCCCTCAGACAAATTCTAGCAATGCACTCGGCAAAGTACAGCGGCTTCTTCGCATATTTATTGACAAAGGACGCATGTCGCTTTTTACAGCAACATGCATACTTTCCAACCCCGTCAAAACTCCGATAATAACTAGTAATAAATAGTATTCCATGAAATTTCCTATTTTTATCATTTGTAAAAAATGAAATTGTTGACGTCAACTTCTCTTGACCGTTCACCTGTCAACAACTGTCAGACTTTTTCAAAACCGTCTCCTCCTATTTTGCTGACTTAATTTGCTGACAGCCCTTATCTGCAGTATTATTAGAAACACCGAAGCGGACCAATGAGGGCCAGAGTAGTGGAGGATAAATGGGCTGACAGACCCACGCAGGCACACAGACACGCAGATCCATAGACAAACAGACATGGCGATTCAGCGAATGGCAAAAGACAGACGCACAGCAGCTGCCATGTATTAAATAAACAGAGAGAGAGAGAGAGAGAGAGAGAGAGAGAGAGAGAGAGAGAGAGAGAGAGAGGCTGACAATCGGCGGATTTGTTTCCGTTGAAGATATTGACTCCGTCGTCTGCAGCAGTCGACGAACGGTCACTTGAGGCAGCTGACAATCTTCCCTAAATGTTTATCTCTGTCTGTCTGTCTTCTGTCTTACTCTACCTGTCTTTCTCTCTTTCCCCTTCTGTCTGTCTGTCTCTGTCTGTCTCTGTCTGTCTGTCTTTCTGTCTGTCTGTCTGTCTGTCTGTCTCTCTCTCTCTCTCTCGTTTTCATGCTAGTAAAAAGAATTTTAATAATAAAGGAGCATCCTGTTGCGCCGTTACCTTATCTCATTTGGACACTAATGTCGGGGGTTTTATTCCCCTCTGCTCCAATTATTTATTTCCAGTTTCAGTTTCACCGCATCGTAGATTGTTTGCGTTTAATTCCGACGGCGGTTCCCAGCCCCTTCCCCTGGCGCCCCTTTTCCGCCGTTCACAGCACCTTCCATTCTGGTTCTCCTCGACGAGTATTACATCCTCCTCCTCCTTCTCCTCTTCCTCCTCGTCCTCGTCCTCCTCCTCCTCCTAATCAAATTGTCGCAGTAACGACTGGCGCTTGCAATTGAATCAGCGCAGAACGAAGAAGGAGATTAGAAATCCCTGTCGCTTCTTTTCGTCTGTTCTAACGACGACATTGGCGGCGGGCGGCGGCGGAGGAGGAGGAGGAGGAGGGAGGAGGCCGAGGCCGTTATCCAGTGGCGTCATTTCACACTTTTCTTGCAGGGAGAAATTTTTAAAATTTTCTTTTCGAATTTTTTATTTTTGGAAAATTTTTTGACTGAGTTAGTTTGAGTTTCAAAAAAAAAAACGACCTTTTTTTTTTTTTTTTTTTTTTTTTTTTTTTTTTTTTGAGTCAGCCCTTCTTAGGTTATTAATACATTACAAATTATTATTTTCATTTCCTTGGGGGCCGGCCCTTTTTTGGTGTTGCACATATTAATACATTATCAATTAATATTTTCATTTCCGTTATCACGCTGCGGCTCCTGACGCCTCTCCGTTATCACTGCGGCTCCTTCCCTCGCCCGTCGTCGTCCTTAAGTCCCGACGGATCGACTCCTCCGTCGGTCGACTGAGAGTGTGAGGGAGGAAAGGATGGAAAGACGGAGGAACGGGAGAAGTTGTGAATGGTAACGGAGAGACAAGAGGAGCGGAGGAAGACGGTTGACGATTATCAACAGCGCGAAGGTAATGCTTAGAGATCAACAGACGCTCAGACATATTCATCGTCAAGCGGTTCAGGACTCGACGGACGAACCTCCCTCCATCCCTCAAACGGCAGATCCACTCCACGAAGGAAGATGGAAACGACGAATGTCTTCAAGCAACGCATTCGACTAAAACAACAACAACAGAAGCAGAAATCTATTATTGTGTTGCCATCGAGTCTTTTCCTAATCGTCTGAATGTCTGTCTATGTGTCCGCATCTCACTGTATATGAAAATATATGTGTGCATGTAAGCAATTTATGCCAGTATTATTGCTGTTTATTTCATTTCACAGTCGTTTTGCATAGTGTGACTTGATTGTTGATTCCCCTTTTGGTGGGTAAGACACATTCCATTATCTCGTTCAGATAAACGTCGGTAACGTTTGGGACTGTCCATTAATTATGTCAACAATTTTTTGCAATTTTGACCCACCTTGTCAACAACTGTCAACTTTCAGTTACCCCCTATAATTACGTCAAAAACTTTTGACCCCCTCCAAGATCAATGACAGGTCCCAATAACAAGGTTATTATTTTTTACGGTGATGACCATTTTTGCCTGTTTTGCTCATCGAATGTCAAAATGTGGTGGTGATGACCTTTTTTGCCATGCTTTTTTCCATTGTAATAAGTAGTATTCCATGAAATTTCCTATTTTTGATTATTTGTGAAAAGTGAAATTGTTGACGTCAACTTCTCTTGAACCTCCATCCCCCTGTCAACAAGTGTCAAACTTTTTAAAAAACCCTCCTTCCTAAATTGTTGACGTTATTAATGGACAGCCCCTTTTTTATTCGACGTCTTTAACGCTTTTTATTTCTTTAACGGGTTTAATCCTTTTTCAACGTTTTTACAACTATGGTTTAAACTTTATATTATTTGATGAGATTTTTGTAACTGCAAACATTTTCAACTAGTTTTTCCATAATTCAGAATAAAATACTGGCTGAAATTCATATTAATGTACAACTGTACATATGTGAGCTGAGATCCATAGGCCTTCTAATCCTTCTTTGATTTATTGATGTTCATACAGGGAAAAAATCTGTTCACAAATGTAAGTTGATGTAAATAAAACTAACATTTTCCTGGCAGTGTTTTATATTCGTAAACTTATCATTTTAGTGGCAATAGTTATTTTTCATGGATTTAAAAATCTGAAGAATAGCATAAAAGATCCCCGCTGGCCGCATGCGGACCGCGGGCCTCAACTTGCCCGCCTCTGGCGTAGGCACTCTCTTATTCGTATTTCGGAGGTTCTCCACAGCTTAAACGGTCAACTAGGAACAAACCGTGCCTCAAAGCTAAACACTTTCACACTATTTCCCGACATCGTGTTTAATAATGATTTAGGAATGCACAGTTTATTTATTATTTATTTATTTAAGTGAAGTTACACAGGCCCGTACGAAGTGGGGGTGCAGCTGCACCCCTGGAGGCCGGTAGGAATCTGCGCTCCCTGCACCCTCTGGAAAAAAGAGAGTAAATTCCGTGCGTGAAGACCTTTTTTGCTCGTCAGGTTTTTTAAAGATGCGAAATATTTTTTCTTAAGAAATTCTGAAAATCTGCACCCAATGCTGAAAATTCGTTCCGACGTGCCTGGTGAAGTACTGTATTTGTGTCTTCAATGCTTTATTTTCTTGCTTTCATATGCCCTATATAGGCACAGTGCAACCTATATATTGGATACAACAGTCCTATTCATACAGCGCAGTTGAAATCCGGCCATTTTTTGTAAATTCGGCTCCGACGACATTCTGCATGCCAGAGATTTTGCCTGATTTGTGATGTCCGTGTATGTAAATTTTCTATGCAATTTCTCTCACCAAATACGAGAGAAACCTGCAGCATAGTGACAAACCTTCCAATGACAAAGGCAACAGCACTACCGCAGTACCGCTCACTGTAGGCAGGCTACTAGTCAGGTCTCACTTTAGACTTAATGGAGGTCCGGTGAAGTGCAAATGTGCAGGAGACATTAACACTGACTGATCACGCAAAAACCTTCTACCACAAAATGCTGAGATGTTGATTCTTCAAAAATATAACTAATTCCTTTTTGCTCTCAGGCTTGACTACGGAACACGTAATGCATATTTCCTGTGCCAACAGTAAATGGGAAAATGCAGTGTTCTAGTGATGGCTTAGTGAGTCTTAGCAGGGATGTCATTTGGGGGAGCTTTGCTCCTGATTTTTAGGAGAAAAATGTTCGCGAATTTTTGTGTTTTAAAATTCATTGTGTTCTCAATTGTTTTTATTTTTTTACAATCACTGATATGTATTATGTAGTATCATATGTAGCATGTACTATGGACAAAACCAATTTGCATACTGCATAGGTATTTTTTTAAAATACTGCCTGCCTTGCAGTCGAAAGTCTTGTCCTCCCTGGAAAACAATGAAATGACGGCCCTGAGTCTTAGTCAGACGTTATTTGATTTTCATAAGTTCAAATTTCAATTCTTACAAATAAATTATAGGCCTATAATATATATATATATATATATATATATATATATATATATATATATATAAAAGTCAGAAACAGTTTACTAACTGATTGATTGATTAGTTTATACTCTGCAGTGATATCTTCGACTAATACTCAGTTAAATACGTCAGGAATTGTCCAAAAAGAGAAAGATGTTCTTTTCGATTGCCTACAGAATAAACAGCCGAAGTAGGTTTGAGGACAAGAAAGTTTGATGGAGTACTCGAGTGTATTGCATCTAAGGTTCTTTTACTAGGAGTCAATAAACGCGCTGTTCTCTATTTCTACTTCCGGTAGAAGTCATTTCCCGATCTCTCAACGAAAATTGATTTCCTCGGATGAAAACCTCTTTGCACGCTCATCTATGAAATGTATGAGTAGCCGCACAGATATATCATGTAGGCCTACAGCTAATAACAAAGATCCACAGAGCAATACAACGTTTATATATATATATATATATATATATATATATATATATATACAGTGTGTGCTCGAGGCTCTCGTTCCGGTATGACGTTCGTAACTCTCGTGGCGTGTTTACCGTAATTTTCTGAACACCGAAGAGGTGTCTCTTTCTCGTTTTTGGCAGTTCGATTCGGGCTGTTTTGGAGTCTCCGTTTTTACTCTTCCTAGAGGATATTTTGGTCGGATTCTCTTGGTTTTAGCGTTTTTAGCGTTTTTAGTTTGCACGCTTCAGGTATATAGGTTTTGCTTTTCCGCCATTGCACCCCCTCCATCTTTATTCATATTCCCGCTCTCACCTTCGATAGCACTCCTCCCACACCGCATTTAGAAGCCGCTAATTTATTAATGTCATGCACGGGCTCGTCGGCACACTTCAATGAGCACAGACTCCTCTCAGCTACGTCAGAAGGGCACGGGGCTATGCAGCGTCTGCCGGACAGTAAGACGATTGCACATAAAAGATGGGAGGATTCATCTACATGGACCCCACGCCAACCCTTGCCTAGGATCAAACAAACTCCCCCTACCCAGCGAATCGTTCAATGCTGCAGTGGACCAAGCCTCAGTTGTTGTCCAAGAAGCCACTACATCCCCCGCTTTGTCAATTACAGCCGAGACAATTAGTAGTGAAGCGAACAGCAACGCAATCCCCTTTGATCACCCAACAGCAAGGGGACCAACAACGAAACATATACCTAAGGCTGCCAGACCTGCCATAGGACAGCTGCTAACTGATATTATAAACAGAATCATAGCAGCGCCATCTATTATTAACCACTGGCAGGAACTGTTACATTTCGCTCCTATCATTTTAAGACAACCAACTAGGGGAGGTAAAAAGCACAACTTGTCATCTCTTTTCAAAGGCAGAGTGCAAAGTTTTTCTGAGGAGTTACACTGCAGCCTCAGTTCTACAGAAAATGGCAGCCGCCATCAATTGACTAAGCCGGCCAAGAAAAGAGACAGGGATAAGGTCCTTGCGGCCACTGTGTCGTCAAAGCTGGAGGATGGAAACATTAGAGCGGCGGTGCGGATCTTAATGTCCAACGAGGACCCGATTACTCCAGATGCCCAATCTTGGCAGGAGCTAATATTAAAGCATCCAACTCCTCCACCAGACAGACGGCCCGCACCATCCCAGAAATCTTGTCCCCAGCTTCAGGTGACAGAAGATGAGATTCGGGAACGACTGCGTTCATTCCCTGCAGGATCCTCTGGGGGCCCGGACGGACTAAGACCTCAGTTAGTGGCCGAGCTGGTATCCTGTCCAGAGGTAGGGAACCGGCTAGTTACCTCAATTACAGGGCTGGTCAACCTACTTTTAGCCGGTACATGTCCAAACCAGGTCCGCCCCATTCTCTTTGGGGGCACTCTGATGGCCCTAAGGAAAAAATCGGGGGGATTACGCCCCATTGCCATCGGTTATCTCTGGCGGCGGCTCGCCTCTAAGTGTGCATCCAACTTCGCCCTGCCTAGGGTGACTAAACATCTTGCACCCCAGCAGGTAGGCGTGGGATGTCCCGGGGGATGCGAGGCAGCAGTGCACTCGGCCAGACGCTTTCTCGCAAACATGCCGGAAGATCAGATTCTCGTGAAACTCGATTTCACGAATGCCTTTAACAGCATGTTCCGAGATAGCATGCTGACCGAATTAGCACAGCTCCTACCAGAGCTGTCGGCCTATTGCGAACTGTCGTACTGCGAGCCCAGCTCCCTTAAGTTTGGCAGCTTCGCAGTACAGTCTCAGTTAGGCCCACAGCAGGGCGATCCACTGGGCCCTCTCCTCTTTTGTCTTCCGCTGCAGAACATTCTGAAAAACCTATCGGCAACCTTCACGGTGGGTTACCTCGACGATCTGACTCTGGGCGGGCCCACAAGTATAGTCGCAGCAGACATCTCAGCCATTGAGAGAGGGTGTAAGAATCTGGGGTTGTCCTTGAACCACGACAAATGCGAAGCCATTCACAGAGGTCCAATGCCGATAACCAACACATCCCTGGACCGGTTTTCGCGGGTCAGTGTTCAAGACGCCACCTTGCTGGGCTCAGCGCTGGAAGTTTCAACCGCCTTCGAGGTGCTCATGTCCAGCCGAATAGCGGACTTACAGACGGCCCTCAGTCGCTTGCTCTTGATTCCAAGGCAAGACGCCCTCTTTCTGCTTCGGAGTTCCCTGAGCCATTCAAAGCTCCTCTATACGCTACGATGCACCCCTTGCGCCGAACATCCACTCTTAGAGAGTTTCGACGCAACCATGCGCGAGGGCCTAAGCAGCATACTAAACATTCAGCTTTCTGACAGCCAGTGGCGTCAGGCGACGCTACCCATTAGGGACGGAGGTCTGGGGATTCGTCGGGTGTCCATGCTTGCACCGTCTGCCTTCTTGGCTTCAGCTGCAGGCACCCGACCCCTCCAGTCTTCCATGCTAGAGAAAGCCTGTGTAAGCACCGACGCGCATGAATTGCAAGTCAAGAACCAGTGGTCCTCCATGAGTCAGCTGCCGAGCCCAACGTCTGGCTCCCTCACCAAGCAGAGCACCTGGGATCGTCCTCTAATTCAAAGGGAAGTAGCACATCTACTCCAGACCCATCAAGGGCAATACCACCAAGCCCGTCTGCGAGCTGTCTCAACACGACACGCTAGCGACTGGCTCCATGCACTTCCAATCACCAGTTGTGGCCTTCGCATGGACGATGAGACGATCAGAGTCGTCGTCGGTCTACGGCTAGGGGCCACAATCTGCGAGAAGCACCTTTGCCCTTGCGGTGCTATGGTCTCTGAGGACGGCGCTCATGGGCTCTCATGCCATCTAGGCCCAGGTCGTGTCCCCCGACACTGCTTGCTGAACGACATAGTTCAGAGGGCCTTGGTTAGGCCGGATCCCTGCTATCAAAGAGCCGCCTGGTCTCTGCCGAACCGATGGGAAAAGGCCAGACGGCATGACCCTGATCCCGTGGCGGACAGGCCGAAGCCTGATCTGGGATGCAACTGTGGCAGACACAGTTGCCCCCACGTATTTGCCAATCACAGCGCTCGCAGCAGGAGCCGCCGCAGAAGCAGCTGCGGCTAGAAAGACATCGAAATATCAGGCACTCTCATCCACCTACATCTTCTTGCCGCTGGCATTTGAAACATTTGGCCCCATCAACAACGACGCCCTCTCCTTTATCAACGATCTCGGTCGACTCATTGCCCTACAATCCGGGGACAATAGAGAAGGATGCTTTCTGTTCCAAAGAATATCCGTCACGATTCAGCGTTTCAACGCCATCGCATTCCGAGGAACATTTCCAAATCTGCAACCGAACGAGAGCTAGCACACTATAATTTCATGTCTCCGGACAATTTTTTATCATAAGTCCCTCGGGAATGAAGTACCGAGGGCATAAAAAAAAAAAAAAAAAAAAAAAAAAAAAAATATATATATATATATATATATATATATATAGAGAGAGAGAGAGAGAGAGAGAGAGTATGCAGCCGATGTGATTTTGCCTGAAGTAGTTACTAGTTAGTGAACGAGCGATTTATTTTAGTGAGTGTGTCTGCTGTCTATGGTATTTAGTGGGCGGAGGGTGGAAGTTCGCAGCAGGGAATATCTGTCTAATTTCCATCGTCTATCTCAAGCAAATTGTGATTATAGACAAGAAAGAATGAATTAGAACAGCGGTTCTCTACTTTTTATGATAAAGGACCACTAAGTCTTGGAGATATTGAGCTTACATGGCGGACCACCTCCATTGGCAGTGCCGAAGACGTTCGTTCACGAGAGTAGGAAGTCTGCGGGAGCATCATAAGCTCCCTCACCGTGGTCTGTATAGGAACCCCAGTCACCAACGCATGTGGTTTTTCATTTACTATTTGCCACTAAAAACTTAGTAAAAAGTGACTAAAAAGCCTGTTGTTGGCCTATTGTTAGTGTCAACTTATTCCTAAAATAATGCATAGATTTCCGCCGCACATTCCTTCGCATTAAAAATAAATAACTATATTTATTATTATTATTATTATTATTATTATTATTATTATTATTATTATTATTATTAAAAACAATATTTAATTAATTTTAACGTGTGCCTCGAGCTTGTATAGGGGCTGTCCATTAATTATGTCAACAAAATAGGAGGAGGGGCTTGAAAAAGTTTCACAGTTTTTGACAGGGGAGGGAGTCAAGAGAAGTTGACGTCAACAATTTAATTTTGTTACAAACGATAAAAAATACGAAATTTCTTGGAATACTATTTATTACAATGGAAAAAAAAGCCTGACAAGCAAAAACAAGGTCATCATCGCCACATCATCGCCACATCATCGTCACACTGGTGAACAAAAAAAAAGAAAAGAAAAGTAAGTAAGTAAGTAAGTAAAATCTCATAAACTTATACAGCGCCCTGAAAAGTAGTACAGTAGTAGCTGCTTATTCTATAGCTATATACAAGGTGGTTTGTCGGCCGGGCAAAGGTCAGTGTATCTATGAGGCGGCGGGTCAGGTTGTTATTGCTATGGGGGAAATGACTTTTGGAATAGGAAGGTTTTAGGTGTAGATCTAAAGGCTTGAGGAGATAGTGAAGGAATTAACGGAAATGAGCATTCGGAGCTTATTGTTTGACCATGTCGTAGGCTGCGGAGGGAAGCTGGAATTGAGTTCCAAAGTTCTGGTGAGGCGTATGAGAAAGCGCGGTTGCAGATTTTGAGAGATGACTGATTTAGCGGGCATGAGAGGGTGAGATGAGATGACGATCGTGTAGGTCGAGGAGGCTGAGGCGTTAAGAGTTTACGAAGGTAAACCGGTTTTGACGAATGAAGTGAACTGTAAGTAATCGAATTCGTGATCTTGTGCCGAAACCTGCTCTGATTCTTCTTGCCAATGCCCTTGTCAGCAGTAGGCTTGATTATTGCAATTCTCTTTACAATGGTATGGCCAAATCTAATATAAAAATTTCAAAGGATTCAGAATTCTGTGGCTCGGGCCATTACAAAAACTCGCAAACATGATCACATTAGACCTGTCCTTAAAAAGTTACACTGGCTGCCAGTAGAACGGAGAATTGTAGGCCTATTTAAGACTGGTGTCCTTGTTTTTAAAATTCTGCAGTCTGGCCAACCTCAATATTTAAAATCTATGATAAACCATCCAAAACATTATCATTCAACAAGATTTGCTGATTCCTTGTTAAATGTACCTAGAACAAACACTGAAATTGGTAAGAGAGCTTTTTCTATTTCTGGGCCAAAAATCTGGAACTCTCTCCCTCTGGTTGTCAGATCTTCCAAAAAACTGAGCATTTTCAGATCTACAGTAGGCTTAAAACACATCTCTTCCAACTAGCATTTCCTCCATAGTCTGTCTTGCTGTTTCCCTCTGACTGATCTCTGGAATGACCTGGTCTTTTGCTGATGGATTTGAAGTACCATCGATTGATACCATTGAGTATTAGAAATGGTGCTATAGAAGAGCATAATAATAATAATAATAATAATAATAATAATAATTATTATTATTATTATTATTATTATTATTAATCGTTATTATCCTGCACTGGATGGGTTTGGATATTTTAAGCCAGTGTAGCGACTTCAGTATGGGTGAAATATGGCAGAACTTTGGTGATTTGGTTTACTGCTCGGGCTAGTGCATCGCTACAAAAATAATAACCTTCTGAACTTTTTAGGGGCACCCGTCACAGGTCTTAGAGGGGGGGTCAAAAGTTGTTGACATAATTATAGGGGGTCCACTGAAAGCTGACAGTTGTTGACAAGGGAGAGGGAGTCAAAAAATGCCAAAAAATTGTTGACATAATTAATGGACAGCCCCATACTTGAGCACAAATTTCTCCAAACGAGGAGTAATGTTTGAAAGACTCAACCCAAGTTCATCTTCAACTTCAAATTTAGGCTTTGCTGGCGGACCACCGGGCAGATGGTCGCGGACCACTGATGGTCCGCGGACCACAGGTTGAGAACCGCTGAATTATTAGATCAGAATTCGACAGACGGCGCTTTATAGGCATCTACATAGGCCTACATGAAAAACGATTATATATTTGATTATGGAGAGCGAGAGAGAGAGAGAGAGAGAGAGAGAGAGAGAGAGAGAGAGAGAGAGAGAGAGAGAGAGAGAGAGAGAGAGAGAGAGAGAGAGAGAGAGAGAGAGAGAGAGAGAGAGAGAGAGAGAGAGAGAGAAACTGAAAAATAGAGAGCTGTTTCACAAATATGATTCGTAGTCAGTGTTTAATCTAGGCCGATTTTGGCGCCGAGGTGAGGGCCCCTCACCTCGGCGCCCGGGGACATATGTCCCCCACCCCCTCGGTCCGCCTCTGCCAGTTCCTGAATCTCCACTGACTTCCATTTGAAGGTAAAATAGGCCTACACTTCGAAATCTGCCGCCTTGTGTACAAATTTCTTTATAACAATGAAACAAGTTCCCTCTTTTCAAAACTCTCTTTGCAAAGTAGACAAATACCATGTTAATGTGTAGATCTCGAGTTACTATAGGCCTAGTGGTTTTCAGCCTCCGAGACCACTCTGAATCTAATTATGATTAAACATCGAAAAGTGTGCAGCAAAGTGTAGGCCTACTCGACTGGATCTTTTTCGCCATTATAGTTCTTTCCTTATCACACACTCGTAGGCCTACGATTCTTGGTAGACCTAGGGCTCGTCCACAAATGACGTAACGCGCCAAGGAGAGGGGGTCTGGACATTTGTTACGAAATGCGACGAGGGGGTTCCGTAAATGTAACGTAACGCAAGTTACGCAACACAACATTTTAACGTGACGACCTCGATAGAGCTAAAGAAGTATATGGGGTCTTCATGTATGCGGGGTAAAACCATAGATTTATTATTATACACTAGATACACACGGAAATTCTCTCCCAGCACTGCACAAAACGGCTTCAGACTCAACTAATAATCGACCTAAAAATCTACTTTTACGATACGATTATAATATTAATTTAATATTAATTAATTAATATTAATAACTACAATGGCGCTAAAGAAGAAGTAGCGTCATTTCACACTTTTCTTCGGGGTGAGATAATTTTTTGGTCAAATTTTGGCCAAATTTTGGCAAATTATGGGCAAACTTTGGGCAATTATAGGCAATTTGGGGCAATTTTTGGACCAATTTTGTCAAATTTGAATTTTTGACATTTTTAGGTAAGTTTTGGACAATTTTGGCGATTTTTTGCACATTTCACATTTACAGTATTTATTTACTTAATACATTATTTCTTCATTTTTCTTGGGGGCCCGCCTGCCCCTCTCCAAATGACGCCCCTGTTCACACTGTTCATTTGATGTTTTTGATGTCCTCAGGTCCGGGCCCCCCTTTTACTCGCCGGGCCCCCTTTCTTTAGTGTTATTATTGGTATTATTGTTAAATATACTTATTCATCATCGGCCCGGGCCTCCTCCAGACCGCCGGGCCCCTGTGCATTTGCCCCCATGCCCCTACTTTCGGAGGCCCTGCTTATTACTAACTTGCTTACATTTGTCATCTCGCTGCAAGTCTCGTTCTCGCTCAGTTAAAATTTGACGCCGTTTTGAGAAGTTTGCTAATGTAAAAACACTCTCGTTTCTTGTATAGGCCTCAGTGGCGTAGCCAGGATTTTCGGGTAGGGGGGCACCAGAGCGAGCGAGGTGGTCTTGGGGCTGAGCCTCTAGTGGGGTCCAGAGGGCAGTGGCGTAACCAGTCAAAATGTAACCCGGGCAGCTGACCATGGGCTGTCCATAAATTACGCAAGCAATTTTTGGGCGAATTTTAACCCCCTTCCCCTTATCAACAGTTGTCACACTTTTCAAATTCCTTCCTCTTTTGTTTACGTAATTCGCCCAAAAATTGCTTGCGTAATTTATGGACAGCCCATGGTCAGCTGCCCGGGTTACATTTTGACTCTGGTTACGCCACTGTGCAACATGACATCGTGTCGGTTAATTGGGTTAAACCAATGACAAGCACAAAAGTGTCGGCAGCAATTTTTTAATTTTTTTCGGGGCCCGCCGGCCATTCTGCACAGAGGCCCGGAATTTCTCTCGGCGGGCCTGGTAATAAGTAGCAAATACGTAAGTTTAATTACCGCCGTCACCTGTGGTGTGGATAAGTAAGCAATTTAGTAACCTCATAGTCCAAGCATAGTCCTATTCTGGCAAATTTTGGTTAGTAGAACCCATTGCAGATATTAGAACTTGTCACCCCCGCGCCTTGGACCGTTCCTACGGGCCGGCGCCCCTGTCTGACGCAATGGACCGTTCCTGCGGCTTCTTTTTAAAATGAGATGGCGTGTCCTTTGGTGATTGGCTGTTGAGCGTAGAGGACTTCGTAATATTCTTAGAGCCCATGTCTAGACGGGGCGGAGCTTTTTGCTCTTCTCTGTGGTTAACTGTATTCTAGGACAGCCTGACTCTAGCTTTCGGCGACGAAGCACGGATAGTGTACGTCAGGGGTGCACAACCTTTTTAGGCCGAGGGCCAAATTTAACATTCCCTGAGTACTCGCGGGCCAGAATTTCGAAAATGCATGTTTTATAGGCTATAAAATATATAGTATATAACCATGATATTTATATAAATCAGCAAATCAAGCAAAATTAACTTTAATAAATGCTATATTGAACTACCGGTAATGCTTCATAAAACACCAGTTTTTTACTTACTACCTTCTATAACACAAACAGTAATTCCTCAGTCTGCACAATCTAATTCTGCCCGCACACAAACTAAGAGCTGTGCAGTATCAGTGTTATCTGTGCTCTCACCAAAGCTACCAAAAAATATGTGCACCTAGCTAATCTGCCAATCAACTGCTCAGTAACGTCTGTTGCAAGGTCCTCAACTCGGCGTTGAATTCTTGACAAAGGAACTTTACTGAAAAGACTGGCGTTTTCTGGGCAAATTCCAGTGCAGATGCTTAGGAGACAATCTCTAAGTCTAACAAAATCTCCATCTGCGAAAGGCCGTGATGACCTTGCAATTAGCTGGACCACTTTGCAGCTGGCCCGTGTAAAACACTTTGATTCTTGCGACTCCCTTGTGAAAAACTCTTTTCGGTTGACAGAGTCTTCTTTAACAGTTCAATTTTCTGTTCCCGCAACTCACCCTGAAGTTCATCATAAGCAGCGGCATGTTTCGTTTCGTAGTGTCGTCGGCAGTTATACTCTTTCATAACGCTAAGTGATTCACGGCAAATTAAACACAGCGATTTGCCATTAAACGTGTCCATAAAATACAGACTTTCAGTGGTTTTCACACAGGCTTACTTAGCCTCCTAAACCACTTAAAATCACATTATTATTATTATTATTATTATAGACGTGTCCATTCCTCACTGAAATGTCGCTGTTCTGCATCAGTCTTACGTTTTTTAGTCTCGAATTTAGACATTCTAGACTTACTGCAGTGACAATTTAAATGTATAAAGCACGTTACCGAAGTAGTTTATTATCGCCCGTCTCTGTGTCACGCATAGACTTTAATATCACAAGACAGAGTCTATGGTATCAGAAAGTGAGGCCAGTTTGCATGGATGGTGTGTCAAGAAATGTTTATCCCGCTGAAATCTTGAAAATTTTGGTACACTGTTGGAACGGATATCGTTTAGCCGTTTAACTTATTTAGTGTGGACTAGTTGTTTAAAATATTGTGTAATTGATCGTCTGATTTATGCGAATAGCCGCGACGTTGCGCAGTCGCTGCCTTCGAAAATTACATAGTCATAGGTCACATAGTAACATATGCTTATAGTCGTATAAATCAGCACTGCACAAAACGGCTTCAAACTCAACTAATAATCGACCTAAAAATCTACTTTTACGATACGATTATAGTATTTATATTCGGAAATCAATTGGCACGAATAAGAATTGTGGAAAATATGAGTAAAAGATCAAACGGAACACATTTAAAGCAACTATGGTACACCATATTAAAGCGGTGACGTCGTCCATATCTAAGTAGGCGCTGCACTCAAATAAATATGATAGCGCTAAAGAATTATGAGGTCTTCAAGATATCTGCGGGATAAACATTTCTTGACACACCATCCCAATGAATTAATACATACTAGCCGAGAAGGGCAGTGGGCTGTAAATCGTGGGATTATCGCTCATTTAAATAAAGTCACGTGACGCATGTCAACTTACTTATACAGCAATGCAATATTGTGATTGAATAGTTTCAAAATGCCATTTTATTGCTCAGCTTTCGGGTGTAAAAACAAGGACGGATAGAAGACGAGAGCGAAGGGCATTTCCTTCCACAAGTTAGTAGTAGTGTTGTGTTATTTATTCTTGTTTTTCGTTGATTGAAGCGATGTTTTATCGATAGTCTGAGACGTTCAGAACCTGCTGGTCAAACGCCGGTGTGTGAGAGAACTGCACCCCATAAAGCTAGCAGCGACGTTTAATTTTGGCGAAAACATTTTCTAGCGCGATACTTTAGGCCGACGGCCTAAAAGTCACCCCGAATTATGGTTGCCAGACGTCCGACAAAAGGAGGACATGTCCTTTTGGATCTCTTGTCCTTCGTCCGGCAGGCATTGGTCTGAAATGGGAAATGTCCGGCTTTTTGCTCTCATCATCTACTGACTTGAATTTCGGTCTACTAGGCCATGTAATTGGCACTTGCACACTATCATGGAAGATCAATGCTCAATGGACAAAGGAGCGAAATCGTAATTTGTCTGTGCTTGCTTGCTTAATTGGTGTCTATTTTTAAAATGTATCTTCATTTGTTAAATAAAACTATGCAATTAGTGTTTAATTGTGTACTACAATAGTAGTGTATCGGTAGCAAGTCTGTGCGTGCAGACTGGCTCACACTTTTAATTTTCTATTGTCACTGCTTTTATGTGGCTTGCAAAGACTGAAATTTTTATATATCTCTAATACATTTGGTATGGTTATCGAAAGTGAACTGATTAAAAACCGGCACAAAAATATTGTGATCGGTGCCTAAAGACATTGCTTGGTGTATCAGTGTGTGCTTATCTACGCTTTTCAATGCCTTCTTCCTGCATGTTTATGCCAAAAAGTTAATTTATTCTGGCATGTGAAATTTTTCACAAGGTGAGATTTTTCCTGTTTATAGTGGTTATTTGCATTACAAAAATTGTTCATTATTACAGGTTTCCATCCGACAAGCAACGAAGTGACCGGTGGGCAGTTCGCTTACACCGACAAGGTGAATCAACTGGCAGTTTGTGGAAGCCTGGCAATTGGGCTGTTGTGTGTTCTGAACACTTTTTCGAGCGATTTCTTCTGGCAGTGGGGCAGAAAATTGATAAAACCAGATGCTGAACCAACCGTCTTCTCTTTCGCTAAAGCTGTTAAAAGGCGGTAGGTTCATCCTGATAGAAGTTTTCCGACTTCAGCAAATGAAGAAGTGGTGAGCCAAGGTCATAGTTCAAAGGAGATGGACACATTGTCAGAAGTCTATGTAACTGCTGGTGCTACTGCTCTGGTTACTGCAAGTGTCACATTGTTTAATTCGTCAGATAGAGGGCTTTTATTTGGATATCAGAAAGTTTCACACTGTAAGAAATTTGAACATTCAGCAGAAAAGGACCATCATTCGTCAGTCAGTGACCAAACTAGTGTTATTCAGAAAACAGTAACAAATAATAACTTTGTGGTATTGACCTGTTTTGATTTATTGATGTTGTGTTTGGCTGTTCAGGATTTTGGCATTTTACAGCTGGTTATGTAATCTTATTCTGTTAAGTGACCAATTCAGTAAAAGTGTTGTTCTATGTAGTTGCATTGTTTCGATCTGATCTTTAGCACTTTCATATACGCTTATGCGAGTACAGTATCACCATAGAGGTAGATGCTTGTCTGTATTTCCTGACAATCACTCTTTTAAAGTGCATCTGCAGAAACATTGTATCAGAATTGTAGGCTTATAATTACAGTAGAACTATGCATACAAAATTTTGCCTTGGCTGAATTAAAAGAAGCGGCAGAATGTCTTTGAATTGTGGAATTGTGGGCACCTAGATGTTGTTTTTGGAAATAATCTACTCATCTCTGGCTTAAGTTTGATTTCTATGGGTGTCCATGTTTTCTTGAGGTGCGGTTTGAGATGCGATATTTTGACCCATCTTTTAATTAAATGATGATGTTTGCGTATTTTGATTATGCAGCTGTGCAGAAGTATTCGTGGCTTAGAATTTGCTTTTGAAATCTTAGTGTTTTGTATGAAACATTCATTGACCCAACTGAAAACTGAAAAAAACTTTTAATGCACAGCTTTAAAACTTCTGTAATTGGATTGAATTCTTTGCAGTGGCTATTCTAGACATTGGGGGAGTTAATTTTTTTGGGGGGACAGACATTGGGGAGGTCATACTACTTGCCAAAATGTCAAAAAGAAATTGGGGGAGGGGATTTCAAACTTTGGGGGAAATTCCCCCCCCCCAGAGAAGGCCTAGAATAAACACTGATTCTTTGGGTCTAAGTTTGAGTAAATAGTAATGCTTTGTGCTTTGTCTTATTATCTTAGTCTTTCAACAGCTGTATGGTGATTCTGATTATGTCGTAGAAAGTCGAGTTGTTTTTGCAAAATTGATTAAAATTGCTTTTGTGAAAATTTGCTTTTTATTTCTTCTGGTATGAATCAGTTACTACTGCTTTGGGCAATATTCACAGTCCATCTATGGCCAAATTAACCTGCATTTTACAGTGTTTATTCTAGGTCTTCTCTGGGGATAATTCCCCAAGTTTAAAAAAGTCCTCCCCCAAAATTGTTTTTATCTTTTCGCTTGGAGGATGGACAATTCTCCAAAAAGTGTGACGAGGGGTTTTTTTGGAGAGGGGAAAAATGTAAGGATGACCATTTCGTTTGCTTGTCAGGGCATTTGAGAAGCAACATAAGGAGAAGGATGACCTTTTTGCTTGTCACGACATCTGGGAAGGAAAATATGTAAGGATGGCCTTTTTTGCTTGTCAAGGTTTTTTGAGAGACAAACATTGTCCCTCCAAACATTTCAAACTCCCCCATGTCAAGGTGGCTAGAATAAACACTGTGCATTTTATTCTGAATATTATGAGAAATTGTAACTCCTTTAGTTTTATAATATGTCAAATATAATGATAGTATCATGAGCTGGGACTAACATTTAAGTACCATTCGATAATTTTAGGTATAGACCCAGTTTTGGAGTTGTGAAATTTGAGCTGTGGAGCCAGTGGCGTAGCGTGACTTTTGGGGGCCCGGGGGCATCGTTGCCATGGGGGCCCCAGAGTTTCGAGCTGACGAGCAAAAAAAGGTCGTCAGCACATCATTTCTAGGGTTAGGGTTAAGAAGTTAGGGTTAACCCTAACCTAACCCTAGCTTAGACCCCTCTTCGGGCCCCCCCCAGCCCGGGGCCAGGGGGGCTGCCAACAAAGTGCCCCCCCCCCCACGTTACGCCACTGTGTGGAGCCGCCACTGCAAACCCCGGCCAGTGTTTAATCCAGACTCCTGGCTCCGGGGGAACTGAAAAAGCCGGGAAGTCAGCAAGGGGCTGCAGTTAGTTGCAGTGGCGGCTCCACCGGGGGCGGCGGGGACCGTGCCCCCTATTGAGAGCCTGGCCCCCAGTGGCCCTCCAGTTGGGACCCTGTAATTAATGCTACATACATTAAACAACAAATGGTTGGCCCCATGATTAGAAGTTGCCCCAACGCCCCCACTTGCCAAATCCTAGAGCCGCCACTGGTTAGTTGATGTAGTATGCCAAAATTTCCGGGGAATTTTAAATTTCAGGGGGGAAAGGGCAATTTTCCCCTCGGAAACGGCCTAGATTAAACCCTGCCCCCGGCAAGTCCAACCCTGTATAGACCGACACGCCCTCTTACAAAGTTGCCTTTTTTAACAATGGTCGATCTTATTAACAAAATGAGTACAAACGAACGAAAACAATTAATTATTGATTTGTTTAATTGTAATTGAAAAGGTTGTCAGTGGCGGAACATTTCACTATAGGTTAATTTAATAGTGTAAATAATGACTGGCTTGCACTGGAATGGCTATAGTTGCCAAACGTTGCCATGCGTCACGTGACATCCGCCCGGACAGCAAGCGTGCCATTTGTAGATTCGGGCTATGCGCTACGCTGCCATTCTCGTCTATTATTATAATTCATTGCACCATCCATGCAAACTGGCTTCAACTTTGGCCTGACTTTGCCATAGATAGACGGCATCCAGTGTATTATAATAAATCTATGGTGTCACGCTGTTATAGGTCGCAGATTTGTACGTAGCCCAACATATATGAATAGGTCAGTCAGCAGATACCCAATTTCTATACCAAAATTACTGTTCTCGGGCCAGTTTTCTGTTATTCGAAATTGTACCGCGGGCCGGACAGAACCCTTTGGCGGGCCGGTTTTCTGTGTTGCTCGAAATTGTCCCGCGGGCCAGAAAAAACTCTTCGGCGGGCCGGATTTGGCCCGCGGGCCAGTGGTTGAGCACCCCTGGTGTACGTCGACGGAGGTTCTCAGTTTCGCTAACGAATCGCTGACTAAGTGAACGTTAGCGGTCAACGGATTGCTGAATAAGTGAACGTTGGCGATAATAGCTAGCGTTTGGCGTACGACGGATTGCTGAATAAGTGGACGTCGATAATATGGCTTAAATACGACGGATTGCTGAATAAGTGGACGTCGATAACATAGCTTAAATACGACGGATTGCTGAATAAGTGGACGTCGATAATATGGCTTAAATACGACGGATTGCTGAATAAGTGGACGTCGATAATATGGCTTAAATACGACGGATTGCTGAATAAGTGGACGTCGATAATATGGCTTAAATACGACGGATTGCTGAATAAGTGGACGTCGATAACATGGCTTAAATACGACGGATTGCTGAATAAGTGGACGTCGATAACACAGCTTAAATACGACGGATTGCTGAATAAGTGGACGTCGATAACATATAGCTTAAATACGACGGATTGCTGAATAAGTGGATGTCGATAACATAGCTTAAATACGACGGATTGCTGAATAAGTGGATGTCGGTAACTTAGCTTAAATACGACGGATTGCTGAATAAGTGGACGTCGATAATATATAGCTTAAATACGACGGATTGCTGAATAAGTGGACGTCGAAAATATGGCTTAAATACGACGGATTGCTGAATAAGTGGACGTCGATAACATATAGCTTAAATACGACGGATTGCTGAATAAGTGGACGTCGATAATATGGCTTAAATACGACGGATTGCTGAATAAGTGGACGTCGATAATATGGGTTAAATACGACGGATTGCTGAATAAGTGGACGTCGATAACATATAGCTTAAATACGACGGATTGCTGAATAAGTGGACGTCGATAATATGGGTTAAATACGACGGATTGCTGGATAAGTGGACGTCGATAATATGGGTTAAATACGACGGATTGCTGAATAAGTGGACGTCGATAATATGGCTTAAATACGACGGATTGCTGAATAAGTGGACGTCGATAACATATAGCTTAAATACGACGGATTGCTGAATAAGTGGACGTCGATAACATAGCTTAAATACGACGGATTGCTGAATAAGTGGACGTCGATAACATAGCTTAAATACGACGGATTGCTGAATAAGTGGACGTCGATAACATAGCTTAAATACAACGGATCGCTGGATAAGTGAACGTCAATAGTAATATGTCATTGTAACCCGCAAGCCTGTTTACGATATTTAAGGAAGGACTGAATGTACTGTTCGTTGGAGATAATGTTAATTAGTGTTCTACTGTCCATCATCATCATAAGTGTTTCTGTCTCTCGACAGGTCCAGGTATCCAGTTATTCCACTCCGATCGATTGCTTGCTTCTTCTTTGAGTTCCTGATATCCTTTATTCATCATCCACTCCAACGTCATCTTTCTCGGTCTACCTCTCACTCTCTTTCCCTCCATTTTTCCTTCGATTATTGTTCTTACTAAAGAGTCATGCCGGAGGACATGTCCCATCCAATTTCTGTGCATTTTCCGGATTGTATCTATCAGGCTTCTTTCTTCTTCTATCTCCTTCATGACTTCCTCGTTTGTCTTATGCTCTGTGTATTTTACTTTTAGCATTTTCCTCCAAATCCACATTTCAAAAGCCTCTAATCTTTTATATCTTCCTTTCTCATTGTCCACGTCTCCGCCCCATACAACGCCACACTCCATATAAATGTTTTTACCAATCTCTTTTTTAGGTTTAGTTTTAGTTTACTTTGCATCAGCTCCTTTCTCTTGTAAAAAGCTTCCTTTGCTATTGATATACGTCTTCTTATCTCTTTATTGCATCTGGCATCGGTTGTTATCAGACATACCTAGATAGCTAAATTCCTTCACTTGCTCTATGATCTGTCCATAAACCTTTATTTCCACTCTCATTCCTTCTTTTTTTACTTATTACCATAACTTTAGTCTTTTTGTATTGATTCTCATTCCATACTTTTCTGACACTTGTATCAGTTTATCCATTACTTCCTGAAGTCCTTTTTGATTGCTTGCTAGCATGGCCTGATCGTCTGCGAAGCGCAGCGCCTTTAGTAGTACTCCTCCAACTTTAACTCCCTTATCTGTATTCTCCATCGCCTCTTGTACTAATTCTTCGATGTATATGTTAAACAGCAGCGGTGACAGTGGACATCCCTGCCTTACTCCTCTCCCAATCATACACGATTCACTCAGTTCTCCCTCTATTCTCACCTTCACTGACTGTCCAAGGTATAGGTTTGCTATCAGTCTTCTGTCTCTCCAATCCACTCCCACCCTTTTCAGTGCTCTCATCAAAATCCTCCAGTCTACTCTGTCAAACGCTTTTTCGTCAGAGTAGACTGGAGGATGAGAGCACTTGGTGGGAGGGATTGGAGAGACAGAAGACTGTGATAATATAATATAATATAATATAATATAATATAATATAATATAATATAATATAATATAATATAATATAATATAATATAATATAATATAATATAATATAATATAATATAATATAATATAATATAATATAATATAATATAATATAATATAATATAATATAATATAATATAATATAATATAATATAATATAATATAATATAATATAATATAATATAATATAATATAATATAATATAATATAATATAATATAATATAATATAATATAATATAATATAATATAATATAATATAATATAATATAATATAATATAATATAATATAATATAATATAATATAATATAATATAATATAATATAATAAATATAATATAATATAATATAATATAATATAATATAATATAATATAATATAATATAATATAATATATAACACTTACACATAGCTCACTTCAGCCATCAAAACCTGTCTACCTTAGATCACTATTAACCCCTCAG
The DNA here is from genome assembly GCA_018105865.1 of Metaphire vulgaris. Taxonomy (NCBI): domain Eukaryota; kingdom Metazoa; phylum Annelida; class Clitellata; order Crassiclitellata; family Megascolecidae; genus Metaphire; species Metaphire vulgaris. The sequence continues at coordinate 4,598,111 of CM030834.1, forward strand.
CCTCCTCGACCCACACGTTCATCATCTTACCTCACTCTGTCACATCCACTCAATCAGTCATCTTTGAAAATTTGCAACCGTGCCTTCTCATACGCCTCACCTGAACTTTGGAACTCGATCCCAGCTTCCCTCCGCAGACTTGGACACTTTCAAACAATAAAATCTGATTCCTCATTTCCTATAATTCCCGCATTATCTCCTCAAGTCTTCAGGTCTAAGCTTAAATCATTCCTTTTTCTAAAATCATATCCTCCATAGCTGTAACAACCTAGCCTCGCTGCCCTTTGGACGTTGACTATTGCCTGGCTGATAACATAGCTTCCCCATAGCTATCTTAAGAGAGGCTGAGCGCCTAAGAATAAGCAGCTACTGTTGTGCTGCTTTTCAAGGCGCTATAGAAATCCACGAGATTTTACTTACTTACTTACAATAAACTATTAATTGGAACCTCGGTGTCGTCTGTTGCATAAGGTATCCCGGGCCGACTTGGACGGCGAACCTCATTCGCCTTCCACTCTCCGTTTGGGCACAGGCATAAGGATTATGGGCACAGGTGAGCAGGAGGACACGTCACCCCCTTGCTCGGACGGACGCAAGCGCCACACTATAAAATAACGGTAATAACCGGTCCTATAGTAAAAATTGTTATTTTCCTAAACTCGGTGGCGGGCCGGATGAAACTGGGATCCGGCCCGCGGGCCGCCAGTTGGACAAACCTGCCCTACACCCAGATTTATTGCGACGAAAGGGAATTTCAAGAAGGCATTTATTTGCAGACCTCGTGGATATATATGGCTGATGATATAATAGCAGTTCTCGAAGATAAGTGGGATGCTGATTTCATAGTATCTTAAAAGTGAGGGTAGCAATGTGGTGTGTGGATAAGTAAGCAATTTGGTAACCTCCTAGTCCTAGTATAGTCCTATAAAATAACGGTAATAAATTAATAATTAACCGGCCCTGTAGCTAAAATTGTTATTTTCTCAAACTCGGTGGCGCCTGGATGAAACTGGATATATATATATATATATACTGGAAGTTATATATAATATGATCATATATATATATATATATATATATATATATATATATATATATATATATATATATATATATATATATATAGTCTATGGTCTCTAACATAATGTTGATTCTATGATCTAGGTCTCGAGGAAGTATTTTTTTGAATTAAAATCGTTAATAATAAAAGGCGCTAATGTAAGTTTCTTTTTTTGCAATTAAAGTATTCGATAAATCTGTTTTTAAAAAATAGGAAACGTTTCTAAGGTCGACGTTAATTCAGATGAAAATATCTCTAAGATAGATAAGATAGACGGATACACGCCCATTTGCATGCATGTGTGCTTCTGACTGCCGCAACCAATATTTTGTGGTAAGAAAAGTATTATAGAAAGGCGTGGCCAGAGTAGGTCATTGGTGTCACTGCCGACTGCTGTTATGCGCTTAGGTACAGTGGCAGCTCCAGGATTGGGCAAGTTTGGGGAGGGAGACGTTGGGGCGACAACTGCTAAGCATGGGGGCCAGCTATTTGTTGCAAGGTATGTAGTAGAAAGCATAGGAACCAAAGTGGGGGCCAGGCATTCAATATTATTATTATTATTATTATTATTATTATTATTTTTGTTGTTGTTATTCGTTATTTTTATTATTAAACTGACAATTTCGTGTGTGCCATATTACCAAATGTCAGGAGCAAGGGCACATTACAGAGTCCAGCTATACAAATAAAATTAAATAATAGTAATCATAAATAAGAAAACAAAATGAATGGATTACCATCTAAGGCAGTGGTTCTCAAACTGGGGTACGCGTACTCCCGGGGGTACGCCATAGGGTTTTCAGGGGGTACGCTGCCCAGAACTCACGTATGTTAAAATTTTTGTTAGAATGTGAAACTTTTTCATGTATAATGTACAATATTGTACATGCATGTGTGCACATTTACACTGACCATAATCCTCCAGTCTGCCACATACATACAATCTGTCTGCACGCACGCATACACACATACCTGCAGACAGAGTCGCGCTCATGACGCGCACATGTCACACATACTATACTGCTGACAGATGAAAAATTCAACCCATAGGCATAGTGGCCATAGCCCCTCAACCCAGACGTATGCTCCGTGATATAAATAGCACCAGCCTGCGTAACCACAAGGTCAGTGATAGCACCAGCAGATTAGGTTACGTTAATAATATTATTAATCCACAAGTGAGTTGCAGAATAGTGGAGAGCAACCAATGTTTATCATAGTATCTTACGTGAAAATGTGCAGTCACATTGCATCGAATGATTTGCTGATGTCTTCCGCGTCCTCCTCCATCTCCTCCTCCTCCTCAACTACACATACGAAGAAATGCCAGTACCAGGAAGATTACATTCAGTATGACTGTTCTGCGTGACTTGTCTACATGTGGATCCTATTTAGCAACTTTGAAATATACGTTTATAACTTTATAGTCATCATTTGCAAATGTAATTTTTTTTGGGGGGGGGTATGGTGCACATTTCAAAACTATTGTGGGGGTACACGGAGACAACAAGTTTGAGAACCTCTGATCTAAGGCATATGGATATGAAAAGAATATGATTTTCGGAACAGATATGTCTTTAGCTTTTTCTTGAAAGATGACAGAGAACTGGATGATTTCACTGACATCAGTAGATTGTTCCATATCAGTAGCCATGACACTGCAGATCACTGGAACCGAATGATGTTTAGCAGTGAGGTATTTTCATAAGACTTTGATCATCTGAGTGCAAGAACAATTGCAACCTTCATGATGTTGTCGCTACAAAATATTTCTGAAGATACTCTGGACAATCTGGTTTATCGACTTGAATGCGAGAAGAGAATGTTTGTACTCAATTCTCTCACAACCTTTGAGCCAGTGAAGCTGGTGAGTTAGTGGGGTAATGTGGTCACGACGTCAAGGGCCAAATCATCTAAACTGTTGATGCAGACCTCTGTGGCTTCAGCCAAATCAAGACTGTGTCCTTTCAGCAACTTGAATATATCTGACAGTCATCTGCATAGAAGTGAAACTGTAGACCATACTTTTAAATTACCATATTCTGAACTGGTCCACAGTGTACAGTAAGAACAGAATTGGACCAAGAATTGATCATGTGGCACACCATAGGGACATTCCACGTCAAATCAACACAGCCATCGGACGTCACCGTCTCAGATTTTTATGAAAATTGACACAATTGTTCATCCCCATGAATAATGTTTAAAACCATAATATTGGAGTTTTGGGTCAACCCATGTCCATGCACTGTATTGAATATCACATAGTTATGAACTTTGGAAGTCTGTCATACATGACTTCAGTGAATCCTAATTAGAACAGTTGCAAAGAAGTTACATTTTTATGGATGTGGCCTTCGGGTGAGAAGTCTACCAGCCGAGGCTTTGGAAAGTTTCCCATCTGGTACATACACAGAAACATTACTCAATTATTCACGACCATTCACCACCTGGTGATTAATGTCGGTATGCATAAAACTGTTTCTCTGACTGAAAACTATAGGATATGTCTGCTCTTTCAGCATCAGTTTACCATTATCTCTGCCTAAACTTAATTCTTTTCATTGGTTCAGTGCATATATTGCCAGGCGATTGTGAATTTGTAAGCAATACTTCTGCGCATGTGTAATGGTTTCTTAATGGATGAGACTTCTCACTCTAGAGGAGATTTATCCATATTTATTAGTTCAAAAGTTTACTCCAGTTGTTCAGATAGTGAACTGACTATTTAGAAAGAATTTTACCAATGGTGCTTTGTGATGCTAATTGGAAGTTTCATTTTCTACTTGATAAGATGGTGAGATCTGTTTAACCACATTTACTGTTTTTTGCGTAATTATGATGCTGTTTGAAAAGTGATTTGCTACCTTGGTTTGGTATTTATGCTCTTGCTTGGGCATTTATTTAATTCTCCAGCTTCTGTAATAATCTGCATGTGAATTAATGGGATTGTGGGTCAAAGCTAAAAGCAGAATGCTTCATTGCTATCTGCATTGAGGCTTCAGTTGACTTTAGAACTGATTTGTATTTTTGTTAATTTGACGGTTTTAAATTTGTTAAACTTAGATTTAATACTGGTTACTTTTAATAAAAGTTTTGTGGTGCTTTTTAGCTTTTATTAAAGAGATTTATTCAGTATTATAATGTGGAAGTTTAAGGCTTCAAAATACAAAAATGCTGCTGCAAAGATTCCTAAGAAAGAGGTAATTTTATGATCTTTTGTTTAAATAAATATAAAAATGTGTTATTATATTATTTTGATTCAATTTGTCTAGATTATTGCAATTCTTTGCTTTCTGGTATCACAAATTAAAATATGTAGAAACTACAGAGAGTACGAAATATTCCTTTGAATTACATCCAAAACTCTCAGATTTAAACATATATCCCCAGCTGGACAGTCCCCACATTGGCTTCCTATCAAACACTGAATTAATTATAAAATCTGTCTTTTAGTATATAATGAACCCAATTACTAAGGTTGTTAACAGTTAACCGGTTAACTGGTCCTAAGAGCAAGGACCAGTCCTTTTAACTTTGACCGGTTAACCATAATTTCAATTTGAAAACATCAAAGCGTTTTGATGTAGCCGTGCAGGACGCCGGCATTGGTGCCGGCAGCATCAAAGTGCTTTGATGTTGGCACGACACCAGACTGCCGCTAACGAGCGGTTAACCGGTCTTTTTTTGAACGGTTAATCGGTCCTTCAAAACCAGCGGTCTTAACAACCTTACCAATTACCTTAAGATGCCACTTATCCCTCGACCTACTATTCACTCCACTAGGTATATGGCAGGACTTTCATTTGCTGTTCCTCATTCTTGCACAGTCATTAGCACTAGTTGTTTCTCAGTGTGTGGCCCAAAGCTCTGGAATTCATTACTAATATAATTTCATATAACTATCAATTTACCATCTTCAGATGCAGTCTTAGAACATACCTGTTTGACTTGGCTTATCCTCTTAGATTGCTCCCCCGCTGTTCTGACTGATCTTTCTTGCTTGACCTGGCTCTAATTCAATTTGGATTTGGTGCACCATTGACTGATGCCCTCGGCATTATGATAGTGGCGCCATAGAAGTTGATTGATTGATTGATTATTATTAATTGATTACATGGTTGTTAACACATGTTAAATCGTTGACAAAGTTTCATAAATGCAGAGCAGGTCAGATGTGAACAACTTGTCCAAGATCGCCATGCAGTGGCTATAGTCAGATTTGAACCAGCTACCATCCGGTTGCGTGGCATGAATCCTACTGCTTCTCCACTGCACCCACAAATTAATACATTTATAACAGTTTAACATTTTACATAATTTTTAATGCTTTTTAATAGTTTAATGTTTTTATTGCTCATGGTATTCTATTGCAATGTTCTGAAGATTTTCCCCCACAAAAGTCCAAGTTTTGTATGTTTCTTTGTAAGGACCCTGTTTTGAAATCTTTACTACTAATGTCATTTGATCAGCATATTAATTATGAAGTTTTTATAGTGATTTTGCACATTTGCATTTCAGTCATTTGACACACTGACTAGTTGTAGAAGCAAAACTAGAAAATTAATTATAAAGACTTTCATTGTTTTTAGTTTTCTTATAATAATGTAATATGGACAGCAGCTCCCAACCGGTGTACGTGTACTGTACCTCTAGGGGTACATGAACTGTTGCTAAGGGGTACATGAAGGATTGCAAAGAAATTTTTTTTTAAATGATCAAAGATTAATGTAAAATGGGAATTTGGGATAAGGGTATACATGACGGAGAGATTGTGCAAGTAGGAAAAACTATCTGAAAGGAGTCTTACATTGCTGAGAAGCCAAAAAAAGAAAACAGTCATCCAACTTTGTAGCAAATAATGCTGAAATTGTAATGGTAAAACAAAAAACACGGTAGAAATTTCTCATCTCTTCTCAGTTAATACAAGTGTTGTACATCATTCTGTGCTTAGGGTTACACATGAAGTTCACTTGTTTGCTCAAAGAGTACAAAGGTACTGGACTATGAAATAAATGTGGAGCCAGCATATGCCAATGATAGAGTTATAATTTGCATGAGAATAGAGTTGCTGTTTGGCTTAAGCGCTGTGAAGCTTAACTTCAAACAACACTTTGTAATGTGCCAAATTCTAGAGGAAGCAGGTTCGAATCCTGTGTGAGATTAAAAATTGCAATGGACAGATCCTACTGAACTACGATCCCTGAACAGTCGTCCATCCACATATGAGTCGCACTCAGTGTAGCTTAACTTCAGTGTTTTGATGGAAACGGTTGTGTCATGCCAAGTAGGCTTCACCTTTCAAAATTAGCACCACAGAAAACATGATAGGAATTTTTGCACTCGTGCTTTATAGTACTGATGATATTGGTGATAAATTCAGCCTCCAAGTTAATAAATTAAATTTAATCATAAGAAAACTTTAAGTTTTTAAAGTATAGAAATAAAAAATGCTGTAACTTCTTTAACCCTTTAAGTCCTAGGAAAAATTTTTGAGACATCCCTCAACACTAGCGTTTTTGTGTATTTTCATGTAATATTGTATTTTTTTCTCGGGTTATTTGAAAGCGAATATGATAAGGTATACACCTCTGTTTAGCATATTCATTCCTCTTTCTAACCATTCGTGCAAAAAAATTGAAAAAACGTGGGCGAGGTCACTATCTGTTCTAAAACAGCGCCCCTCCAAAAATATTTTTCTGTGTAAAGCTGTGCAGCTAAAATGTTTGAGTGGTAACCTATCTTTGGTTAGTGGCAAAGTTATAGGGGAATATATTTGGAACAAAATAAATGAAGAATTTTGAAAATTGGACCATATTTGGTGGAGATATAATTTCCCTACCCCAAGCACCCTTTTTAGGATAAATTGTCAATTCGATCAGTTTTGAACAAAGCTTTTATCTTTTACAATTTGCTATATCCCAGGCTATAGGAAAGATAAAATATGATGCATACACCACTGTTTAGCATTTTCATTCCTCTTTCTAACTATGCATGCAAAAATTTGAAAAAAATTGGTGTGAGGGGTCAACTATCTGGCCTAAAACAGCACCCCATCAAAAAAATTTCTTGTTCAGAGCCATTCAGCTAAAATTTTTGAGTGGTAATCTATCTTTGGTTAGTGGGAAAGTTGTAGGGGAATGTGTTTGGAACAAAATAAATGAAGAATTTTGAAAATTGGACCCTATTTGGTGGAGATATAATCTCCCTATCCCGAGCACCCTTTGTAGGATAAATTGTTGACAATCACATGTGCTTTGCCATTTTCGATGAAACAAAAGCAGTCCCGTTTCGTGGTGAGAGAAATCGGTCCTAATTATCGATGTTGCTTTAGCGACTTTTGAACACAGTCGCTTGCCGAGAAGACCTTCATCTTTTTCATTGGCTGTTTACACATGGGTCGAATTTAAATGCCCGATTTAAATGGACACTATTTTTAGCTTTTATGACGTCATATATATGTATAGCGAATCGTGGGAATACCTAGGAATCAACTTCGTGAGATCGCAAGATCATAGACGTTACCTTTCAATAAAAGATTGTTTTAATTACTTTCCTTTGACTTGTGTTTACCCCTGCAGAAAATTTAAATGCCCTGATTTAAAGGAACGATTTTTACCATAAAATCATGCCATTTGGGCCAGGTAAATGTGAGTCTTGAGGGATAATCCTCCTACACATGCACCCCCGACGGCAACTCCATAGATGTTATAGTAAGCGAGATAAGTTGTTAGTAAGTAAGGTACTGTTCATGGGTGGGTTTGGGTGCACACTGTTTTAAAGGGTTAATATCATTGGAACCTTCTAGTACCATTAAATGATTTATAGCGATTTATAGTCTGTAAAGAATTGTTTCTTCTGTTAATCAACTTCTGTTCTTCTGTGCCAGTGAAAAGATTATTTGAAACCATTGTTACTGATTTTAGGAATGGATTACAGATATCAGTGCATGCAATTTAAACAGTTCTTGTGGCAACCACATTGAAGCCAGTGCTGCTTATATGGTCTTCAACACAGATTTATCAGGTATGTTGTTTTCAAAATATTTTACAAACTTTGCAATTGTGGTTTACTTTATGCTGTGATTTTTCAATTTAAATCTTTGTGTTTACTGGAAATGAGTTTGTTGTTGATTGTAATTTTGCTTCTAATTGCAGTCACTGTGAGTTATGTGTTTATCTGATTTGTTTGCTTTCAACTGTTTTTGTTAAAGATTATTGATTCAACTGTTGCCACAGTTATTGAGATTAATATATATTTGTCTGCTGTGCTTGAAATGCTGTGCTGTTGGTTCTTTATTGTGGATTAGATGACTTACGATCATAATTGGTGGCCAGTTTGTGATTTTGCAAAAATATGCATTTTTATGCTGCTATTTTAATGAGAATGTAAATTGAATTGTATGTTGCATTTAAGGTGGTGGTACACTTGGAGTTTTGCCACTTAGTGCTAAGGGTCGTTTCGGCGGTGAAAATCTAACAACTATTCAGGCACATTCAGGTGGAAGACACTTTGTAATGTCTCAGTTTTTTAAAGACTTTGTGTTGCCATTTCAATTTTAAAATGAAATATGATTAATTATTGTTTCAATAAGTTTATTTATTGACAGAGCTTGCTTATTTTCATGGTAAATGCTGTATATATAGTCAATAACATCTTATATTTAGCAGTTCAGTGTTTGCTACTTTCTTGGATTAGTTCTTTAGCAATTGTTATTTATATTTATAATTATTAGAAAATTGATTCTGCTTGAAAGTCGGAATAGGTTACATTTGTCTTATTCTTACGTACTGTTGCAATCTATGAAAATATTTTACAATGTCCATGATGATAGCTGCATTCTTTTCTCTTTAGAATCAGTTCTTGTGACTTCTGTTTTTGAACTCTGTGAATGCCATATTGTCCAAATATTTTATTTTAGAACTTTCTTTTCACTTGTAATGATAAAACAGTGCTTCTCTTATTTGTTTTATTTCAGATTTTGTCACAGATTTTAATTTCAGTCATTTTGATGATTACCTTCTTGCTACATGTTCACAGGACTCAACGGTATTGGAATAGAATTTCCTCTACTGTAATTGTATGTGGGACATTAATTATTAATAAGTAGCCAAAAGTGCATTGGTTTTTATTGCTGTCCTGAATTAAAAATTATTGAATCTTGTCCAATGAAATGAGGACCTTCAAAAAGTTGCCTAGCTTCTCATTATCCGCAATGCTTTTACTGATATATAGTTATAATCACGGTGCTATTATCAAAGGGTAAGAAGCAAAATAATGTTTTGATTTTCTCTGTCAGAGGAATATTTAAAACCCAAAATGATTGTTCTCAGGAGAGCAATCACTGATACATGAAATATCGGTGTTTGACAGGAATGTTCATTTTTTTATTTAGTACCTCTGCTTTAACCTCTTAACAGGGGAATTAAATTTTACAAGATGTCACCATTCTGGGTAATTAATTTTGGAAAAAGCGTGCATATGAACTGTGAACATGAGCTTTTTAATTTTACTATATTTCAGGCTATATAGAAGCTAAAAAAATGAGGTTTGCGCTGTTGTTTAGCATTTTTACTGTTCTTTCTATCCATCCATGCAAAAGGGAAAAATTTTGGGTGTAGGGTCCACTCTACAGCCTAAAATAGGACCCCCTCCCAAAAATTGTGTTCAAAGCTCAATAGCAAAAATTTTTCAGTGGTGACCCTCACTTGGTTGAGCGGCAAAGTTGTAGGGGAGTGTCATTGGAACAGAATAGATCGAAAATTTTGAAGATCGGACCTCATTTCGGGTAGTTATCATATTTCAAACCCGAGAAATGACTTTCACAAGGCCAAAATCTGGCTCTCAGTCTAATAAAACCTATTATCCTTGCTTATGGAGGGCACAATAGCTAAAAAGAGCTATCTACCATCTAGCGAATGGATAATAACTAAATCGAATTATTACATTGCAACGTTTATAAACGGCAAACCCATTTGAGGAACAGACGCTGAAATTGAGCGCTGTATATATACGGCAAACTCATTTGATGAATGTTTGGCGCGCGCCGTATATATATGGCGACCCCAGTTAAGAGGTTAACTGAGCATAGTTATACAGAGTCATCTGTTATTTGTCAATTAAAATGTTATGATTATAATGCTATGAAGCTGGAAAGTTAATTTGCTGTGGAATTTTACTGAAAATATTTTGTCCTGCTAGGCCAAGATTTGGCATCTTCCTGCAGATGGTGTAAGTGGAACGCTGTGCAATCCAGCATGCATCCTTACTCATGAGGATAAACAAATAGAAAACGTGTTATGGAATCCAAGTGCTGACAATGTTCTTGCCTTATCTTTGGATGTGAAGGTCAAAATATTCGACGTCTTAAAGCAGACTTCTTGTTTAGGTAATTTTGACATTTGCTATTACTTTGTTTTCTGCCAAAGTAAACTTAATAAATTTCAATATTTGAATTTAAATAAAAGCAGCTGTGCTATTTGTAAGAATGCAATGATTAATTAAATCTTTGTTTGCTGAGGATGAAGCTGCTTCAGTGTGACTCCAAGGATTAGCATTTTACAATTTAATTTAAATGATTGATTTATGATGTAAAATACTTTGTTCACTTGATATGCAGTGAGGCAAAACTAATGAATGTGAACTTGGTAGAGGTTGATATTCATATTGTTTTTATCTGTGTTTCTTTTTCAGAACTTGCTGATCATGGTGATCAAGTTCAGAGTTTGAGTTGGAATGGAGATGGGTCTCAAGTGGTGACATCGGCTCGTGACAAAGCCATTCGTATCTTCGATGTTAGGGCAAAAAAAATGCAACAGGTTGGTGACTGAAGCATTCAAAATATAGCTTATGCTGAATCTTGATGGAAAAGACTTTGCACTAAATCAACAGTCTAGAAAGTGAAGAGATTTCAGCTGTTTTAATTAAGAGATTTTGTGTTTGGACCGTGGATTGGTAGAATTTGATTGCCAACATTCTTCTAGGTTAATAATCAAATAAAAATTTGCTGGTATTGGGATTTTTGTCATATATTGACTACTAGCATATGTAGGTGAACCAATACAGTATTTTATTTCATTTTTCTCTGAAGAACTGAAACCGTGGAGCATGTTTCTTTAGTGTTTATAAGAACTGGATCACTTCTAAAAGCAGCTTCTCAGTTCTTGGGCATGAGTAAGGTGTAGTAAAGAACTGGGTGGTCCAACTCTATTCCATAGCTACATGTCTAATGCTGATTCTTCCTAGTGCATGTACATAATTATGTTTGCTTGTGCCATGTTACAGATAAATCTTTCAAGTTGAAAGTTTTTCTGGTAACTTTTACTTTTGTATATTATTTTTCAAAAAGTCTGTTGATGGACATCAGAGTAACAAAGATTCACGAGTTCTCTGGCTTGCTGATAAAGATCAGATTTTTTCCACTGGATTCAATATGGTAAATCTACAATCATCGTCTGTCATTATGCTGACTTTATTACTCTTAGACCCAGGGGACTGCTAATGTTCTCTTTCAGAATTAATAATTAATTTAAGGCTTTCATCAAAACCAAAATGACTGCTTCTTGTGCAGAGTCAAGGAATAGTTGCTGTTCACTTTTGACTTGTAATCTTGATGTTGAATGTCATTTTGTACAGTTGATGTATTTTAATTTACCTTTCTTGATCTGAAAATGATAATAACAGCACAGCACAAGCTTTAACCCAAAAAAATTTTTCCACAAAAATTCTGCGTCTGTGGAGAGTTTTTTAAAAAACAATTCCGCCAGAAAAGGGTTAGGAAATTGCTTTCTTTCTCAGTAAATTGGATTAATAATCTTTGTTTGGATTGCACTTGTTGATGCTTTTTCAGACAAGGCAGCGAGAGGTTTACCTCTGGGATACAAGAAACTTTAACAGACCTATTAAAAGCTTGTCTTTTGATTCATCCACTGGGTAAAAATCAGTTAATTTTTCTCTGAATGATGAAAAGTATCACATGCAGATGTTTTGCTTTGATCTTAAAATTCAGAACTGTTACTTGCACCTTACCACAGGAAACCATTCTGAACCCATGGTAACAATTGTCTAGTTCAAGTGGTCATGTTAGAAACTCTGTTCTTTCCACAATATTTATTTTGTAAATTCAAATGTTTATTTCTAAATAGAATGTTATTATGACCCTCTTCCTTTTTTTATTTGCCATATGCTGTAAATTGCAGTGTGATCATATACCTTGCCTTTCATTGTTGTATGAATTGGTTTTAAGCAGTTCATGATCTATTGCACTATATTGTCCATGCTCATTTAAGACAAATATCAGATGCCATGTTTTGCACAATAAAATGTATATCGCTAATATAAAAATTGCCACAAAATATGGAGATTCAGCAATAATTCTTTTTAGGATTCTGATGCCATTCTTCGACTCTGACACTGCGATGATATTTATTGCTGGAAAGGTAAATGATAATTCCTATGAAATGTTTTGCCTTGCAAAGTGAAGTTTTGATATTTTACATTTTAATTGCATCTGCTTTGTGTCAGTAGTTCTTAAAGAATACTGTTATGCCTGAAGAAAGTTACCTATTTTATATTGTGATATTTTTAGATGAAATAAAGGGAATAATCTGTTGCTTTAGTTTCATAAAATCTGAGAACATTTGAAAAATGGCTGTAATTTAAATTATTTTATTGTGTGGTTTGACAGGGAGATACATCGATCAGATATCTGGAACTCACCGATAAAGATCCTTATCTTGTGGAAAGTAAGCTTTATCTTTTATGCAATTTGCTATCTGTTCATCACAATTCCTGGCATTATTTTGCATTCATAATAGATTCCTAGAGTTTGCAAATGAATTGCTTCTGTTAAAGCAGTGGTTCTTAACCAGGGGTACTCATACCCAATGGGGTAATTGAAGGACGTTGTGGGGTGCTGAATAATCTGGAAATAGAGTCTGTTTAAAGGCTTTTGCTACAAGTTACCCTGTATACTATACAAATGTTGTAGAAATTTGTGTACTAAATTAGAAATTTTAAAGAAAAAGCCCACTTTCTGGCAATTTGTAACAGACGTTTGTTGCAGTTTATTATTATTTTCAGTTTATAATTATTTTCAATATATTGTAAACTTTTGTCCTGGGATAAAGTACACTGGTAGGGGGTACTCTCATTCTCTTATACTTGTTTCAGGGGTACGTAATCGTAAATAGGTTAAGAACCACTGGGTTAAAGCAAGTCACTGAAGATGATTGCATTTGTTTTCTCTATTTAGATTCTGTAGAGACAGTTGAACAGCTGAAAGGCTTGACTCTTGTTCCAAAGCGTGCTCTTGACGTCATGAAATGCGAAGTTAATCGTCTGCTTGTACTTGGCCAACATTCCATTATTCCAGTTCCTTACATTGTTCCAAGAAAGGTGAAAATTTGGTTTTGTCAAATTGTCTTTCACATGGTAATTGGATTGTGCATGTAAAATACTGAATGCTCTTTATGCTGATTTCTGCATTGTTGAATATGATTTAGTGATATTTCATGTTCAGGGCAATTGAAAAATCAGGTGGTGTAAGTATTGTATAAAAGCTATCCAATTAGTTTAAAATTGTACTATTCTTTGTTTCTGCTTTTGACTAAATGATTATTTTCTATGTTGATCTCTGTTGACCAGTCTTATCGTGACTTCAATGCAGATCTTTATCCGGACACTTTTAGCGGTGTTCCAACAGTCACCTGTGCTCAGTGGTTGAATGGTGAAACCAAGGCAGTGAGTTGTGTATTTTCTGATGATCATGCTCGGGTCATTCATTTACAAGTGAAGCTTCTACCGATGTTATTTATAGTAGATTGTGTAGTAGTGCAATATGACTTTACTTTTATGGTGGTTACCTGATCCATTGATGCATCAAATGGCAAAGGTATCTGGGAATGATTTCAGGTAATAACCAGACTTAGCATCTGTAATTCACCTTGTGACATTGTCTATCCTTTGTGAGTCGGTAAATGAACATAGTACAGTAGGTGTGCATGTCTGTGGTGGTTCACTGGTCATACAGTTGATCTAAGGGTTATCCACTGTCCACTTGAGAGTTTAGGATTGGGAAGTAAGTGCCCATCTTGTGCCCCTACACTTTCTCTTTTTCCAATATTTTTGGGCAATGTTTGAGCATGGTTAAAAGTCATTTTTAATTGGTTTCAGCCGACATCGGTAAGCCTTGATCCTTCTCGAAAGTCCAAACTCCTGCTGAGACGAAGATTCGGATTAGAGTTAGAAGGTGAAGCATCTGAACAAATTCCTTCGGAAAAGAAGTCGGCAGATGAATTTCAGAGCAGCAAAGTGTCTGGATCAGAAACACAAACGAATGCCTCGGTAAATATTTGTTTTTAAACAGCGTCTTTAGCGAAACATGCCATCAGAGTATCTGCACAGAGTTTGTTACCTTATAAATATTGTTCTGGTCAGTCATCATAGTTGTTGCTTTTGTGTGTGTGTGTGTGTGTGTGTGTGTGTGTGTGTGTGTGTGTGTGTGTGTGTAAGACCTAACTTGAAATTATCATCAAATAAAATTAAAATGTTTAAATTTAGCAGTTTAGTGACCTTGAGATACAGAGTTTTGATAACTATGGGAATCGCAGGTTTTATGACTTAGAGTCAGATTCATTAGCAGTTTATGATATTAAATAACAGTTGCTAGAGTTAATCTCATTTTGAAGTTTAATGAGCTTTTGATTCATATTTAACAGATTGTTAAGATCAAATTTCAGATGTATGCCTAAACAGGCAGTGTACACTGTAAATTTAATGAAATTTCATCTCATTTTATCGTTAAAACTTCAAGAATTTAGTGGCTTTGGTGGGCATTTGTTGGCATTTCATGTTTCACTATAGTTTACTTACTCTGACACCATTCTAAACATGAGAGTTTAAGAATTTATTGAGTTTTTTCATTTGGGTGCATATTCAGGACTGAATATACAAAAATCTAATTGCAGTGACACTTTTTTGCAAGTGCAGACAAAGCAGAGCAGTGATGTGGGCATAAAAGAGTCTCAGAAGATAAGTTTTGACGATGGAAGCAAGAGTTTTGGTACAATGCATTCGAGTAATTTGCCTTCTGATGCTGCCGCTGTGACTGAGAAACCGATTTCAAACGATGGCGATGCAGCCAAGCAGAAGCCAGCTAAAATTCTAGCGGGTATGTGAAAGACTTTTGTAACATTCAGTTGATTCTGAAGGAATGCTGGTATAGATTGATAATATCTCTTGTCATTTCTCCCGTGGTTTCTTCTTTTAGCTATAAGGCAGTCCAAGTTTCGACATCTACATGGAAGCCCAATGCACAAAAGTCTGAACATAGAAAATGTTCGCAACTTATCGAAAAGCATTCCGGGTGAAAGTGACTATTTTCATGCAAACCGTGCATTTTGTGCGGTACCACTGGGTGGTGCTGGTGGACTCATTGCAATTCTTTCGGTGAGCTTTTAGTTGCTGCTGCTATAAAAATTTTGTGAGCTACTTGTTGAATTGCTTTTCATGCCATTTGTAGGTTGGTACATAAAAATTTCGCTCTAGCTCTTTTTTATGTATTTTAATTAGTGCTGTTCAACAATTAATTTATTTAATCGTGATTAATCGTGCGATTAAAATTATTAATCTCATTTTCTTTAGCAGCATTATTCAGGTCCCGAAGTAGTAATTAAATTGAAATAAACAATGCACCAGTTGCAGAACAGACTTTCAGAATTTCAACTAGTAGGCTTATAAACATTTATGTGACCACGCACAACATTATATATATATAGCACATGCATCATCCATTTCAGTCAACTTTAAACAAAAATTCGTTATGTTATCACTTTCAAACTCAGTTTTTAAAAAGTTTCTTTAGAGAAATAATTAATTTTGTTGTGATTAATTTTTTAATTGTGATTAATAAAATTAATCGCGATTAACAGATTAACGTGTTAATCACGCGTTAATTGTGATTAAAGGACAGCACTAATTTTAATAGAAAATTGATGAAATTTCAATTGAGCTGATTCATTCTATCTCATTTTGCTTTGTTTCTGATTAGACAGAAAACAGAGGTCGCTTGCCTGATACAGGATCGCCAGCCCTTCAAAATGGCAGTTCAGTTACAGATTTTGTCTTTGATCCTTTTGACGATCATCGATTGGTGGTTGGTAAGTTTTTGTATTAGAGCTCAAAGACAATGATGGGTGCAGTACATCAAAATTGGTCAGATATATTGTTACTAGAAAGACTTGTGGTGTCTTGGTGTGGTGGCTATGTGTTGGTCTGGCAGGTGTGAGGTTAGCCTCAGCAGTGATAGAAGCTGTACTGTGAAACCTTGTTATGTCACCGCCTGTTAAGCTGCCAAACTTGCCTCTTGCTATGCATAAGCCTGGAATGGATTTCCTGCCATGAATTTTACCTCAAAAAGCTGCCATCTTCATCTCTCGCTATTGCCATTAAGTTAGCAAGTATGCTCCTATGTCCAGAGTATCTTGCCTTTGGCCAGATAACCATGCTATTGCCATGGCCTTTATTGCATGCATAGTGAATTGTTAAAATTATCAATGAAATTGACTTCTATAATTGGGAATGAAACGGTGCTAGGACTAAATGTTCGAGGACAAAATGTCACGGACAAAATGTCATGGGGACAAAATGTCACGAACAAGATTAAATAGGGATAAAATGCAACCCTAAACCTAACCAGGGCCGCCAAGAGGGGGCAGGGGACAGGGGGCAACTGCACAGGGGCCCCAGCGGTCTGGGGTGGCCCAGCCCGATGATGAATATGTATAATCAACAATTATATGAATAATAACACTAAAGTAGAGAGGGCCCGGTGAGCAAAAGGGGGGCCGGTGTGAGAAGGTTGACAAGCAAAAAAAAGGTCGTCAGGTAATTTTAAGATGTAAAAAGGCTGACAAGCAAAAAAAAGGTCGTTAAGCACAGGGACCCGGAATTTCTCTTGGCGGGCCTGAATCTAACCCTAACTCCAACCCCAACCCTAACCCATGACAATTTGTCCGTGACATTTTGTTCTGCCACGGATGAAACTGATAGTTTTGTTCAAATTACTGATTTGAGAAGGTGGGTATAAATGGGTAAATTTATAACCAAGTTCTATTGTTTGTATATACTATATATATTAGAGAATGACTGGATGTGTATTTTCCACCAGATAGGGGATCCGGATATTTTGGGTCAACGTTTGCCGGATCTGGATCCGAAGCAAATATTAACTCGCAGGATTAGAATGACCCTGTGGGTCTTGAGTTTGCAGGTAGAAGACCTGGGGTTGAAAATAAATAGGATTATCATTTCCTAAGAACCAAAAAAAGACTCATTAAGCTCTCTTCTTCTACCTCTGACAGCAGATACTGTCCAGGCATGGTACCAACAATAGGCTCAAGCGGTGGTCAATTGAATAATTAATGCAGCTCCAAGTCGTCGTCCCCTCTCCCCCTTTCCTCTCTCCTCCTCCCTCTCCCTGCAAATTGTCTCTCTGTGTCACTATCCCTCTACCTCTGTCAGTAGACAATTTGCTCTTGTCACTGTCCTGGCATTGTATCAACAATAGGCTAAACTGCCAATGGAGTCATTAATTCATTAATGTGGTTCCAAGTCACGGTCCCCTCTTCGTATCCGTCTCTTTACAGATTGTCTCTCCTTCTCTCTCTCCATCTCATTCTCTCCCTGATTTTAAGTGGTTCAAGACTTGTCTTTGGCAAATTGGAACAAATGCACATAAATGGGACAAGTGGTATCTGGTTTGTACTCAGATCCGCAAATATTTTTATCAAAATACTCGGATTTGGTACCCGGTGAAAAATCTTTGATCCCTAATAAACTGTACTCATTCAGTTTTCTGCCAATCAATGCAGTGCCTTATAATTGAATTGTAATTGCAAGTGCTTGCTTTCAGACTTCCTGTGATGTTGCGTAAATGGATCAATCTGTGTCCTGTCATTGAAGGAATTATTGCATTTTGTGTTTGGATGATGAATTTATTGAAATTTATGACAAAGCTGTTGCTGCTTGTTGCTAGCCTTACTTAACCAAAACTTAAATTATAAAATTACTGCAATTTTTATAATTCTTTTATTATAAGTCTCCATTGCATCAATGCAGCTATGTCCCAGTGTGGATTATGTGCAGAACCTGCAAGGTTTTAAAAATTACTTTTACCAGGACAGATAAGTATTTAACTAGAGATGAGGGTTTTTGTTATTCATCCACAGGGTTATCTGTCTGTTCTTTAATGAGAGTGACTTTTTCCAGGTTGTGATGATGCTAAGATTAGAATTTGGAACATTCCCAAAGGTGGATTGACTGAAACAACTGACAATGCTTCGGGCTTTCTTCGTGGTTTGTTCCTATTTTGCTTTCTTCAGTTGATGTTATAGTCTTAGAGTAAAACTGTTTAATGTTATATTTTGTCAATTTCTTCAGCTATCGTGAAAGCTCAAACCGCGTGAATTAGCTTTATCTCCTGTGCTCTTTCCGACACACTTGAACTTGTCCTGTCGTGTGTTCCTGTAGCTGACAGTTGTTATGTGTTTTTAATAATTTTATGTGACTGCTTTGTAAGACATTTATTGTAGTGAATTTTTGGTGTGTGGACGATTGACCGCAGCAGACGATTGACCACTGGACGATTAACCACACAAATTCATTGCAATCTTAATAAAAACTTATCAGCAGAGATACACGCTTTTATATATAAAAACAGAACACATTTAGAAATAACAGCAAATGCCCTAACTGTAGGAGAGATGGGCAAGTATAGCACGAAGATGTGTTACTAAATCAGTTTTTCCGTATGTGTAATTACGGTCGCCTCTCTCCAAAGTGGCTCCCATAGACCACTGCGCTTTCGAATTTTGAATTTGTTAGGTCGTAGAAGTTTCCTGGGAATCCTAACAAGTGCATGTAGCCTACAGCTGCGCTAAGGCTGACAGCCGAAATCTCGTTAGTGTGGTCAATCATCCTGTGGTCAATCGGTAGACTGCTACATCTACCAGCTTCACTATCTGTCACCACTAACATTGACAAAGCACAGCAGAACTTATCGAATTGCACAGACTATCCACTCTATGCATACAAACACGTGATAACCTGAGAATAAAAATCTCCTATGCCTGGTTATTGGACCCAGTCTGATAGATTATCCTAGAGCTGATGCTCTGCTGAGTGGGCCACTGATATCGATATTTTAAAAAGATTGGCTGCTTATTTTGTGATTTGGACAGATTAGAGCTTAACAAACCAGACATTAAAATTGTTTTGCTTGTATATCAAAAATCTCCATGCATTAAATTGCCATTATTAAGGTTATATAATGAAAAATGTGTAAAAAGATTTTGAGATTTTGCATTTGAGTCAGTCAGAAAAGTAATTTGAAAGTGTTTTCTTTGAATTCAAGCTAAGAAGCATATTCATTTAATTTTCTTAATTTAATACTTGTCACTATAACTCCTGAACTGTGTTTGACTGAAGGCCACACTGAGAAAATCTATTTTGTGCGTTTTCACCCACATGCTGCTGATGTATTGGCCTCTGGATCATACGACATGACCGTTCGATTATGGGACTTGCAGTCTGAACAAGAGCGAATAAAGTTAATTGGTCACACAGACACGGTAGGAATCTTACTCTGACCAGCAAGATCATTTGTAGAGTTTACTTCTTTATTTAATTTATTTTCCAGCTCAACTCATGGTTTACATAACATAACACATATACAATTCTATGAGACAGACAAGCAAATCAATAAAATCAAGTTAGTATGGTTCAGAAGTTTGTGTCATCCATTTTGACTTATGTGAGTCAATTTTAAGATCTAGTTATTCGCCACTAATTATACCTTAACTGAGTTTTTCTCATTGTAATTTTTTATCAGCAATGCATTTTAAAGAGATTTTCTAATTATTTACAATCTTTCACTCTTGGTTATTCATTATTATTAGAGATGCACCGATAACGCCTCTGGCCGATTGCCAGCCAATTGCCAATTAACTATTGAAGTTTCTTTGTTCATTACTCAGTTTAGCGTATTGTTTAATGAAATGGATAACTGCTATGGCATCATTCCATCCATATTTGGCACTCACCAGGCAACTGTACAAGATTTAAGGGCAATGCCGCTTGTAAAGCAGCCAATACAGTTTATCAGCCGATTATTAATAATTGCAACTCTAATTTTTATGTTCAATTTTCAGATTTTCTGTTTTTCCTGGAGTCAAGATGGTAAAAAGTGCGCCACTTCCTGCAAAGACGGACAGATAAGGATCTATGATCCACGAAGTTCAGTGCAGCCGGTTTCTGTGAGTATTCTGCTTGAGTCATCAGTTTCTTTTTTTACATTTTGAACTGGTTGCAGTATTCCTGTGTGCCAATACATGCACTTATGAAGGTTCTCGTAACAGTTACCTTAATTTTTTACTGTAAATTATGATTCTTTGTATGTGACTTTCTTTCCTTGATTGACTTAATTATGAAAGTGACTTACTTGTTTGCCAATGCATAAAAGTTTTGCAGTTTATTATTTTGTAATTGTATGCAATTTTATACAGATGAATTCTTGTTTCATGTTTGAATTTGAGAAATTTTTTTGAGTTTGAGAAATTTCACAGTGTTAAAGTGGTGATGCTGTCATGTATAATTAGTAATACAGTTGACATTCTTCATTGCTCTGTTATTAGCTGTGGGAGTGATGTATACTACAGTTATGCTTTAAGTATGCAGAAGTATTAATGAAGAAATACATGTGACATTATTGTCACAATGCAAGTTTTGGTCTTATGTAGTTTTGACTGTTGACATTTGTTAAATGAACCCTCTGTTTCTTAAGAGAGACTTTTGGGGTTTCTTACCTAGCATTCTGGCAATAGATATTAAGCAGATGATTCCATTTGCAATTTACTTTAATTTTGCTTTGCTTTCTATTTTAAAAGGAATATTTCTGTAATGCCTGTAGTATGTAGTATACCCATGTTGCTGTTTATTTCAATGCATTTGACACTTTTGTCTGTTATGCAAATGAATATTTAATATTTGTTAGAACATTGCAATTAAAATACCATTGAGAGAGGGACAGAGACAAAGAGAGACAGACAGACAGACAGACAGACAGACAGACAGACAGACAGAGAGTTGTCATTTTATATTTGAATAAACCTTGAGATACCAAGTGTGCCTTGAATTCCAGACTGGAGCTGGCCTGGAGGGCAGTCGTGGTGGTCGGCTGGTGTGGACTTGTGATGACCAAATCCTAATTGCGACTGGATTTGACAAGTATGCATTTAATTGCTGATGTATTTCTAATCTTCCTGTTTAATTAGTTATTTGTAATTTACTTTGATGTGATTGTATTTTAAAGTTTGTTATTATGAAATTTATTTATGTGTCTGTTACTTCATTTAATGCAATTTTTAGATGATATGACTCATCTGTTGACTGTTGGATAGCTTAGTTCCTTAGAATTACCAGTGGCTTTGTTCAATTATTGCTATTCACTGGTTCATTTGAAATTGGTTTGTTGTTTTCTAATTTATTTTGGAGACATTTTATTAACATTTGACTGAAAAAACAAACAGATGGAATTTTATAAAAGTTAACAGTTAACATTTATAAAAGTTAACAATTTTATAACAGTTAACAAGCGTTGCAACTGACTTAAGAATATCAGAAAGAAAGAGTCTGAAGATGAAGACATGCGTGTTAGTAAGCACAGAGGAGGAAACAGCAGCACAAACAACCTTGCATGGTCTGGATTAAAGAAATAAAATAAGACATGAAGATGCTCGTGTTAAAGACACTTTATGCTCAGTATACAGAAAGCTTCAAAGAATGCTGAAATCTGATAGGACGGACTGCTGAGTCCTGACCTGGTTGTAATTCCAGAAGTGGATCTATGATGTCTTGTCTCAATCATAAACTCAGTAAGATTGTGTGCAAGCTTGCAGTTGATAGGCTGAATCCAAGCAATTGAATGATTCACTGTTCATATATATGTGTGATACTGAGTGACTGGAGGGTTGCTTGAGGCTAACCCAAATTTCCTGCAATGTTACTTTTTTAACAGGTGGCCGAATGGTCATCAGGGTGGTCTAGCATCTTGTTCTGCTTTGAATTGTGAGTTTTGTAATTGTGACCATAGGTCAAGTGTCCGAGAAGTTGTGGCCTTTGACCCTCATAGTCTTTCATCTCCACTTTATAAGATAGATCTGGACACATCTCCTTCAATTCTGGTTCCTTACTATGACGCAGACAGTTCCACTCTGTTTCTCACAGGACGGGTGAGTTGCCAAAATTATTTCAGGAGGAGGTGAGGTTGCATCTTAACCCCTTAACTGGGGATCCCGGATATATCTGTCCATTTTACATTGAGTTACAGTTAAATACACGGTTAAGGGGTTAAAGGTACTTTATTAGTTATTGTGCCTGGAATCTTGTGTGAGAGGAGAATGCTTAAGTGCCAACTCTATGAATAGCTTTTTATTGATATAACCTAATGAATTCTGTCATTTAGTGAATTTTAATTTTCTTATTTTGAGGCCCTTAATTTTAATTTGAACTTTGTACTGGTGTTTCATTTTTTATTCTGGGGTGAATTTGATTGCCGGCAAGGTCATGTGACGAGAGACAAATGTTCCAGGTGACTTCTTTACATAAACTGTACTGTTTCTGTTGTTTCTGGACAGGGAGACAGTACAGTGAAAGCGTATGAGGTGGCTCAGGATCATCCTCACCTATTTTCATTGTCAGATTTCAAAGCTGATAGTCTTCATCAGGCACTTTCATTCCTTCCAAAAACTGAAATTGATGTCAGGAAGGTAGAATTTGCAAGAGCACTTCGGCTGACAGCAAACAGCATTGAACCAGTGTCATTCAAGGTTCCCAGGACAAAGGTAAAAACTGTGAAGTTTATTCATCACGATTTCAACCACGAACCACCACAGACAAGATCACAACTGCAATTTCTTAGCAAAGTGACTGGTGCTGATGTGCTACTACAATGGTGCTAAAGAAGTTTCCTACTACTACTGCTACTACTACTACTACTCCTACTACTGCTGCTGCTGCTGCTGCTACTACTACTGGCTTTGCAAACTAACTTAACTTATTCGTGAAATATGATAGTCTTCAGCAAGTGTGGATGATTTTCTGAGCTGCTTATCTGCTTGCATTATGATCATTTTCAGTTTTTTATTTATTATTATTTTACTCAAACTGTCAGAAAATCTATATTGATATTCAGTACTGTGTGTTGTCCACCTTTTTCATTGTATTGATAAATGATGGTTTTTAAAAGATAATTTAGATCTGGGCTCAGTTAACCAAGGGTCCATGTTATCTGAGATGTGTTAACAGGTTTCACTTCACTCGATTTCTAATGGTTTTAGTGAATTGTTTGTGATAGTTTATTTACCTGATTACTAATTTATTTTATCATGCTTCAAAGTTGATCATTTATAATTCTTGTAGAAATGTATTATTATTCATCAGTTGTTATTTTTGCTGCTGTGATTTACATTTTTGCTCCAGATGGAATTTTTCCAAGATGATCTTTTTCCAGATACTAGAGTAACTTGGAAATCAACACTGTCGAGTGCTCAATGGTTTCAAGGTGAAAACAGAACACAGACAAAAATCAGTCTGAAACCAGACGACATGAAGTCACGTAAGTGTCTCTCTTATCACAATTCTTTATCAAAAATGTTGAAATTCTCTTTGCATATGTCTATATGTTTATATTTCTACTTTGATTTTACTTGAATCTATAGACATTGATTTGTTTTTGTTTTCTGTCAGTTAATTACAGTACAGCCCACTTGAAGTTCAATTTGCAAGTAGATGGTGATTGCAGCTAAGTGAATTTGACCTAATTTATATATACCTTCATAGTTAGAACACCATAGTATATGTTGGTAGTGGGCCAATAACCTACATAACTGAGAGGGCTTTCACAATAGCTGGTTTTCTAGTCTGCATAGCCAGAATGCATATTAAGTAGCCTACCGTCTAGGAAGCTTGCTCCTAGCGCCTAAATGGAACTTGTTCTAGTTTCTGCTGGGAACAGTGTTCTAGATGGCAGGCTACTTAACATGTGTTCTGGCTATTTAGATTCTAAAAACCAGCTAATGTATAAACCCTCTATGATGTGTTTCTTAGAGTTAAGATAGGTTTGTGTGCTGCACGCCTTATAGCGATCAGAACCCGTCTACGCAATCAAAGTGGCTATGGTATGGCCGACTGAATTGTGAAATGAGAGACAGGCTATTTGTACACACGGCACATGAACTTGGCAGGGTAAAGTAGGCTGAGCAATGGAAGGGTTTGGGGAGGTATGGGAAGCACAGGTCTTCACTGGAAACATATCAGTTGAGACAGTCACTCTGTGAATCACCATGGGTGACTGGCATAGTTTAATGTTGACACATAGCCGCCAATACCACTGCATATATCCGATGTCAATTTCCCAGAAAACCATGACTTTGGACTATTAATATGATGTTTCAGCAAAACAGAAATTGCAGCTATGAGATTTACAGCTAAATTTAGCATTGAAGTCTATGGAGTAAAAGTCCCAGAGCTTTTCTCGCTGCTAAACAATTTGCAGCTAAGTGGAGTACACTGTAATTATCATAATAATTTGTGGTTTGAATTGTATTTATTTTCTTTGTTATAAATGTTATCCTTTTGCAATTGTGCTTTTGGTGAAAATTTAATCAAGAGTCCAATTCATTTTATTCAAGAAACAACTTATGTGTTATTGAACGGATGTGATGCAGTTGGTGTTCCACACAAGTATGGACTTTGGAGAATAGAGTCTGGCTTCTGTTTTATTTCAGTATCAGAGGCTCCTGCTGAAACGCCCAAACAACAGAAGTACCAGAGCTTTGAAGTCTATAAGGCTACTTACAAAACTGATGAACAAAAGAAAGAAGAGGTATAAATCGCCAACTATATGAGATTAGTTTTGATTTGTGTTGTTAAGACTTTCATGTTAAATTGCCTATTATGGATTGTTGGTAGTGAGCTGCAGCACATGTACAGAGATAATGCATGAAATTTGCTGATATCTTGCAGGCATCTTTACATCTTTAGCATCTTTGTGTGTTGATACAAGTTCATTCCGTGAAATCCCTAAGTACAAAATACCAGAGAATTTTGAAAGTGTTATTTGTTTTAGCTTCTAAGTGCAATGAACACCAAACTATGTCTGAATGACGGTCCATTACCACAAGATTTGACAGAAGGAGTTGATCCAGATGAATGGGTAAACTGTTACTCTTATATAGGACCATCAGTATTATTATTATTATTATTATTATTATTATTATTATTATTATATTCTTAACATTTAAGTTGCTTATGAAGCCAAATTCAATGAATTATTTATGATGATTTGTAATTATAATGTAATGTAACAAGATATTTGTTTTTCTGAAAGATCACTCAAAGCGCCTTGCAGCAAATTACTGTATATTAACAAAGAGATAAGTTTTAAGTCGTTTTCAAAAAGAGGGCCATAGAATTAGGAGTTGCTAAGCCACGCATACTGTCTGAATGATTCAAAACCTCGTCCATTACACAGAAGACCATTGGTTGTGGACAAGACATGGATAGAGTTGGAGTCCAGATGGAGTGGCACCATAAAGGAGTAAACTCAACATACTCTCAATATAAGGCAGCCAGTGTAAAATAGACATCATATAATCACTAATATTATTATTAAAAAGTATTAATCAAAGTAGAAGCAGATGGCATGTCTAGTGTACGCCGAATCACTTATTGATTATTAAAGTGAGTTATGTGATCCATAAAGGTTAACTCAGAGTCAAGAATTATACCAAGATCACGGACAGAGGAGGAGAAAGAGAGGCCGGGGACAGACATATTATTAAGAGCTGACTCAGTACCAAACCAGATCATTATTACCAAACCAGATGATTCTTAACATTTGAGTGCATCCATGAATGAAGTGTCAGAGGGCTTTAAATTCACACGAAAATTAGTGGGGCTGGAATGAATTCATTTATTTTTTAAATTATATGGTATATTTAAAGTATAAAGCGCCCAAGAACAACCCTGAGGGACTCCACAAGTGATCATTTGGGAAGTTGCAATCATGAAGATTTTAATGAGACAGAGAGGCGCTTTTCATGGTTTTATAATAGAAACAGAGGTTATCATTTGAAGTTGTGAAGATTTAAATGACTTTTGGTTTTAAGGCATTTGTTTTTAATGTAATTGTCACAAATAGACAAATGCGATTCAAATCATTTGTGTTCATTTTGAATTATTAAGGAATTTGCCTATCATTTGCATGTTTGTTAACTTTAGCCAAGGTAATGATTTCTTTGGTTGTAGGATGATTAAAGATTTCTGAATTCTGGGGAAAATGGAGCTTCTGGAAACTTAATTAATTATAAAAGGACAATAAGCACTTCTGTACATCTTTTATTCCTGTATTCATTATTTGAATTTAGGTATTTGTGAATTTTCAGTTGTAAGAATTGCACTTTGCTGCAAATTTTCAAAAAAATGTTATGGCAAAATATGTATTAGACCAAATATATTTCAATGTTTGCTGTGAAATTGATTTTGAATTTGATATTGAACTTTCTAACCTTTCAATTTTGGCTCAACATCCGTAATTGACCAAGTGTCGAGCTTTAATGATGGTTGACTTGTTTGTGAAGGCAGCAGACCCTGTGTTGAATTTCTAAGACCCTGTTCAAATGCTGCCTCTGCTCCAGAGGCAGACTTTAGCTTCTTCTTCTTCAGGTGCTCTGTCCAAAGACAAATTCCTTACTCTAGCGTTACCACTCCTCTCTATTTTGAGCTTTTATCTTCAGGGCTGAATATTTGTTTTTTTGCCGTAGTGTTGAACAACCACTCCAGCACCATGTCCTTGGACGGTTATGGACGCCCTTTCTGAGCTTTCCCATTAATTTTTCCTTCTAGTACTAGAACTTCTAAGGGATGATTCTTCTCTCAGAACACGACCTATCCACTTCTTTTGTCTAGTACAAATAGTGTTTATTAGGCTTTTCTTCTATCATCTTCCAGACTTCTTTATTGATTATTTTTTCCATCCAGATGATTTTCTCCATTCTTCGCCGTTCCACTTTTCGAATGCCTGTAGTCTCTTTATGTCTGAGCGTCCAAGTCTCTGATCCATAGAGTGTCGCTGGCCAGATCAGTGTTTCGACCAATCGTTTTTTCCGATTTCAGTTAAACGACTTTAATGGAACTTAGAAATTCAGTTGAGCAGCAGTGCCCAACGAAATCGATTTTCAGCTGTGTGCTTACTAAACATTTGATGTTTAGTAAGGGTGCCATTATACCAAGAATAATTTTGAACCAGTTGTCTTTATTTCAGTTACTTTGTTGTCACTTGCACAAATTTGTCAGTTTTATTTTTGAACAGTAAATACTTCTTCCCATCTGCACTCTTATTAAATTGGAACATTGATCAGTTTGACTGTTGCGGAAAAATTAATTTGTTTTATCAAGAAACAGTATATTAAGGTACATAATGTGTGCATTATTTATTTAAATAACTTGCACTATCTTTATACAATTGTGGTGATGTATGCACTTGTGTTGGGTGGATTATATACTTAAAATATTTGATGTATGAAAATATTTCTTTGTCAGTTCCTATTTTTCACTCAGGGACAGTTTTGTGCTGTGCTTAGGCCTTGTTTTGTGTATTTTGAGCAAGTTGTAGTCAGAAATGAAATTTTATGTCATTCTGGTAAATATGCATACTTACTTTCTGAAGAGATAACTGAAAAGCTGTGCTGAATATTGGAACTGTAACTGATTCTGATTAAATCATCATTTCTACAGAGGCTTGGTCCACGACCAGGGTGCGATTTGTGACCTGGAGCAGTGGGGGGGGGATATGTTGAGCTTGGGGGATGTAGTTGTTGGAAACTGTAGCAGTGGGGGGATGTAGTGGTGGGGGATGTAGCAGTAGGAGGGATGCAGTTGGGCAGTGGGGAGATTCCCCCCTCCCCGCAAATCGCGCCCTGTCCACGACCTCCAGCATTTTGCAGTGTGCATGTCTCTCTCTGATGGATTTATTGTTGGCTTTATTGAACTATTTCTGCTCTTGTTTCTTTAGCCTTCTTCGCAAACTGTATCCATTTTCCCCTCAATCTTCATTTCATTTTACTTTCTTTCTTCTGCATGTTTTGTCATATTTTGCATTTTTCAGTTTTGTTTGGCTGATTTGCCACTCTAGGGGGTCTGTGAGGTGGGGAGTTACAGCTAAGCTAAAAACTTGCAATCATCGCTAAAAGGTAAAGGTAACTCCATAGGCCAGTGCGGATGCATCGGAGAACCGAAGGGTTAGCACCTTCAGTTTTACACGGCAGCGGCTGAATGGGAGCGGATTGCCAGCCTTTCCCTTGCCGCCTTTCCTTCCACTGAGTTAATACCTGATGTACTCATTCACAGTGAGTCGACTGAGTGCGCTTGGGACAGAAACAACCGATATGTTTCTGCTGTGGCTGGGAGTCAATTAAGATCGGCAGACCAGTGCGCTAACCACTGTTGCACCGCACACCACCAATCATCACTCAAACTTGGAATTGTGAGGCGCTTGATACACTAGCAGAACACAGCCATTAGGCAATCATTAAGATTCATTCCTTCTAGTGACATGTGCCAATCATCTTTGAGTCTGACTCCCAACTTAGAAACTCTGTCCATACCATCATTGTAGTCATCTCAATTTTTGGGATTTTTTTTATTCAAGCTGTGTCTGTATCATTCCTGATTTTTATCTTACTAACTTGTTTATGCTTCTTGTCCTGAAAAGAATAAACTTGGAAGAATTATTTTACTGAATAGTGGACTTTTAGCAAATCAGTTTAAATATTCATAGGAACAGAAGCCAATGCAGTCTCATAAATGAGGCAATCAACTGATCTTTTGGCTTTTTTTCCATTTTAAGGTTTTAAGTTGCATTTCCTTACTTTGACTACCGGGTACTCTCTGAGTGGTTAGGTATGATTTTGTGGTTTTCATTTTTGTGTATGGTGATTTTCTGGTGTTCAAGAGTAATGACAGTGAAAGTGGAAGAAACAAGTAAAAAAATATGACTATATTTGGTCTTTGCTTAACTTCACTTGCATGTTGAGAGCTGTATTGACTGGCCTGAATTTAAAATGTGTTTTTGCTGTATTCTTTAAATATTATAGTCAGCTTCGGTGTGAATAACAGTTGCTTGCATGTACAGTGTAATGAGCAATGTCTCACGCAACTGAGCAAATTCATTTATTCAAATGAAGAAGCAGTGATACCTGTTAAGGATTTAATTTATAGTGGACATTAAACAGTCTTTTGAACCGAATATAGGTCACTAACTGCAACATTGTTATTTAATGTGTAACTTTATTACATATTGCAATACCGAGGCATCAGTCTGCTGAAATATGGACTTCCAAAGTAATGAAGCTTTACAACCTTGGCTGTAGGTAATGATTGTAGCAACTTTGGCAAGCGTTCGGTTCGGTTCAATTGTAGCAAGTTTGGCGAGCGTTCGGTTGTAAGGGGAAATCCATGGCTGTGGAATGCTCTACCAGACAGCGTAACCTTGTCGAACTTCTACGATCAATTTGCGAAGAACTTGAGGACACATTTATTTGTGACTTCTTATGAATGTTAAATATGTACAGCGCCCTTGACTTTGGCAGACGCCATGTGTACGGCACTATATAAATTGTCTAAATAATAATAATAACTGCTTGCTGTGCTGAAACTTAGAGAGGTAATGCATTTCTCAGAAAGGAAGATATGCTTTACATTTGTTTGGATAATTGTCACAATTTGTCAGTTACAGTTGTCAAGTTTTCTATTTATCAGAGAAAGCTGTCATCATGACTTGCTCTGCTGAGGGTTGAAATAATATTGCATTTAGACAGAATTTTTGCTTTGCACAACATAATTTATGTTATATTGCAGAAGAGTATAAAATGCAATATTTTGTGGTCTTTAGCATTGGGATCAAATGGCCAATTGAAGACAGCATCAATATATAAGTAAGTAACGTTCAGATTATTGTGGTGCCTCATCCACAGGTGGACTGCGTGAACACATTACAGAGTTAATATAATATATATTACACTTGCTGTTTGCCCATCAAACACGGTGGGGGAGCGTGGCTGTTTTTTTCATACCTGATTATATTCAGCCAAATGCTTCTTTATATGTAAACAATTTCCTTAGATCCTCCTGTAAAATTTTAGCATCATCATCAGAGTTGATATTTCTGTATATCTTTGTATCATTGGCAAACTTTGAACTTTTTGATAGTAATCCTTCACCAATATTTATATATGTTACAGTCAAAGTATGAAATCAGGGAATGTTGACATTGCCTGAAATTTTTAGGCAATGTCGACATAAGCCGTTTCACTCGGGCAATGACATTGACTGAAATTGTTAGGCATTGTTTAACAATGCCTGAAATTTGCTCAGATTTTCTACACACTTTGCCTGAAATCTTTATCTGTGATGGAATAGCACTGTATATAGAGCTATGCATGCACCAATGTGTAACATAAAAAATTAAATGAGTTGCAAATTAGGGGCCGTCCATATATTACATAACAACTGAGGGTTCTTGAGATTTAGGCGATTTTGCGTACGGGAGAGGGGGCACAACTGAATTTGTACGTACGTACATTCAAATTTATAAATAGATAGAAGGCTGGTATATTCACACAAACATTTGATTTGAACAAAATTACTTCCTCACGGTCAAACAAAGGGTCCTGCCTATTGTTCCCATGGTTGTTTAAATATTAAAAACATTTAATTTAATAGTAAACAAATGCTTTTTGGCTATGGCTAAAATTTAATTTTCACCGTGTGGGGGTTGCTAATTTGTACGTATGCATGAGGGGGTTAACCAAAATGTACGGTGTGCAACAGGGGGAGGGTTTGAAAATATTACTTTTTACATACCTACTATATGGATGGCCCCTTAAATGTTGCAAGCAATTATATAAAACAGTTCTGAAACCAGTGGCGGCTCCACATAGGGGGCCTGGAGGGGCCCGTGCCCCCTATTGAGTGCCTGCCCCCCCAGTGACCTCCTGTTGATAGACTACATACCTAACAACCAATGGTTGCCCCCATGATTAGAAGTTGCTACCCCAACGCTCCCCCCACTTGCCAAATTCTGGATTCTGATTCCACTGTCTGAAACATTAATAACTGCCAAAAACTTTATTAAGTTCAAATGAAATAAAGGAACAAGCAGTAATAGAAAACAGTTCTACAACATTAATAACACACACACACACATATATATATATGTGTGTATGTATATATATGTGTGTGTGTGTGTGTGTGTGTGTGTGTGTTACAGTCAAAGTGTGAAATCAGGCAATGTTGACATTGCCTGAAATTTTTAGGCAATTTCGACATATGCCGACATTTACAGTACCTGCTGCTATTCCATCACAGATAAAGATTTCAGGCAAAGTGTGTAGAAAATCTGAGCAAATTTCAGGCATTGTTAAACAATGCCTAACAATTTCAGTCAATGTCGACATTGCCCGAGTGAAACGGCTTAAGTCGACATTGCCTAAAAATTTCAGGCAATGTCAACATTCCCTGATTTCACACTTTAACTGTAACATGTATAAGGCAATGTCATTGAGCCCTGAGGGAGAGCAACATGTAGCCAATAATAAAATTACGTTGTGTCATAATAACAACTGCCTCGTCCAAAGGAGACGGTGTTACGTGTGTGTGTGTGTGTGTGTGTGTGTGTGTGTGTGTGTGTGTGTGTGTGTGTGTGTGTGTGTGTGTAGACGCTAATTATTTTATTATTATTATAAAGCAAAGACACGTGGGCTTTCACTATTTCACCCACTCCCGTGGCGGTTCCAGGAATTCTTGGTGGGGGGATGAAAACATTTTTGGAAGTTGGTGGGGGATGCAAAGTGAAGAAGAAAAACATGAAAAAAGAGAAAAAGGTCATTGTTAGTAGTGTTTTGCTCACTAAATGTTAAAAACCTTGCCAAAAAGGCCGACAAGCAAGAAAAAGGTCATTTGCAGTATTTTTGACTAAATTTTTAAAAACTCCGGAAAATTGGCCGACAAGTAAAAAAAGGTCATCCGGAACCCCGGCGGGGCTGTGGGGGATGCATCCACATTCATCAACATCAGGCCCTCCGAGAGGGGGGCAACTGCACAGGGGCCCGGCGGCCTGGAGGGGGCCCGGGCCGATGATGAATACGTATAATTAACAATAAAATGAATAATAACACTAAAGAATGGTTAAAATGTCAGTCCAGCAGAGGGGCCCGGCGAGCAGAAGGGGGCCCGGGACGGCTGAGAAGCAAAAAAGGTCGTCAACACTTCTTTATAATTTTATAATAAAAACGGCTGACGAGCAAAAAAAGGTCAGGAAATTAATACTTCTCAAGGGCCGGTCGACCATTCTGCACAGGGGCCCGGAATTTCTCTCGGAGGGCCTGATCAACATGGTGAAACCGCCACTGCCCACTCCATATTCACCGGCGGTAGACTTCAAGGCGAATTCGTAATGCTATAAGTGAAAATACACGTAAATC
The DNA here is from genome assembly GCA_018105865.1 of Metaphire vulgaris. NCBI lineage: Eukaryota > Metazoa > Annelida > Clitellata > Crassiclitellata > Megascolecidae > Metaphire > Metaphire vulgaris. Next base: position 4,630,769 of record CM030834.1, read on the forward strand.
AAAGCAATGGCTCTTTTACAGCACATTGTCATTGGCGTAGCACAAAACGCAGACACGCAGAAGAATAAAAAAGGGACCCATAACCGATTGCCGTGATTGCCTTAGTTGATGCTTCCGTCAAATTAATTACACTTGAATTCAGCCGATAGGCGATAGCAATTTTGGTGACGGCAAAAATAACTGAAAGCAGTGGTTCTTTTACAGCACTGTGGCTGTGAGGCGAGTGGCTACTTGGCCGGTGATTATGGGGTTGGTGGGTGGCCACTGGGCCTGGGACTTTGGCATGGCAGTGTCAGTGGGGTCTATTGATTTTCCCTTCAGATGATGTGGATGAAAATCACGCAGACTGGTGCCAGCTTTAAACAGCGGATGAGAAGGAGGAGGGTAGGAGGCTGGCATGGGCGAAAGCATCGGCCGTCGGTGCGGCGTCGGTCGTCGCTGACGGTGGGAGGGAGGGTCTGTTTCGAGGGTCTTCTTGGCATCTGTAGTGAACGGACGCTTTGAGACGCTTAGCGTTGTTGATGATCAGCAGTTCGAAGTTAGTGTGATTTTGATGTTTGCGTTCACATGAGGAAATTGTAGTGATCGAGGTTTTCTGTAGAACTTTGATATCTGGAGACTTTTTCTCTAAGAGATTTTTCCAGTGACCAGATAAGCGCATGTTCGTGCTAAAGACATCGACTGCGTCCGATTAAGGTGCGTGGTCTGAGCTGATCTCTTCTGTTGACAAAATCTTGCTTCGAAATGCTCATTGGCCTGGCTACGAAGATCGACGACGACCCCCAGCTGGGGTCAAACTACAGGAGGAGGCCAATAATTTTGGGGAGGGAGCAGTGGCGTAGCCAGCTTATGCAAAGTGGGGTTGTTAACTGGAGGCACTATGCAACTGAACTCCAGCGGGGGCCGCGGCCGACCCCCACTACAGCCATCCTTCAACAAAAGTCAACGGATTTACATCAATTGTATTGGTCATATTTTTAATGGGGTTGTTTGAACAAGCCCAAGCAACCCCGTCGGTGCGCCACTGGGAGGGTGTTCGGATCCCCACTGCTCTTTTGACAAATCTATTATCTAAGAGTGTGCATATAATAATGACTGCAAAAGTGTTGCAAAGAATGAATTGATTGCAATTTATTGATGGAAGCTTTTGGAAGATTATAGTAGAGGGAGTTGCAGTAGGTACCAGTAATCTAATATGGAGTGGGCTATTGAAGTGGCGATTGTGGAGGCAGTTTTGGTATTGAGGCAAGGACTTTGGCAATGAAGATCATGAACATGAACATAGACTTTTGAAAGTTGAAATATTTGTGATTCAAAGTTTAGATAAGAATCAAATTTGAATCTAGGGTTTCCAACTGTGACAAATTTCAATAAAGGACATCGATCAAAAACATAAGCACAGGTGTTTTTAACTTTTAATTATCATCAAAATCGTTTTTTAAAAAGTTGAATTTTGCAATAGGCTATAGCCTAGGCCTTAGGCTAAGCTGTTATTTCTTAAATTATATTTGTTCTGACTTTTTGCACACTTCAGGAACTGTGGATCATGTTTTATTTTTTCCTGAAAATTCACAACAAATGTCTTGCAAGTTAAAGTATATGAAAAGCTCATTTATCATTAGTTCTACAGAGCATCTCTTTCTTTCATTGCGCCATTTAGATGACATTGCACTAAAGATGTGTTCACAGTAAGGGACTGTCCATAAATGACGTAGCACACTTAGGGGGGAAGGGGTTCAAACATTTGTGACGAAGTGTGACAACGGGGAGGGGGTTTCCAGAAATGTAATGTCACTTAATGCTAAATATTGTTATTAATAATGCAATGCAATGCTATCACAAAGTTGAACGTATTTTACACTTAAAATTCTTTTTTTTAAACAATTCGAACAAGTTTCTGAATATCGCTTCAACTGTGATAATTATAATGAGTATTTTCAAACGTATTCATTGCAATACCTGCTTCATTCAGACATTAGAAATGGGGGCGGTGGTTAACGTGTTGTGATGTCATTTTTTAGGGGGTCTGACATTTTGTGACGACTTGTGATGAGGGGGAGGTAAAAAACTGCCAAAATTGCGTGACGTCATTTATGGACGGCCCGTTAACGTACTTATGATTAACACTTTTCAAGATCCTGTGCCATTTGCTGCTCATTGTTTTGCATTCTGTAAATAGTTCAGCGCTCTGAATCGAGCTAAAACTTGTTTGAAAGAGTGCAACTTCATGAAATAGATCATCCATTCATGAGGTTTGATTCCTGGGATAAAAGCCTTGAAAAAGCACCAGCATTGATTTTTTGATATAAAGGACAAATAGCTTCTTTTCTAAATGTTAAAAAGGACATGGACTCAAAATGTCCATTAAAGGACTGTCCTTTGAAATAAAGGACGGTTGGCAGCGATATTTGAATCTGAGATTTTTTGCAGTTGGAATGGGGGTTATGGAAGTGTCAGTAGCCAAAACTAGCTAAGAATTGTCAATATTTTTGAGTTGTTGGGTAGTCCAGTTAAAATAAATCCTGTTTTAGATGGTTTAAGAGCAAGGAGATTAGATGACATCCATGTAGAAATTAATGAAAATGCTGATTCAAAGCTCAGTGATAGATGTATTAAATGAAGAAGGTGAAACAGAAAGGAATAGCTGAGTGTCATCGGCATAGAGTTGGTGATTTATATTGAGGGAATTAATTAAAGATGAAAGTGGTGTGGTGTAAAGGCTGAACAGTACAGGTCCAAGGACGGATCCTTGAGGCACTCCATAATCTACACTGTGGTCTGTACTTTATAAGCCTCGACAGGTTTTTGTTAAACCCATTGAAATTACTTGAATTTAATGCATTGAAACTGTTATGAGATTGCCAGTTTATATAAAGTCACGGACACCAGATACTGAGTAAAAGCACAAGAAAGTTCTAGGTAAGAGGAATCAGTCCATTGATTCAACAAGCATTAGGATCATTTGATATCAAATGCACCATGTGCAAAGTGTTTTGCCTAGAGTGAATGTTTTTTTACTTCTAAAAGTTATGTATAAGTACTCTTATGTCCTTTTCTGTTTCTGCCTATTTTCCTTTTCAGTTCTGTTGTCTGCAAGGAGATTTAACTTATGGACAGGCCAGAGATCTAAATTCTGACCAGAATTAACAGAGTGGACTTTAAGGTGTAGTCTACTGTATAGGAGGAAGAGTATGGCCACTTAGTATTTGTCTGCTGAATGAGTTCCTCTGAAACCAGTTAACAACCTCTCTGATGCATCAAAGTTTCCTCTGTTCTCTGATTGAGTCTTAGACCCTCTTGCCTACTGCTCAAGGGCGTAAAACACGGGGGACGGCGGGGATGGTCCCCCCAATAATTAGTAAGAGGGGGACAGAGTATCAATTATCCCTCCTAATATTTTGTACCTTTTGATAAAATCACTCATTTCGGATGACCTTTTTTCTCGTTGGACAGGGAAAGATATAAGGATGATGTGTTTTTTTGCTTGTCAAGACTTTTTGGGAGACGAAAAGGGGGTCTGGCCTGACTTTATAGACGATTCTATCCCCCCCATGTTGACGCCAGGTTTATACCACTGCTACTGCTTCTCATGACTTACCTTCAGGTTCATTTTATGCACTATTTGCTCTTTGTAATTCAAAGGCAAAGAGTGCATGCGCTGGTTTTGAGACAATATTTTAGATAAAAATATTTCTGATTTAAGTTACTTACCTCTTTAGAAGTGAACATAACCCATGTTAAGAATCTAAATGTCAAATGCTCAGCTTTTCTTTCTGATTTTGATCAGCAATTGTGAGGCCTGATCAGTTTTCTGACTGCAGATAGGCGCAGAGTTTATTGTTGAGTAAAATGAAGCAAGTGAGACAGTTGCTGTTAAAGCTTCTAGCAGTAGTCCAATATAGTTTTATCCGAAAATACAATGTTTAATGCTTGAACTTCAAATGGTAAGTTTCTATATATTCATTCTTGCACATTTGAAGACAACTTTAAAGTGGTGAAAGCAATTGATATATATAAAGGTTTTCATAACACAAACGCTAGAAGTCAGACACTGATACTAAACTGTTCTGTGTTGTATTTTTGTAGGTTTGATTTGGTTCTTGTCTCGAATTCTTTTCAGCTTTTGTTGTAAGATAAGAGTCAATTGCAATTTACCATTTAAGAGCTCCACCCTATAGATATTTCTTTGCAGCACGAAAACTGTTTGTTATTGTAGGCTTTATTTAGAGAGGTTTCACGTTATTTGAAGCAGTGATAGCAGTTAAATAAATATGGTTTCGTGATGAGTTTTCACAATTCAGTGCTATTGTCTTTCCACATTTGATAAAACCAACACTTGACTGAAATAGATTGTCTAACTGCAGATCCATTCCATATGTAAGTTTTTTTAGCTTGTTGAAAGCATTGTGCTTCTTTTAATGAATATACATCTGTTATGGCATAATCTTTCATTGCCTGAATAAATTCTGCATACTGTAAATTTCACCCTGTTGAAGTTGCTTTCCTGGTGGTTGATGATAATATTCTGTATGCTGTGGGTAATGGTGAAGTCACAGATTCTGTGTATTGGGGTTTTCTGCCCCTTCATTGTAATAGACCATGCAATCGTTCTCTGATGATTTGTTGGTCAGTTTAGGAGTTCACTTACAGCGGACCATGCAAAACTTTTTCTGGTGCATTTCTTTGGGATGGTTTAAATGTCAAAGCCTACATTCAAAATCATACACAGACTGTTAGCTAAAATGGTGCACTCGCAAATTGAGCCAAGATAAACTTTGGTGTTCTCCAAGGATTTATTTTGGCCCTTTCCTTTTAAGTTGCCATAAGACACCACATGGATCACTTCTTTCTCTGTATGGAAAAGATGAGTATGCGGGGAAAAGGATGGGGAGAAGGAAGAGTTACATTTTAAAGAAAGACATAGGAATGAGCACTTATTTGTGAAGACAAATATCTTAATAGAATTTCAGAATCATTATCTGCATCAAGGTTTGTAAATGCAAAACACCTATAAATTGGTGAATTTGAAAGCTTGAAGAAAACATTCTTCGTCTAATCAGAAGCTGTTTTAGGTGTCAGTGAAGGATGCAGATTTAATATTTGATGCATGCAATTAGATTCAGCCATCTGCATTTGCTGGCTGAAACCCACAGGTTCAATACATTTAACTTATGCACTTTTAAAGACTGAATTGATGACTGTAGATTTTGGTCTGATCCCTGTTCCATGCTGTGGAAAACTTGAACTCTTTGTACACAACAGTTATAATACCAAATATTCTGTCAGTCTGTCCATCTGTCCGTCTGTCCGTCTGTCTGTCTCTGTCTGTATGCAATGTATACGCATGCAATAATTATGTGAATAGATATTCCTAAATAATATTGAAATAAGAATAGGAATACAAGTTGTAGTCATAGTTGGTAAGCATTGACCTGTTTACAATACTTATGCAGCTTAAGAGCAGTTCATTGAATCTTTGACTGGACAAAGTTGTGGAGTAAAAGCACACATGCACTGTTGCACACACACACACACGCTCGCTCGTGCACGTGCACACACACACACACACATATATATATATGTATATATATATATGATTGCATGTGTACCACATTATTACACTGACAGAATAAAGGCCCGTTAAATTTAAGTTTTATATCATAGCCTGCTGCTTAAATTTGTATTTGTCATGATAGAAACTATCTGTGGATGTACCATAAATTGCACCCTATGGCAATTGCTCTCCTGGCTGTTATTTAGAACATTTTATTTGATACTCTTCATCACTGGGAAACTCTTCTGCTCCTCTACAAAAAGGTCATTAACTGCCATTACTCCATCAGAAACTGTTCACTTGGCTTTTTCAATTGTCTTTACCAGTGTTTCCCACTGTGACAATGAAACAGACTTAATGTCCTGTGGATGGATTTAGAGTGCCATTGATTGATACAGGCTAATGTCTCCTAAACCACTTGAAAATCACATTATTTGTACCTTTATGTATTAGAACTGATGCTAAAGAAGATCATCATCATCATCATTTGTCGTCACCATTGTCATTATCGTCACTATCGCCATTAGCAATTGTCACTATCGCCATCAGCAGCGTCAACACCATCACTGTTTTTCACTCTGTCTGATTAAATACTCACTCACTGACTTTGCAGATGGGTTTTTGAAGCAACATTGTTTGATCCTCTGTTTTATCAAAGAGATGTTATCAACCAAGTAACTGGTGATAGTGATCACCAGACTGGCTATAAGATTTCTTTATTCATGGCTTATCCCTGATAGTGACCTATACATGTATGTTTTTTGATAGCATGTTTATGATAAGAAAAAGTATTAATTACGAATTCGTCAGTGTTTACAGATTACTAATGTTTTTTGGTTTGCAAGTTAGAATTCAAAAGCCAGTACCGGTAGACAGTTGGCCAGAGTTGTTTTAATCTGGGCCATAAACAACGTTCCCTCTAATTTTTGATGGGGGTGCGCAGAAAAATGAAGACGTTTGCGGAAAAACATGATACAACATTTTAGTGAGCGGCATTTGGAAAAGTCATGCATTTACGAATGTTAACAACTCTATTACACGCCTTTCTTAACTCTATCGCCCTATGGCTCCTGTGCGTCTGTTCCCTGTCCCCTAGGCTCCTGGGGAAAATTATGGGGTTGTTTGGGGCTCCCACATAAACTCAAATATCTTGAGCAAATGTCAACATAGAACAAAAATGTTTTCACCAGTTTCCTCAGAATTGAACTGTGTTTACTTCCAGTATAGAATATTTAATACCATGAAGAAAATCAAAACCGACCTTGCGGGAATTAGGAAAAGATGCAGAAACCCCAAAAGCGGTTTTACAGGGACTGGTATCGGTAGCAAAAGCCACTTTTGCAGCTTTGCGGGGCAACAGGGTTAAATATGCTAAATTAGACATTTTGCATAGACATAGGCCTTGTTCCATTATGTCAATATGTCAATGAAAATGTTGTTCAACTTACTTTACATAAATGAGGTCGGTAAAGTGCTACACATAGGCCCTATATGATTAATACAAACTGCAAATAAAATAAATATAACTTGAAACTTAGAGCAAAACAGTACTTAATTTACTTAATTCATTTATTGCCAGATTTCCATGTCTGTCTTTGTGTGCTTGGAAACCGCATTTAAATCAATAGTGTTTCCCGATGAAAGATAGAATTGTATGCGCATCAAATTATCCAAATGATTTACTTATATCCTGTTTATAGATTTAGTTTTAATTGGATTCATGCATTAGGCTAAAGCCATGTTTGCATTCTGCACTTGATGCTTGGACTAATGGGTGTCCGGAGGGAGATGCAAGAGGGTATTTGCACCCATGGGAAAATTGTGAAGTTATGAAAAAAGCAAAATCAAAAAAGCAAAATCACTAAAAAGTAACCTTATGTGGACTAAGCATGAATTTATATAATAATCCGATGAACTTGCACCCTCTGGAAAATTTTTCATATCTTTCGTCAAAAGACCGTGTTTTACACTCCCCTGAAAAAATTTCTGTGCACACCCATGTTTTGAATGTGCCACAAATGTCCAGCAGAATCGACAGCTCTTTCATGTCTTCATTCTTCATGACGTAGGTTATGACGTCAGTGAAAGTTTGAATTGACCCAGTTATCACCTTTTCCGATATCAGAAATTTGAAGTCATCATATTGTTGACCGGTCTTTGAGATAACACTTTCTTGATAGTTTGGTATTGCACCTGAAAACCTTCTTATGAGTTTGCTCAAACTGTCTTTGCCACGTTCAAAACTTGAATCTTTTGCAATGGCGCAATGGTCAAATGCTTGCCAATCCATTTCATCGTCTGGAAATCTGTTCTCAAGGTGGCTACATAGCAGTTCAACAAATCTAAGAATTGCAGCCTTGTTGACATCACGGCCAATTGAATTAAGAACTTCCTTCACTGCTTCACTCCAGTGAACTGTTTTCCAAGATACTGCAAACTTATTTTACATATTTTGGCCTTTACAAACTTAAACACTTCAATAGAGGGCCTGCGGAGACTGCGTGGAGTTTTGCGGCCAGTGAGTGGGGGTTTTCAGCAGCTGCGCAGCTTAGAGGGAACATTGGCCATAAAGTACTATATTTATTGAGATCTGCAGATATTCTATTCAGCACCTGGCTGATTCTGTTTGCCTCGCCATCTCCCTAGATTGACCATAGAGGTGTTGTTCATTCAGGATACTGTTTCTGTGCAGCCACCAGCAATTTATTGGATGATTTTGTAATGGCAACATTGGCAGGGATTTTCAGGCAGTTTCATCCGACAGACGATTGTATTGTCCTACAGTTTGTGCAGCATACTTTATATCCATATTTTCTGTGGTTACTTTTACCGATTTTATTTTTCTTAGTCGGTCCAGTTGTTGTGTGTTGTCAGATTTTGCCTGGGAAGTCATCGTGTGTTTCTGTATCTTTGATGGTGGTGACTATTTCGTATTTTATTCACCATTGCCTTCATTTGTTAAAGGAAAGAAATATATTTTGATATTCACAGTACAGAAGTAATTGCCTTGTGCATGGTATTTCTGTAAATATGAATAATACATTATGCTTTCTGATTGAATGTAAGATGAATACTTCTATTTTAGATGTTGTGATTTTTATGGATGCAGTAATATTTGTTTTTTTAATTTGTGATGGTCCTTGTGCTGGTTAGCAGCACTTACGGTCATGGGTCATAATTTCATTAGGATTTAGTTGAAAAAGGTCTTTAGTAAGAATAGTAGCATGCCATAATGATTTCATGTTAATTATAGAACGATATACTCTCTATTTCAAGAAAGAATTTGATTAATGTCAAAAGTATTTCTGTATCACAAATCAAGATTTGATCCCTTCTTCTTTCTTTTTCATGTGCCATGGATTGCCACGTCGGCGACCTTGGATTTTATTTAATCAGTCAGAGAAGTATGATTCAAAGTAATTTGTTTTAGCTACCTGTGGCAGCACAACAACTGGGCAGCTTGTGTGTGTGTGTGTGTGTGTAATATAATATTTACTGTGATGTGAATTTAAGGAATTCGTTAGTGTCCTATGTATGTCACATAAAACTGGAGTGGAGGGCATAAAATGTGAATGTGATATGATGTTATACTGACAAAATGGAAGAAATATGAAATAAGTAATGAAAGCCCAAAGCAGTCACAGAGGAATATTTGCTGAAAATGGTTATTAAATTTGTATTAAATTCTTAGCAAGTATAAAACTAGTGTAAGTGCTTAGTCCTTATGAGAAACAATGAATGTTATTTGGGGAAGAGAATGGGTCTTACCACCAGCCAGGAAACGAGGAGAGCTGGAAAAAAGGTGAACGAACATCTGAGGATTATGTTTGCCAGAGAAAAGAGAGAGAGAGAGAGAGAGAGAGAGAGAGAGAGAGAGAGAGAGAGAGAGAGAGAGAGAGAGAGAGAGAGAGAGAGAGAGAGAGAGAGAGAGAGAGGGTTGATAGGTAAATTTAGAGAGGATGCGGCCATGTTGCCGAAATGAAAGGTTACAGAAGAGGAAGAAGAAAATGGTTATAAGGGAAATGCATAAATGTTGCCTCTGAGTTTATTCTTACCCCTCAATTCAAGAGACGTGTTGTTTAACCATGTTAATTTCTCTTGCAGTTGGTGACTTCACAGTCATGACATCTGGAACAGCATAGACGAAGTGCATGTGTTGGTTGACAGTAAAGTGGAAAATCAAAGGCATTTTACAATGCAACGGCAATCAGAGGCAGTCTGAGTCTGGCTGAGGGCATTGGCTGCTTGAGAGTCTGCAGCTGAGCAGCAATATGGTGGTTTCCTGCTTCCACTTCAAAGTGCTTTGCTTTCTCGCAGTTGCCGTCTGTGGATCGGAAAAAAAACGTGGTTAGCTATATCTTATTATTTCACAAAGCAAATTGGCATTTTTTATAGACAAGCTTCATCTCACATCATGCTATTCATTTTTATGAATTGTTTCATTCAAAAAGTATCTAGGATTTAATGTTTGAATGACTGCCCTGCTATTGCTATTGTTTCTATGATTTGCTGTTTTTGTAGAAAGAAAGATTTAATCTTAAACAGTTTCAGTATTGTTAATAATTGTATTTAAAATTGATTTAGCATTGACCTCCTGCTTTAATTTCTTTTCTGAATCGCTTTATTTTCCTCTGAAAACCAAACAACCAAAGACGGGTAATTGGGCCACTGTTATTTGGAGCAGTTGGAAGCCACAGACTTGGTAGTAAATTGTATAATTTTAATGAAAATGCACTCACAGAGAAAGAAATTGACCACTAATGACCATTTTTAGCTTCACTTATCCGAAAAGCTCTGTTGAATCAGATATAACATTTTGAAGTTGAGAAGCTCCAGCAGCAGCCAAAGACCCGTGACCTTTAACCTTCAATGAACTTGTCATATTTATTCTCAACTTCTTTCACTTTGTGGAACTGCAGTTTTGATATTGAAGCAACACCAGCCATTTGCAGATTAGGTCTCTAGTTGCAATGGTTTTTGTTTGCAAATTGCACATGGTCTCTAATTTGGTCACTAATTGAAGACATGACATCTCTAATGGCTGAAAAGGGGCATTTGTTGCCCTATCGGTCTTTAAAATATTAGAATGGGTTGAAAAATCAACATTAGCAAGATTAGGTTAATTTTCAGAGTAGTGTCACTCATTTGGATAGAAATGTAGAAAAACAAGAGTACTAGGGGTCAATAATGCAAAAAATTACATACTGGTTTCTGTTTCTTACTCCTCTCTGTCATAAATGTTATTTTTATACAATGTCTTCAGCTCGAAATCCTTTGCATTGAAATTCTTTTGATGGAGAATGTAGTGCCATTTTCTGAGCTTACCTTTTTCTCACATTGAATAAACAGTGCAAGCAGTGTGATAAGTGGTAACTCTCTCAATGGGTGGTTTATGCATTCATGTTTGCATGTTTAGGATTCTCTTACCAAGTTCATCCTATTCATTGTAAGTGTGAAATGACTTCTGTCTTTGTCTTTCATTGTTTATTCATCACTTAGTACATTCATTTTGAATTTTTGCTTTGAACATGTTTTCATGGTTCTTTCATCCTATACTGCATTGGAGTTGGGAGATCAAACTTTCACTAAATAGAACAGCGGTTCTCAACCTGTAGGTCGCGACCCCCACGGGGGTCGAATGACGATTTGCCAGGGGTCGCCCGAGACCATCAGAAATATGGGGTTGTCTCTTTTCTTATTATTGTGCAAAATTTCCTCAATGGTAGTTACGACGTACTAGTTGTTTTACTATAATTGTCATTTGAAGATAGACATGGAGTCAATTAAATAATAACGATTTCAAACATTTTGATTGTCGTAGCATTACACTACGTAACAATAAAAATATTTTGGTTTGTTCCTGGGTTCATAGCTTGTTTTCCTAGTCCCTTATGCCTAAACTAACTAGAAAACAGTTGTTGTTCCAAACTGAATTTGCTTTTTGGGTCAGGGCAATGATATTTTGAAATTAATGTATTATAGAAAACATTCTCGGTTCACATCCAAAGCTGAGCAGACATACTTATTATTCTGGAACATTGCAAGCTGTCCATAAGTTTTTAGATCTGAACAGAATTTTCTATAACCTTCTGGAATCTTCTAGAACTCTGTTGCACTTTGTGGGAGCTTTCAATTGCATCCATAGACTTTTAAAGGTGCCAACGTATTAGTGTATCTTGTTGCTGAGTAAGCGAATAGTTACCAGAAAATTTTGATTTAGATGGCATCAAGAGGTTGCTTGCAGCCAGCCAGCAAATGCATTCTGCTACGTTTGCATCGCACCGGTACCCTATGGCTCTGCGTGAGCTCCCTATTCCCATCCCTACAGGGAGGGATCAACTGTCTTCAGAGGAGCGCGTCAAGGCAGACAGCGAGGAAAATATTGCAGATCCAGATTACAATTGCACAGATACAGCTGAGATGAGAAAGCCGTACTTCCCCAATCAGAAAGATCTCAATGACCTGATCAGAGACTTTGGTCTCACCAAGTGCAATGCTGAGCTTCTGATGTCTAGACCTCAAGGACTGGAACTTGTTGGATGAAAGTGTGAAGGTGACAGAATAGAGAAAGCGTCGCGAACGTTTTTCCAAATTCTTCAGTCAGCTAGATGGGCTGTGCTTCTGCAGCAATGTCACTGGTCTTTTAGAGGCCATAGCAATTACCTTTAACCTGAGTGATGGTGCCAATTCATAGGGAGTTCATCCAAGAACCTCAAAGTCATGCTACTTCATAATGGTAACAAGTACTTGTCTCTCCCCATGGCTCACTTTATGCACCTGCACCTCAGAGAGGACTACACCAGTGTCAAGATGTTGCTGAGTGCCTTGAAGTATGACACCTATGGCTGTTAAGTCATTGGAGACTTCAATTTGGTCCAAATGGTGACATTCCTGATGGGCCAGCAAGGCGGTTTCACAAAATTTCCTTGGTTTTTCTTTGCCTCTAGAACAACCGGGACACCGAGGTCTGAGGCCCACTATTGTAAAAGGGATTGACCACAGCTGACCGAGTTCACCACAGGTAAGAACAGCATCAAGTGGGAGCCGCTGATAGACCGTCGAAAGATGCTCATACATCAAGTTAGGCCTCATCAAGTAATTTGTCAAGACAAAGAATCCGCAGCTTTCAAATACCTCTCAGATCTTTTTCCACAGCTTTCGGAGGCAAAAGTCGAAGCTGGTATCTTCGTCGGACCACAGATAAAGAAGATTACATAGCACGTCGTATTCGCCAAGAAGATGAATAGCACGGAGAAAGGGTCTTGAAACAGTTTCGTTGCAGTATTGTAGGCCTATGGCTTTCTTGGCAACCACAAGGCTGAAAACTAAGAGAGACTGAACCAGTCTCTCATAAAGAACCATGCCAAAATTAGATGTAAAATGTCCTTGAAAGTACATATTCTTCATGCCCACCTTGACAAATTCAAGGAAAACTTTGGAGCCTACCCAGAGAAGCAAGATGAACGCTTTCATCAGGATATGCTGGACTCGGAACGTCGTTACCAGGGACGATATAACAAACACGTGATGGGGGACTATGTCTGAAGTCTTCATTGAGAAAGCCATTGACAGTACAGCCACAAATCTCGAAAGCAACTCATTTCTGAATGTTTTCAAGTAAGTTTGACTGTTGTTGCTTATTTGCAATTAGTACATAATGTTCCTTCTCGAGAAGCAAAAATGCACCTTTTTCCATTGTATAAATAAACAACTTTTGTAAGCTGTGCTCATGAAAGCAAATATAATTATGAATATAGCCATGTTTGCAGATCCTTTATACATATGCAACTGAAATATAACACTTAGAAGCCAGGAACAAAAATTGCGTTACCTAGTGTTATTATTTTTATCAGTTTACATCGTGAACGAAAATAATTTAACCGTTGGGGGGTCGCCACATAATGGGGAATTGAATTAAAAGGGTCGCGGCACTATAAAGGTTGAGAACCGCTGAAATAGAACATGGGAGTCGTTTGTAGTGTAGACTGGCTCTAGGTTGATTGGGTATATAGGCACCACATTGCTGGACTCGATTTAGAGAATTAACAGTGGACACAGTTGCTTGCCACACTGGGACCTGCATATCTTGTCCTATGTAACTGAGTCAATTTGAGTAGAATTGTGCTGTAAGAAACCTTTGAATGTCTCTTCACTTAATTTTAGACTAATTTATATTTTGTTGTTTTACCATATTATGTATTTTTCTGCTTTAAAATTAAATTTAGATTTACTTCTGTAGTTCATGCTATGCAAGAAATGTATCCATGCCATGATAAAATATAGTGATGCATTTGCTGCTTTGCGATTATTTGCGCTATAGAAATGTTCGTAATAATAATAATAATAATAATAATAATAATGACTGGTGTTTGTGGATTCCAGTGGCAGCGTGGTGATCAGTGCAGTCCTTGTTGCTTTACCGTGTCTTGTTTGTTTTTGACTTTATTTAATGTTCATTTCTGGCATTTCTGCCTGTTTAAGTGTTAATCTTGAACAACTGGTGCTTACAATTTGTATCAATAATTCCTGCAATACCAACTGTAGGGGCTAATGTAATAATTGCTGCTATGCACAGTATAGCAGCATAAGAGGCCACAAGTGCAAAAGTAAAGGGTGGGACCAAAGAAGAAAACAAATTTTTAGTACAAGAGTTGTGGACAAATGGAACAGTCTGGATGAAGAGGCAGAAACAGTTGAAACAAAAGCAGATTCAAAAGTTATCTAGGAAAACTAGGTTATTAAATATAGAGTTATCACAATAGTTTTAGGCTAACTTAGCCTCCTGGACCTCTTTAAATCACATTATTATTATTATTATTATTATTATTATTATTATTATTATTATTATTATTATTATTATTATTATTGTTATTGTTGTTGTTGTTGTTATTATTATTATTATTATTATTATTATGTTTTCTGTCATCCAAGTCATGAGTTTACAGTCAGATTTCTTTCCTTTGAGATGCTCATGCTTACCAACAATAGCAGGCACCTCTGTGACATCGGGTGATTTGGATTTGTTTTGATTGAAACTTTTTTGTACAGAAAGAGTGTAAATCTGTAATTCAAAATACCTCCTATAGTAATGTTTTGACACAGTTATTAACAATCATTATAGTCTGCTAAAACTTTTAGTATTGTTTATGAGCATAAACGTTGACAAAAACCACAGAAAGGAAGCTGGGAGCTGCAGAGATGCAGTTTCTCAAACGTATGCAAAAAAATTCATGGACAGAAAAGATAACCATTGAGGAAGTACTAAAAATCTTTGATGTAAAAAGAGAATTGCCAATAACTAAAAGAAAGCAACAGCTGGAATTTTTCGGACATCTAATAAGAAAAGACGGATTGGAAAATCTAGTCATAACAGGAAATATAGAGGCGGAAAGAGCAAGAGGAAGACAAAGAATAAAGTATACAGACAGCCTAAGAGAAGCAACAAGAACTAAAGACAACATCAAACTGATAAGGAAAGTCAGAAATAGAGAAGAGTGGAAATCCATGGTCACCGAAGTGGCAATACATGGCACATGAAGAAGAAGATTGTCTGAATTGTACACAAAGCGGCAATGTATTGCTATTGCCAACCATTCTAACGTAAGTTACTAGTAGCATAATTAGTTTCTTTTTACAGTGACTATTAATTTAGCTAGTTGCAATTATAAAAAGTAACTAGTTATTTTTTTTAAAGTCACGTGCTCGGCGCTGCATGCGGCATAGGCTAATTTTGAATCCTTTGCAGGCGGTTTAGGTTTGATTTTGAAATTCCAGTGTACATTGAGTTACAATTTAGCCAAGACGACTCGATATCAAGGCATTGGCTAGAGGAATAAGTGCTGAGGAAGGGATGAGGTGTCTGATCATCCTTACGGCTCTTAGGTGTTATAGTGAGCGGAACGGCAGATGAAATCGATGTGTTCTGAGAATGAGAGGTGGTTGAAAGAGAGGTGTCTGCAGTGTTTGTTTTAGGATGACTGAGTTTTACAGCAGCCATAATGAATAATTTATTATTTTATTCAGAATTTTAAGCAGGCAGCCAATATGTAGCAGGTTTTGTAAAATAGAATCTTAGAAATAAAATAGAGTATTAGGATATGTTGTGAAGAACCAGTTCTTGTTTAAACAATTTGTGGAAAATCATGGGGTGTTTCTCTCTGCTGAAAGTGTTCTTTATCATCAGAATGTAAGTTTAAAGAAAATGGTGCATTGCTGTTTATTTCTTGTCTGTATTCTAAAAATCAGGAACGTTTATATTTATACTTGCACTGCATAGCATAGCATTTTATTATTGTGGTGTGAGTCAGTTCGTCTATTGATACATGTTGATTTGTTTCAGTGCATTCCCCTCCAACCATAACTGTTCATCCCGGTGCAGAAATAACATTCAAAGAAGGAGAACAGGTTGTGATTCCATGCAGAGCTACTGGTGAACCACCACCATCGTAAGTTTTGTGACTGGTACACTTTGCAATGTTTTCATCATTATATGCCATGCACTGCAACACTGCTGCCATTTATTGTAGTCATCAAATGATTAAAATTTTTGCATCGTTTTCAAGATTTGGTATAAAGGTGCATGAACTTGACTTGCTGAACTGTACAGCTGTGTATTGCTGACATTTAATGTGAAGCAAATGTTTAATTTGAATTTACTGATTAGGACAGATAATTAATTAATCTGGTGCCCCTGCATTTCAGAAGAAGACAGAAACTGCCGTTGACCAGTCTGTCATGCTTGACATTTGCCCTTTCAGCTTAGCTTTTTATTGTCTTTTGCTTTTGATGTTCATTATTTCTCCTGAGTGATTTTGTTTGTTTGCCACCAAAGCAAACAGAAATTATTGAAAGTATTGGTGATTTGTGTGAGAAGTTTGTTAACGGCTGACTTGTATCGTTCCAGACATTACCTGGTACTTTGAATTTCAAATGTAATTTTCTTCCCATAATGGTTTTTATGTTAGGAATTCACTGTTTTGTTAACTCTCCGAAAAAGATTACTTAATTGTTCACTGTACTGTTTTACTTGCTCACTTAAAACAGTAATGCACCTTACTGTCTAGCTTACATTACTTAGGTCATGTGATTCACTCCACAATTATGATTCTTCACTTAGTGAATGGCTTAATGTATGTTAACAACTATGTAGTACTAATAATAATGATGATGATGGTGGTGGTGGTGATGATGATGAACATGCCTGCTGCTGCTGCTGCTGATGATGATGATGATGAAGCAGTTCACTAAATCACTGTTTCCCAAACTGTGGTTTGGGACCCAAAAGTGGGTTGCAAAGCTTTAACAAGTGGGTTGCCAAATTCTCTCAGAGTTTTGGTAAATATGTACCATTCAGTGGCGGCTCTAGGATTTGACAAGTGGGGGCCGTTGGGGGGGCAACTTCTAATCATGGGGGCCAACCATTTGTTGTTTAACGTTGTAGCATTAAGTATAGGGTCCCAACTGGGGGCAACTGGGGGCCAGGCAGTTTTGGGGCAATAGCCGCCACTGGTACCATTTGACTATGGTTGGGCTATATTTAACTAGCATTGTAGCTCACTCACTGCTTAAAGTAACCAACTAAGGTGTTTGTGGCCGCCTACTGTAGTTAGTCTGCAGTTAAGCTGAGGATACCCGAGGAAATCTAGTCAGTAGTTGGACCACACCTTGCAGGGCAAGGCCAGTGTCAACTGGTAATGATCTTCTGCACTGTGTTCGTTGGAATGATGATTGCCGCTATCCATCATCCAGCGTCCACTGTGCCTCTTTTAGAACAGGGGAGCACCACGTGAAGGTAGCTGGTAGGCTTTATGGGTAGAAGATATCTGACAGGCGTGTTGACCCATTTGCGGTGTTGACCCATTCGCCACTTTCTTCTTAACTGTGCAAGTATATGTATATGAATAGGAAATAAGTCCAGTGCACCACTAAAAGTGTACACTGATTCTTTTAAAGAAAAACAATCTGTTTAAATTTCAAGATTTTGTGAAAATAGGGTATAAATTAGAGGTGTGCATGGGGACTGACTGTTGTCTCCATCCCCTCCCGTCCCCGCAAGGCTATTCTCCATACCCACCCCATCCCCATTGATTTAAAATCCATCTCCACACGACTCTCTTTCCCATCCCCATCCCCATCCCCGCATTTCGGTGTCCATCCCCATCCCCGTCCCCCGATGCAGCTGAAACGGCTCTGCTAACTGATTCTTACCTGCTGTGCTTATCAAGTACGCTTAAGTTCTCAAATAGCTTTCTAGTCTCTACTGCATTCCAGGTCTTAGTTCAACACATAGCCCTTATTGTTTACCAACTGCATACTAACAATGGAAGCCAAGTGATCCAATAATTCAATCTTTACCTGACCTAACAGTCCAATTGCATGGCCTTTGAATTTAAAGAACGCAAGATCATTGATCTACAAGATTGATCATCCCCATTTCCACAGTATTTACGACATTTTTCATACTGCATCCGCGGTACTACCGTCAGCTCTGTTCCCGTTACCGCGGTACTACCGCCATATTTTACCGTCCCCATTAAAATTTCTGTAAAATTACAGGTTTTGACCCCGTTACCGCGGTAAATCCGTAGAATACCGTGGTGAAACCGCGGTAGCCATTACCATGCACTCCTCTAGTATAAATATGGATAAATTTCTCGAGTGAAAATTTAGCGTGTGTGAATGGACGACGGATGATGATTCCAATGATTTTCTTGATCATAGAGTTTGAGCAAGTGCAAAGAAAATATGTATGGCAAAGCATAAATTTAATGAAGAATATTTGAATTTCGGCTTTATTGCGAGTGACTCAGGCAATGAGCCGATTTCAATCTAGCATTCTTGCAAATCCTACATTGAAACTGTCTAAACTGGCACGTCAATGTGCCCCCATTGTGATACGCTGTCCGTAAATATGTATTTTGGCCCCAATTTATGAATCAGTCGCTGAGTTTCAGCACTGTTTAGGACATAAAACAAGAATAAGGGAGGACAAAACTGCCGTCTCGGAATTAAAACCGTCATCTGAAAAACACTTGCATACACACAGAAACTAGAGTGAGGATTCTGTATTGTTACATTCGGTCAGTGTTGCTACATGGAGCCAAGACCTGCCAAAATTTTGGTTATAAGAAGAATTATGAAGATATCTTGGATGGAGAAGAAGACAAATGAAGAAGTGTTGGCATTGCCAAACATCACTAGGAAAACAATAAAAACAATAATAAAAAAGACAATTAATATATTTGGACATGTAATGATGAAAAATGGATTAAAAAACTTAATAACACTGGGAAAAGTCAGTGGACACAGAACAAGAGGAAGACAAAGATTAATATTCAGAAACAGCATGCCATCAGAAAGGATGGAAGAGAAGTCAGTGGAGAAAATGATGCATGCTACAAACGACAGAAGCAGATGGAAGTCCAAAGTCACCAACACAGAAATGCACGGCACCTGAAGAAGACAGTGCTTTGATTTGATTCAGTGGGTCCTGAGGTGGCCAAGATATTCCCAAATGGATCCCGAGCCAGAAAAGTTTGGAAACCAATGAGTTTGAGTTTGAGTTTAGAGTTTATTTCACCTACAATGTCACATACACACCATGTGTATAACATTTACACTAAGTTACATATAACATAACATTAAATATACATTTAAATTTAAGTAAATGCTTTGAGAATAAGAAAAGAACAAGATAACAGACTTATAGCTAACTTATACTAGATGATAAGGAAATAAGAAATAAAGCAAAAGAAAAGAAAGGAAAAAGATAATGAGATATATGTAATAAGCTAATACTGTATGTGAAAAAGCACTACCTAAGGAATCATTGATCCCGCAAGGTGGTAATCCTGTAAGGAGATTGAAAGAAAAAATACTAGTTAAACAAGTGGGGACATTAAATCACCTAATTACGAAGAAGTTCCTTATAAGATCAAGATGCTAACATTTATGAAGTTAAATTTTATTATAATTTATAAAATTATATTATAATATAGTGAAAGAGATAGAGTAAGACAGATGAACCTTTGGTTTACTATTTATAGTTGGTGTAGTAGAAGAAATTTTTAAAGATTTCTCTTAAAATGAGTTAAATTTATGATCAATTTTAAATTAGTTGGAAGAGAGTTCCATACTCTTGGTCCTGAGTACTTAATCATGAAGAGCCTAGTGTTGGTATGAGCATAAGGGAGATATAAATTATTGCTGTTTCTTAGGTTTCTATTTGAGCTATCCTTATATGCATCCAGGAATTTAACAATATAGTCAATAAAAGATTATAGGTTATGTGAATGTTTACCGGTAAATACAAAAATAGATGCTTGATATTTTAAAATATTAACAATTTTAAGAATTTTAAAGTTCTTGTATAAGCTATTTGTGTCCAGATAAATGAGTCCTTTAAATACTAATCTAACCGCTTTATTTTGAAGAATGAATTAAATAAAACTTCTCATTGTAAGTGAAGAGTTGATTAGAAACTTTCACAGTCACTGACTATTTGTAAATAAAATAATAATTTTTTTGACTCAAAAGAGGACAATATTTTAAGCCAGTGATGTTTAACTATTGGTAATTTTGCAGTGATTGAGCAATCATAAAATTTGTCATAACATTTCAGTTATACATGGAAAAAGAATGACCAGCCACTGAATATAAGCAGTAACAAGAACTTCAAGCAGTTACCAGATATTGGAACAATTGTCTTAAATGAGCCCATTGATTCTTATGAAGGAGTGTACCAATGCAATGCTACCAACAACTATGGCAGTGCATTGAGTATCAAGGCAGTCCTGAAGAAAGCAGGTATGCATTTTTAATTGGTTTTGGGACAACAATTTGGGTCAACAATAACAACAATTCTTGTTGTTATTATTATTATTATTATTATTATTATTATTATTATTATTATTATTATTATTATTATTATTATTATTATTATTATTATCAGGGCTTTTTTTGTAAAAAAATATTTTCCGGAACGCAACAGTCGGGTTAGGGTTAGGGTTAGCTAACCCTAACAAAATCATCAGTCATGCCACATTTGTAATCAGAAATTTGAAAAATGATATGGACAATAGATATAGTTCTAAATTTTCTATTTAATAATTTAATTTTGCAAAAAAGGTCTTCGGATTTTCCGAACGCGGTCCGGATTTTCCGGAATGCCGTTCTGCCTCGTTCCGACCCAAAAAAGCCCTGATTATTCTTATTATTATTATTTATGACAATTTATATAGCACAGTAATATAATTGGAACTAAAGTCAGAACGCTTTACATAGGAGTCACTTATAAGATATGTTAAATATGTGTGTCTTTAGGAGGTTCATCTTCCAGATGATGACAGTTTGTTATGAAATATGGGCATTGTGCAGAAACTCGTTAGATTTTTATAGGAAGCGGAAAAATTCTTCTTGCAATTTCTGGTTATAGTCAAAGTTCTTGAGTTCCTGTGTCAAATCAGTAGCTTATATATATGTATAATTGTATATATAATATATATATATATATATATATATATATATATATATATATATACACACACATCATCATATATACATATATAATGAACTGTTGAAGAATGTTTTCTATTTAACCAATGATGCTTTTTTATTTTTGCAGTTCAAGAGTCATTTTCTAACACTAAGGATCTAAAAATTCATCGACCTCACGTTGGTTCTCCGCTGACCCTTCAATGTCACCCTCCTCTCAACTACCCAAAGGGTCTTGTGTACTGGGGTGAAACACACGAGGGATCTCGAATCAAGTCAATTGAAACCTCAGCAAGAATATCTTTGGATTATGAAGGCACTGTTGCATTCACATTTTATCAACATTCATCTGTTCAATAAGCAATACTTTTATCATCATCATCATCATCATCATCATCATCATCATCATCATCATCATCATTTCTATGCACATAATTAGACCTAATGCGCCTCGGCATTTTGAAATTTTACTCATTGTAAATTGGCATTATTTCTTCAAAGGCCTTTTCATTATTTCTATATTTTTGAATTTGTTTCTGATTAGATTTTTCAACAAATTTGATTAATAAGAATACAAATAATGTCTTTATCGTCACCATCATCATCATCATCATCATCATTTCTGTTATCACTGGAGTTATGATAATATAATAAATTGCTATTACTGGAGGTGCACCGATAATCGGCCGATAATCGGCATCAGTCGATCATCGACCCAGTGACCCATTATTTGGCATTGGCTTTCAACAATTGGCAATGGCCAATTGAACCATTCATGATACCATCGTTAATTATAGTAGAAAATAGCGAGAGAAAGAAGTAAAACCTAAAGTTAGGCATTGAATGGAGGGAGGATGTGTATCCCTCAGTGCACTAACTTTGCTGCAACCAGTGTCTAGTACAGTATGCCCAGTGGCAGGAGAGAGATTAGCTAGGATACCTCTGTGAAGCATGTCATGTCTCCCTTCCTCCTCATCAGGCATCTTTCAATTACAGTGCCTGGTTCAAGAGACTAGCTGAGGGGAAGTGCTCAATGATTATAGCTGATGTTATATGTTGGCTCAACATATAATCTGTTACTTACTTATTTACTTTGTAGGTTGTGTGTTGTCGCTAGGTAGCAATCAATTGTATAGGGCTTTCCATTTGATGTTTCTTGCGTCTGGTTGTTTCTGGCTTAAGTCTTGGACTTAATTTTCTGTTTAAATAAATATTGTCAATCTTAGTCCATCTTTTGTGTTTCATCGTGACACGGACCGCCTCCCTCTGCACTGAGAGAGATTGATGACAACCAGTACTGCTCACATCTGTTGCATAGTACAGTAAAACCTCTTTAGCTCGCCACCATTCGTCCGAGATCAAACTTTGGTGAGAGGTGAATTGGCGGCTTAACGAATACAATGCTCACTACTGAAATTACAGTAGGTTAGCCCCCCATGGGGGCGGGGATGAGAATTTCGAGTGCCCCATGGATACCAGTAGGGACGGGTCAGCTCATGAACAAATGACAAGTTGCTACACTTTGTTTCATGATAAACGGCATATCGGTCACGAGAAACTGTAAACTTGTAAAGGTAAAGTCTCTAACCTAGTAGGCTGCATCGGTGTTTCGTAATGTTGATAGTGCAGACCAGGATACCTGCTGCCCATGTAATACAGCAGCATATAGGCCTACGCCCTACAGGTGAAAAGTTCTGTTAAACCGATCTATTGTCTGCTGCCACGGGGACGGCTGGGTTGGAGACAAAAGCCACAGGAGCGGGATTGGCCATCGCAGGGTGGGGTGAGTGGGGGGAGAGAGGTCGACTGTCACGGGGCGGGATCAGATTCTTGCCCCCTCTCCCGTGCAGACCTCTACCACAATCTCTTCACCAGTCACTAGCTGACAGGTTAATAGCTGATTATCAACACTGATGTATTCATCGGGGAGGGTCATTAATTGTGTAAACAGTCGGTTGGGAGCTTGGCCTAAACGGTCAAATAGGTGAGCAAAGTTGCAATGGCGAGCAAAAGAGGTCATAATACACAGGCATGGAATTTTGAAAGTTGTGGCGAGGGCGAGCGGCGAGTTTGGTGACTAAACGAGTTATTTTATATGAGTGGAAATCCGTTCTTGACCCATCAATGGCGAGAGGGGAGTTTGGCGACCTAAAGAGGGGCGAGCTAAAGAGGTATTACTGTACCAGTTGCCAGTATCTATTAGGAGGGTATCACTAAGACTGCCACTGACCTTAGGGGAGGTCATCTGCCCGTCACTCATCAAGAATGTGGCTGAAGCAGGGCATCTTTTTAATCCTCGAGTCTCGAGGATCAGATAACAGCTGTGGTGCCTGCCACAGTGACACTGAGGTTGTCTGTTGTGCAAACAGCAGCAGTTGTAACCAGTAGAGGGGAACCTATGCATTCTGCTACTTTTCACTGCTTTGCAACTAGCCCAACAGCAAGAAATGTACTTTGTTGTCTGTGACAAAATCACTTCAACCAAATATATTTTATAGTAGGAAATTAATTTTAACACTGCACACATTTCACAATATAGGTAAAAGACAGTGTCGTCTATAGGAGCTTAAAGCTGGTCATTTGAAAGTATATTAAACTTAGTAATAAATAAAAGAACTTTTAAAAATCAGCAATCGGCCGATTGTTTGAGGCCGATAATTGGCCAGAGGCACAATTGGCGCACCTCTAGTTACTACTGATTATGGTGATTTTAGTGCATTGCAACATTATTGTTATCATTTATGTTGCTGTTAAGAAAGGCTGATGATTTTTATTTGGTTCTCTTATGTGTCACGCAATGATTCCTTCGTGTTTCTTTAGTTTTGGCAATACAATTAATTAATACAATAACCTCTCATACAACTCTTTTCTTCCCATCAATGCTTAGTACACTGGTCTTTAACTGCTGAATACACTAAGGAGTAAGGAGTAAGGATTCTTGGGTCCATCACATTTCAGACTCATCACAGCCTATGATTTGAATTTGTCACCACATTTAGTAGTAGTAGTAGTAGTAGTAGTAGTAGTAGTAATAATAATAATAATAATAATAATAATAGTAGTAGTAATAATAATAATAATAATAATAATAATAATAATAATAATAATAATAATAATAATAATAATAATAATAATGTCATGATTTCAAATGGTTTAAGAGACTAAGTTAGCCTGTGTGAAAACCCATGTACTGGTAATTAATTACTCTGTACATTTAGTAAATCAGTACTCCTATGTTACTTTTTAATTCATTTATTGTTTCAAATGTTACTGCCTTTTCATCTAAGTAGGTTCAAAAAATCCACTACCCTTGCCATACAAAAATCTATCCTTGGTCGCACTCTTGTAGAATTTAAATGTATGACTTCGGATACTGCTAGTGTCATAATGTAAAGAATCGATCGTATGGCAAATCTACTTTCCCAGTCATTTTTTATGTTTCTATCAAATCCTCCCTGTCTCTGTCTCTCTGTCTCTCTGTCTCTCTGTCTCTGTCTCTCTCTGTCTCTCTCTCTCTCTCTCTCTCTCTCTCTCTCTCTCTGTCTCTCTCTCTCTCTCTCTGTCTCTCTCTGTCTGTCTGTCTGTCTGTCTGTCTGTCTGTCTCTCTCTCTCTCTCTCTCTCTCTCTTGCTCTCGCTCTCTCTCTCATGTTGTCAATCCACAATATTTAGACCTTTTTTGCATAGCTTAAATTATGACATCCATTGACCATCTTTCTGCTGACACAAGTGCCAACCTATGTTGTTGCTGTTAATTATTAATGTTGATTGATATGGAACTCGGGTTCTTTGCAACCAGTGGCGGTCACTTTTTTGCTGGTTCGTTGAATCGGTTGCTAATTAAACCTGAGGCCAATCTGTTGTTGCTCATTGCACCATTTCATCGCCGTGCTTTGTTACAGGAAATCTTCATTTTGCAAATGTAAAGGTGGAGGACAGCCTGTCTGATAGGCATTCTAGTTATGTATGTATGTCGGAAAATGAAATCATCAGAGGCATAATGCAGGGTGGAGACCAGAGAATTATTCCAAAACAGCAACAAGGTAGAACTGTGGACGTCTTCTCTGTTCTGATTGTGAAGATCTGTCACAAGAGATTGGCCAACGCATGATTGTTTGTTCTAATCAGAATCAGTTACTGGCAGAGTTGATCTAATCATCAAACGGCTGATTCTTTGCTTCCAATTGGTGTTTGAAGTTTTGAACAGTTTGAATTTATTAACAAAGGTTTCGTGGTCCTGCCACAAATGTAAGGAGTTTTAGGGCGTGCATGTATATAATGTAGTCATTTGTTGCTCAAAAAATTATTATCTATGACGATAAGTTTTTGATTTTGTGATTTTTATGAGAATTGTACCTCATTAATTATTAATTAAGCAGCTAATTTTTGCTTCCAAATCTGGATTCTTTGATTCAAAAATATTCTTTTTTTCTGTTCTTGGACATACATTGAAATTTGTAAATTTGTTGGTTCTCTTTGTCATTTTCTTAAAAGTAACCATCCTCAAAGTTTATATTAATATTAAATGAGGTGGTAGAACTATCAGCCTTACTCAGCAATTCAGTCATTTGTTGCTCAAAAAATTATTATCTTTGACGATAAGTTTTTGATTTTGTGATTTTTTATGAGAATTGTACCTCATTAATTATTAATTAAGCAACTAATTTTTGCTTCCAAATTTGGATTGCAATTTCTCAGCAATTTCTCTGTGTGTGTGTGTGTGCGTGTGCGTGTGCGCGCATTTTGATTGGTGTTGTCTAAGTGAAACTGATTGAGTCTCTGTGTTTGAGTTATTGTTTGTCAGTTGTTTTTAATTGTTTTAGAATAGAATTGACACTTGGTTCAGACTAGCTAATGCTGTTGTTAGACCTCAAGAATCAGGTTTTTATGTCAGATAATAATTGCTTACCTGATTTGCATGGTTTGTAGGAAATTTGCATTTTGCGCATATACTGGAAGAGGATGCACAAGGGGGGGTTAATTATGTCTGCATTGTGCAGAATCTGGAACTAAGAAGTCTTGTTCAGGGTGATGACCAAAAGATTGACCCTCAACCTATAACAGGTAATTTGTGTTAATCATTGATACAAAAACTTCTGATGAAACTTGGATATAAACTTGTTCAAGAATAATGTCAAACAATCTAACTTGGCTACTATTGCAATCATGGGATTGTTGAAAAGCAACTGAGTCTCAGTGAAAAGCTGCATGCAGAACTAAATGAGTTTTGTTGATTTTTGTCATAATCATAGTAATCAAATCAAACTTCTGGGATCTGTAATTGATCATTCAAAGCTTACTGCATGGTCATAATATTTGCATGTTATTTTAAGAGTGTCACTATTTGATGAAAGACTGGATGGCAACCAGTATGAGTTGCTTATTTAATTGCTTTTATATAATTTTGCCCTTAATATGATAGCCAAACAACACATGTAACATACATACATAAACACACACATAAATACACAACTATATATATATCGTATATATATGCATATATATACACATATATTTATATATATATATATATATATATATATAATATATATATATTTGATGCTCACTTCTTACATACCATCTGTTTCAGTGGTTCTAAAACTGGGGTTGCTTTACAACTCCTAAACAACCGCCATAGGTGTTTCAGGGGACCACGAAGGGATTACTTTCTCAAGATATCTTGCCAAAACCTCAGAACACAAAACACACATATGGCTCTAAAAGTTCTGATTCCATTTGAATTTAAATTTGACAATTAAGATTTGCAATAGACAAAACAACTAGCCTAAGGACCTATGTTGATTGAAGTTAATTCAAATTTTATAAGGTCCACGAGTCATCATCAAAATTTCTAAGGGACTGCAATGCAAGAAATCCTAAAAGTTTGAGAACCACTGAGCTATTTGAATCCATCTATGCAGTTTGTCACCTGTGCCACATACAGTGTGAATAGTAGCACTCCGAGTATGGATCCTTGTGGGACTCCAAATTCACAGCGCTCTGTCGATGACTGTTTGCTGCCAAAACGTACTGAGTGCGACGAGTGAGGTACAACACTGTCCAGTTGAGAGACCGTCCGGAGATGCCAAACGTCAGCAGCTACAAAAGATCTCGGTCATGGCAATTTGCCTTCATACCACCACCGTTGAATGTGCCACCGTGGTTATCAATTTGGGAGTGCTCATTGACAGCCAACTGTCAATGGCCGACCACGTCACTGCTGTTAGCAAAAAGTCATTCTTCCAGTTGTGCCAACTGCGAGCGGTCAGGAAGTCGCCGACCCCTGAGGCAAGCAGGACGCTAGCACAGGCCTTTATTAACAGCAGGTTGGACTACTACAACAGTGTCCTCTACGGTGTTAGCGACTACCTGCTGCAAAGACTTCAAAGCGTCCAGAACGCGGCGGTGCACCTGGTGATGCAGACGGAGAAGTTCGACCACTTCTCGCCTGTTCTACGAGAGCTCCACTGGCTTCTGGTCCGCCAGCGCGTGATGTTCAAGGCCCAGCACAACCTGGCACCACCGTACCTGTGTGAAATGTTCTGTCCGATCAGCAAAATTCCGGCCGCAATGGGTCTAATTGATCATTCAAAGCAACTGCATGGTCAATATTTGCCCCTTGGACACGGACAAAATTTGAGAAAGACTGCATGGCTATTACTGACCAACCTTCTGGAACTCCTTTTATACACCACTGCGCAATATTGCTCTGAACAGTCATTACTTTCATTCAGAAAGAAGCTGAAGACTCTCCTGTTTAATAGCCAACATTGACTGACATCAGCGCATTTGCTGCACTGCGAACTTGAGCTTTATAACTAATATGTATATATATATATATATATATATATATATATCGTAATAATAATAATAGTAATAATAATAATTATTATTATCCAGGCCTTGTTTCTTGATAAGTGGCGTTACGATAGATCTTTTGTATCCCTCAGGAAATATTCCTTCGCTGAATGACAGTGAAGCAAGGTGGGCAATGAATTTAAATGCAAGGTTTGTAAGAAAAACTTTACACCACACCACTTTCATCTCTAATTAATTCTCTCAAATTAAATCACCAACTTTCTATGCCGATGACACTCAGCTATTCCATCTGTCCTTTGTCACCTCCACATTCATTCAATAGTTCTATTATTGAGCTTGAATCTGCATTCTCATCAATCTCTGACATGGATGTCATCTAAAACTCCTGCCCTCAATCTATCTAAGACAGAGTTTCTTTGAATCGAGACTAAACCCAGCAGCAACTCAAAAAAATTGACAATCCTAAACTAGTTTTGGCTCCTGACACCACAATAATCCCTGTTGACCAACTGCTAGAAATCTCAGCTGATTCAAATTTGACTCTTTTCTAAACTTCAATCACAAATCTCCCAACTTTCAAAAAGCCTGCTTTATTCATATTTCGTGACCTTCGTCGCTATGTCCTTGTCTTGATATTAAGACTGATCACAATCGCCACCTCTATAGTCCACTCCAAATTAGATTACTGTAACTCCTCTACTATAACCTTCCCAAAGCCTCCATCAACAAATTGCAATCTATACAAAATGCACTTGCTCATGGTGTTACTAAGTCACCTAAATTCTCCCATATTTCACCCATACTAAAACATTACATTGGCTTAAAATAACAGAACGTGATCCAATATAAGATAATAACTTCTCGCCTGTTCTACATAGCTCACTTCAGTCATCAAAACCTGTCTACCTTAGATCACTATTAACCCACCAGCCTCCTCGACCCACACTGTCCAATCGCCGAACATCTCATCTCACTCTGTCACGCCAGTAGTTGCCCCTTGCTAAATCAGTCATCCCTGAAAATTTGCAACCTTGCCACCACTGCGCATATGCTGCACCTGAACTCTGAAAGAAGCTGAAGACTCTCCTGTTTAATAGCCAACATTGACTGATCCCAGCTCCTTCTTATTATTATCCAGGCCTTGTTTCTGACACACTGGACACTTTCAAACAATCAAATCTGAATCCTCATTTCCTATAATTCCCGATTATCTCCTCAAGTCTTCAGGTCTAAACTTAAATCCTTCCTGTTTCTTAAATCATTTCCGCCAAGCTGTAAATGTAGCCTCACTGCCCTTCTGGATATTGACTATTGCCTGGCTGATCCCACACTTGGACCTATAGCTATTTTAAGAGAGGCTGAGCCGGCAGTCATGAACTAAGGCGTTGCTACTGTTGTGCTTGTCTGATCTTGTCAATAAAATGAAAAATTTTACTTTATACTTTATGCAAAGAACTTCACCACGTCTTCTGTAAAGAAGAAGTTGGGATGTCAGCTGAGTCAATTTGGCTGGCATTTCACTGATGACCTTTGCTTTGACGATGTCGATGCAGGCCCTCCGGTGACAGCAAATCACCTCTTGGGCCCGGCAGTCTGGAGGGGGCCGGAGGCGATGAATGCCTATGCTAATTATTTGTCTGAAAAATGAATAAAACACTGAAGAACTGTTAGAAGCCAGTTGAGAGCCGAGAGCAGTCTTCTGGTGACCAGAACTTCGTCAACGTCTTCTGTGGCGTGAAGTAAAAAAACGTCAAAGAAATTAGCCCAACGATGTCGGGAGTCATTCTGCACAGGGGCCTGTTGAATTTCTCTTGAGGGCCTTGTGTCTGTCTATGTTCATGTATGAGGGAGAATTTCAGTATACTTGTTTGTAGTTTGAAATATGAGCAGAGGTTAAATAAAATAGTAGAGTCCTAAGACTGTTGTAATGCCTCTTTGAAACTGAAGTCACCTCTGACATCCTGATTACTGATCTTGCATATATGGTCACCTTTAGAAGTTCCGGTGAAAGCCACTTTTCTTGCAACTGCAGCACAGCAGATAAATTATAATTATAATTATAGTTGTTGGGAGTATTATTTGCTGCAGTGTTCAAGCATTAAAATACAGTCCATGTGTGTGCTGTGCAGAAGAAATGAAACCTAAATTTTTCCATTTTGATCTTAAGAATCAACTCTTACTATTATTCATTACTGATATTCAATTGCTGTTTGGGATTTCAGGAAGTCCAAGACCAGAGGCTCCAAAGATGATGTGGCCATTGTCAAGCACAGAAGAAGTGGCACTGAAGGGTCAGACTGCAAGAATGAAGTGCATCTTTTCTGGATAGTTAGTTAATGGAAATTTTCTTTTGCTTTTTGTTATTTATTTTAAATAGTTTTTGATTCTAAACTACAGCATTTGTATCTCTAGAAAAGTAATATTTGAAAATATCACACATGTAGTAAGAAGACACAGACCAAGATGATGTGAATACATTGAATGAAAAAAGTCTGAACCTAAGAGAGAAACCACATGCATGGATAAATATATGTGATGGATAAATATATGTGACCTTATTTGAGAGGACATAAAGATATGAAGAGAGGAGCATGTCATCTAGTCTAATCTTAAACTTCTAAAGTTATTCAAGTTTTACAATATTGTCTTCTCAATGCCTACAAATCAGCCACAGTTTAGAAACATTTAATTTTCTCATAGCTTTAATATTTCAAACCATATTATTCTGAGCCCTGCACGACACCTCCTGCCCGGAGTACTTGACGACTCTAGTGCAAAGACGGGATCAGACAGACCGATGCCTGCAGCTTCGATCCAGCAGTCGGTCCCTACTGCATGTGTCCCTCCTCCGTTGAAGACAGTGAAACTCGGAGAGAGATCCATGTTGCACGGGAACCCCCTCTTGTGGAATGCGCTTCCGGATGATGTGACCAAGGCCACTTTGGCTGGGACTTTTGCATGCAGGCTTAAGACGCACTTATTTAAGACTTTGTAAAATTTAGTTATTTGACTGTAAAGTGCTTTTGTCTTTGGCCTTCGTCATATTTACAGCGCTCTATAAATTGTCCTGCATAGAATAGAATTATTACTAGTCAGTAGAATATGTTCTTGTTTACATCAACTCGTTTTCAATTTCAACATCAGTTTGACAATGGTTTTGTGACTGATTGGTCCTATGACTTTGATTGAGTAAGTCTTAAATTCAAAAGGCTGTTTTGTTCCAGAAAAGTTGTTTAGTGCTAGAGACTAAGGGAGTTTGAGCATTTTAGCAGGTCTCTGATCTCAAGTTGAGATAAATGCTGAATTTTGTTATGCTTCAGTCCAACTCCTACAGTTAAATGGATTCGAGAAGATGCACCTCTGTCATCCAAGGTTGTTGATGATAGCTTTGGACAGGAGATCAGAATTTCAGATGTTGACTATTCTGACTTTGGGACATACAGATGCATTGGAAAGAACAGTGTTTCAGAGGCATCGAGAACTACGACGCTGCATGTTCAATGTGAGTTTATGCACATTTTTATTCACTCTCTTCACTGCATCAGAATTCTTCTATTTGTGACAGATTCCCTGCACAGATCTGGAGAATGCTTAATGACTGTAAACAGGTGTTTTTTTTAGAATTGACAACGTTTTTTTGCTTGTCAGCCTGTTTTTGGAGAGTTCATAACGTTTTTTTGCTTGTCAGATTTTTCGGAGACTTGATAAATTCCGGGGCCCAGAATTTCTGTCGGCAACCCTGTTTCTCATTATATGTCCAAAAAATTGAAGTTGTCTTTTACGCAGTGCTCGAATTGTGAGAAAATGAAAGGGGGGGTCATGGTGAGCGTGATGTTTTAAGAATTTACACTTTTGTCATTTTTGCATTTCTCTAGGGAGGGTCTGCCATTTTAAAGGGGGGGCTGAACCCCCCAGCAATTCGAGCTCTGCTTTTACGTATTGTATATATTTAACAAACTAAAAAGAGAAATAGCATAAATAAGTAATATTATATTATTCCAGGAAATGTGGGTTGGATATATAAAATTCTGTTAAGTTTACTACATATGTAAGGTTGGTCTTACAACATATTGAACAAATAATTATATATGTGTATATATACGTGTGTATATATACATATATATATTTATATATATATATATAGTACCAGTGCATATTTTCACTTCATTATGGCCTGTGAATTTTATCAGTCCTATGAGCATTTCAATCATGAAGTTTTGAGCAGATTCTTCCTACAACAATCATAACATGCAAACGTATAATACTACTGTCGTAGAATTGGGATGGTGATGCTTGCCTAAAGCTTGAGGTTTTGCCATCCTGTCTGGTTTGATGTACCGATGTTGGTTGATTCAGGTTCTTTACTGTTAAGTACAATGTCAAAGCTGAGCTCATTTAATATGGAGAATGTCAATCCTTCATTGTAAACATATATGTATATATTAGTCATAACTTATAAGATGACATGACAATGCTATAATGTGCAATGTCTAATTCTAGCTAAAACTCTATGCCAACCCATAGTGGTTAATAATACAATATGTCAGTTCAATTAACATCTACAACCAGTACTGAAAGTCTGTGGAAAAAGGTGCAGGAGCTCACCAAAAGCCTTGACAAGCAAAAAAAGGTCGTTCTTATATTTTTCTTATATTTTTCTATTTTTCATTCTCAAAATGCCCTGACAAGCAAAAAAATTACATGGTCCAAAAAGGTGCCGGAGCTCCGTTCCGCTGCATTCCGGCTGACTTTCAGCACTGCCTACAACTAATGCAATACTGTCAACTGTTTCTATAATATCCTTAGCTAATCTAGTCCTATGCAATGTCTAATTAGCTACAGACAACTCTTTTGCTGTTGTAATAGTGTGGTCTGTCCAAAGACAAAGCAATTTCTGCAGCAATCAAACACTTTCTGTACGCTTTTGACTGTACCACACGACCTACCTGCTGTGTTCTTGAGGTCACTTAGATGTCCTACTACCTACGGTAGTTGCTGTGCATGGCTCAGTCAAGATGTGTGACCAGTTGATTCATCAACTAACGGCAAACAGCCTACTGTCAAAACTTTCATTAATTAAAAAATAATTCTGTTTCACCACCTTGTAAATAACCATCTATTAAAATCATTTTTAATTATACAGAATTCCTGCTGCACTGCATTGTATTGTTCAAATTAGTGTTTGCATTTCTGATATTTTTGGTCTTTTGATAATTATTATTATGACTATGATTTGCCATGTAATAATAAGGGTCCTTGAAAATTTGTCTGTAATTCTATCTAAAGCACTTCCATACTGGAAGAATAACAAACAACCAGAGGATGTGAATACGTCAGAGGAGGAATCTGCACGCTTTGATTGTCAGGCACTGGGTCGACCTGAGCCAAACATCACTTGGTACATCAATGGAGTTCCACTTAAAGGTAAACTGTAAACAGATTCCTCAATGAACAAACTTCTTTTTTTGGTTTACTCACTGAATAAATTAATCATTTATATTTCTGCTATATGAAATGATTTTGAAATAGAGCAACCAGGGGCGGATTTACCATATAAGCAACGTAAGCAGTTGCTTAAGGCCTCCGCTGGTCAGGGGCCTCCAGTCTCCAGGGTCCTAAACTTTGTACAGGCTCCTAAATCTTTGTAAAGGTTAAACAGACATCTAAGTCAGGCAGTAGCAAATACGAAATACCACATCATGCCTTTATGAAGACAATAAACAAAAGGGCGAAGTGAGAAGACATGCGGGTAACATAGCAGAGAAGATGCAGGAGCTGGAATTTGTGTTCTTGCTGGAGCTGTGGAATGACATCCTTCATCGCTGCCGCATGACAAGCAAAGGCCTACAGGATGGAAAAATCACCATAGACGTTTGTGCCACTCAACTTGAATCTCTTGTGACTAATGTCGATGAATTTTGAAAGAAATTCGACTACTACGAAGCTAAGGCCAAGGAAAAATTGCCTGGAGTTGACTACTGAACCACCAGGAAAAGGAAAACTTTTCCAAAGAAATACATGGACGACAGCAGCACTCAACACATTCAATTGTCAGGTGGAGAAAAGTTTAGAGTGAAAACTTTTGTTCCCATCCAGGATACCTTGTCGCTACATTTGAAAGAAAGAGCTGCAATCTATAAGAACATAGCTGGTGATTTTGGTTTTCTGACGGAAGTAAACATGCCTAAGGACAAACGAAGGATAGCTGCTGAAAAGCTTATCAGCGCCTATTCCGAGGACATTGACAACAACCTTATTAGTGAGCTGAGCCAATTTTACATTTACATGAAATCCAGAAACTCAGACAATGAGGAAAATCTTAATATTACTCACCAAGACCTCTACACCATCATCACAGAAGATGGTGTTCAGAGCGTCTTCCCAAACATGGAAGTCATTCTTTGCATATTTCTAACCCTGATGGTTACCAACGCCTCAGGGGAGAGATCTTTCTCTTACCTCAAGCGAATAAAGAATGAACTGAGAACCACTATGACCGAGGACAAATTGTCCTCACTCAGCCTTCTCTGCATCGAAAGTGAAAACTTTGCGAGCTAGACTTCAAGAACGTCATCAATGATTTCGCCCTTCGTAAATCAAGAAAGCAGTTCTTTTAAACATGTGATAAAACATTATATATGAATGCCTTTCACATGATTTACTTCGATATATAGTTTTTGTTCAGTATAAGTAGTTTCTTGATTGTCATTCATTGCATATCGGTTTACTTGAGTCTTGAGGGTAAATGAGGTGAATTATGGAAAATTGCTTCATATAGCAAAAGGGCCTCAATGGCTGTTCTGCTTAGGGCCTCGAGCGACCTTAATCCGCCCCTGAGAGCAACATAGTTGACATGATGACATTATGAAATTTTTGCTGCTTTAACTCCTTTACTGGCCATGACTCATGTGTGTCCATTTTACTTTACATTACAAATAAAGGCCAGTAAAGGGGTTAACGTATGTATAAATTTTGATGCATAGCTTTAAACTTAAATGAGCCTTGGTTAGAAAATTGAAAATGTCTGGAATACAGGCTGTGTTAATTTGTAG
Source organism: Metaphire vulgaris (assembly GCA_018105865.1). NCBI lineage: Eukaryota > Metazoa > Annelida > Clitellata > Crassiclitellata > Megascolecidae > Metaphire > Metaphire vulgaris. The sequence goes on from CM030834.1 coordinate 4,665,684, forward strand.
AATGCACTTTGATGAATTGGCTTTCTGACCGTAGATTAGCAATTAAAATATGCAACTGCTGTTTATCTGACCTTCTTTGCAGAATATATTCGTTCTGATTTTTTCATATTTGTGCATATTTCCAATGATTACTGTTACGCAGATCTTCCACCTGATCCTCGTAGAACTGTCGGTGAGGATTACATCATGTATAGTAAAGTAACCAAATCAGATGCACAAGTGATCCAGTGTAACGCAAGTAACGTTCATGGATACATATTCGCTAATGCCTTTCTCAATGTACTTGGTGAGAACAAGCATTTCAGATATCTTTCATAATCTTGACTTCATCAAAACTCATTCAAATATGATGCTTTTACTTCAATAATGCATCCTGTCAAATTATATAATTTTCATGCAGAGTTAATATCTAGACCATAATAACTTATCATAATAACGAGAAATTTTCCACTTGATTGTCACTGGACACCACAAAATATCTATTCTTTTCCTCTTTTTATGGCCAATATTTTGTAGCCTATGTGATTGCACATGTTTCATGAAGTAGGTGCATATAAATAAACTGTTCTTTCATTCATTCTGCCACTCTCTGACTAAATTATCTACTACCATATTATCTAGAGTATAATACGCACCAGTCGCACCTATGTATAATACGCACCCTTAGTTTCTAGAGTTATCATAATGTAAAAATGTTAATACTACTGTTGTTCAACGATTAATTTATTCAATCACGATTAATCGTGCGACTAAAATTATTAATTGAGATTAATCGCATTTTCTTTAGCAACGTTATTCTGGTCCTGAAGTAGTAATTAAATTGAAAAAGACAATGCACCAGTTGCAGAACAGACTTTCAGAATTTCAACTAGTAGGCCTAAACATTTATTAATTTATATTTTCGCATGCATCGTCCATTTAAGTCAACTTGAAACAAAAATTTGTGATGTTATCACTTTCAAGCTCAGTTTTTTAAAGATTCTTTAGAAAAATATGAGGCGATTAATTATGATGCGATTAATTTTTTAATCGCGATAAAAAAAATCGCGATTAACAGATTAACTCGTTAATCGCGCGCTCATCATCATCATCATTAACCGTGGGCTCATCGCCCGTTGGTGTATAATGCCATCTCCACAGTTTTCTGCCATTCTTTCCTGTCTGTTGCTCTGTGGCTAAGATCCTGTAAACTACTTCCACACCATTCTTCAATATCATCACACCATTCCTTGTGTGGTCTCCCTCTCTTATTGGCACCCTCCATTATTCCAAACATTAGAGCTTTGATCTTTCTGTCCTCTTTCATTCTGCATATGTGTCCAAAAAGATGGAGTTTCCTTTGTCATACTCTTTCCAGCATGGTTTGTTTGGGCTGAATTCTTCTGTATAGTTCTTCATTTGTGATTTTTTCGACCCATCCGATTCGTAATATTTTTCTATAACATTTTCTTTCAAAGGCTAAGTATTTTTCTTTCCAAGTCTTTGGTGATGGTCCATGTTTCGCATCCATATAAAAAGCTGCTGAAGATACAGGTTTTGAGTATTTTCTTTTTTGTTTCAGTGCTTATTGTTTTGCTTTTCCAGATCTTGTCCATTGCTGTCAGTTGATCTAGAGCTCTTGCTGCTCTTCTTGTGACCTCTTGTCTGCAGTCTAAGTCATGGGTCATGTTGTTTCCAAGATAGGTGAAGTTTTCTATGTTCTCTACTTCTATTCCATTTACTTTAATTTTTCTTTTGATCTGTTTGTGGCCAAACACCATTGTCTTTGTCTTCTCAATGTTTATCGACAGTCCATAGCACTCGGCTTCATTGTTCAGTGTCTGTACCGTGTTTTCCAGATCATCTTCATTTCCCTCTAGGATGTCAATATCATCAGCAAACATAAGGTTGCTAAATGAAAGTCCCTGAACTGTTATGCCTTTTACATGTTCTTTGATTTTGTCCATTGCTCTTTCCAGGTCTGTGATGAAAACTATAGGTGATATGTTATCTCCTTGTCTTGTCCCTCTGCTTGTTTTAAACCATTCTCCAAGTTCTACGCAGATTCGCACTGCTCATCTTGAGTTATTGCTGATGTCTTTTAACAGTCTAATCAAATTCTGGTCCATTCCGTATGACTCGAGTACAGCCCAGGTTATTGTTTGATCTATGGTGTCAAATGCCTTTTGGAAATCGATGAAGCAGTTGTAGATTTTCTTATTTTTTCTTCGTGCTTTTTCAGCCAGTAATCTCAATGCTAGTATCTGTTGCGTTGTGCTTCGGTCTATTCTAAACCCTGCTTGCTCGTCGGCCAAGTATTCTTCCATGTGAGTTTTAAGTCTTTCGTTCAGAATGATCATTAATACTTTTCCAAGGTGGCTTAGCAATGCGATTAAAGGACAGCACTAGGTAATACCTATGTATAATATAAGCGCCCAAAACTTCCTATGAGAATCTATTAATTAACCTGCTTAGAATTGGAAGAGTAGACAGTTTCCCCATGCTGGTGGCCGTCATTAAGCCATAAAACAATAAACCTACATCATTTTTTTAGCTATCAATGACAGAATGTCTATTGAGTAACATAGACAATCACAAGTTTCTGGCAGATTCTTTTTGAAAATTGATGTGGAAACAAAGTTTTTCACCACCAACAGCGTAGGTAAAAACCCGTATAACACGCGTGTTATATGTGTAAAAATACGATTAAATTAAAAATATGTATGTTATGTACACAAAATTGTATGTACATAAAATTTATTTCTAAGTATAATACGCACCTGCACCTTGTACTGATTTTTTAAGGGAAAAAAGTGCATTTTATACACGAGATAATACGGTAATTAAAAAAATTGCCAGATTCTCATAAATAGATGGAAATCCATAATTATTCTTTCATTTATTGCTAATGGAATTGGTATTTATTTTAAGTTTACTTGTAATTGCCTTTGATACTGGTGATCATTCTATTTTTTTTCATTGTCTTGAACATTGGTTTGGAACCTCAGACATTACTTTACATTGGTTCTCTTCATATTTACATCCCCGCACCAAATCAGTGATAATAAATGAGAATCTCTCAACTCCCACTGATCTGTCTTGTGGTGTCCCTCAAGGCTCGGTTCTTGGACCTCTGTTGCTTCTAGAAGTACTTCTGCTCACAACCTTGGTATGACTTTCGATTCTTCCCTCTCTTTCGCCAGTCACATAAATTCAGTCTGCACAATTTCTCATTATCATATTCGTGATATTTATCTCATCATACATCTGCTCCCTAAGCTTGTTCTTATTCAGTTAGCCAATGCAATGGTATCTAGTTGCCTAGATTATTGCAATTCCCTGCTTTTTGGCATCATAAATTCAATTCAAATATGCAAAAACTCTAGAGAATACAAAATTCTTTAGTTAGAGTCATTTCCAAAACTCCCAGATTTAAACATATATCCCCAGCTAGACAGTCCTTACATTGGCTTCCTATCAAACACTGAATTAATTATAAAATCTGTCTTTTAGTATATAAAACCATGCTTCATAATGAACCCAATTATCTTAAGATGGGACTTATCCCTCGACCTACTACATTTGCTGTTCCTCATTCTCGTGCAGTCATTGGCACTAGTTGTTTCTCAGTGTGTGGCCCTAGGCTCTGGAATTCATTACCAGTATCACTTTGTATAACTAACACGTTATCATCTTTCAGATCTGGTCTTAAAACATACCTGTTTGACTTGGCTTATCCCCCTTAGATTGCTCCCCCGCTGTTCTGACTGATCTTCCGGATTGACCTAGCTCTAATTCTATTTGGATTTGGTGCGCCATCGGCTGATTCCCTAGGCATTATGATAGTGGCGCCATTGAAGTTTATTGATTGATTTACTACCTGACTGATTGACTGATTGATTGATTGTTGACTGTGCATAAATTTGCCATAATGTCAGCTTTATCACTTTAATACTCAAATGCTATATTTTGAATTTTTTAATGTTGTAAGTAATTCTGTAAAAGTTTTGGGATTGATGTTTTTGAATTAGCTGAGCTGCCTTCTTTCACCGATTCTCCTCTGGCTGTAGTAAAAGTTGCTGAAGGCCAGAATGTGACCTTAACCTGTCGAGTCTTTGGTGCACCAAAACCAGTCATTACTTGGAAAAAATCTTCCAGTCGATCTCAATCAGAACGAACAATTGTTTCTGGAGATCGGTTCATTACAGAAAGCTCTGGAAATTTACAAATTCTGGTGACAATTTGCTTCCTTTGCCTTATGCTCTAGTTCTGCTCACATTAATGTTCAAGCTGCTTCATTTCTTACATTTTTTGACCAATTTTGAACTGTAAAACCTATGGTTATAATTGCCAAATTTATGTTTGGAGTATGTGAGTACATAATAAACAACAGTGCTTCCAAATGTATGATGATAGACTTCTGAAGAAATGTTGGGTACTGGTTATTTGAGAAGTCAAATTTGTTATTTTATGCACAAGTGAATTTTACAATACTGAATTGATACAGTAGTTATAGTCTGATTAATTAATTATTCAGGTTAACGCATGGCATTAAGTTTTGCTATTTTGTTACCTCATATTATCTTGTAGTTGCTTTAGTGTTCTGCAAAGTCTAATCATATCACAGTTCAAGAGAGATGAGATCACTTCATAGGCACAGGGTAATAATGCCTTCAATTTTCATGGCTTAGGCTGAATGGGGCTGTTACTAGGGAAAAACCAGTAACCGCTACTTCCACCAATTAAGCACTTGATGTACTCATTCACAAGAGCCGACTGGGTTTCGTGTCTCGAAGTCCAGCTTTTTAATCACTGGTCCACCCACTACAGGTGTAGTCACTAGTCAGGGTTCCAGAATAATGAGGGGGCACCTAGGTGCCTACCCTGATATTTACAGATTCAACTAGAAGGTTTGCGAGAGCATCATGAGCACCTGAATGAACCTGGGTAAAGCTCCAGTAAGAAAATTAGGATAATATTAGATCGAAATCTCCAAATCTTGCTATCATATTAGCAATTATCCTATCTCCCCATCTGATATATTTTCTCATCGGTCTTGCACAAATCTCACAACTAGGGCTGTCAATTTTTTTTAAAGCTGCCCGGGTACCCATCTAATTTTTTAAAGGGCACCTGAGTACCCGAATTAGCATAATCTCCATTGTAGCCTCTTATCTCTACACCCAACTAAATAACCGCACTCCCCCTTTGGACACTGCAGCTAATGATAGAAAACCTCCACCGTTATGCCATTACTCCTCCGGTTGCTGAGTGAGACATAATGATGTCACACTCCCCCATCCGGGCACTGCAACTAATGATTCTATCCTTAGTTGCAGTGAATGTAGAGGAAGTGTAACATAATGGTCATGTTTCCACAGATACCTGTACCCAGTTTTACTGCCCGGGTAATAGGATGCCAATGGGTACATTGACACCCCTACTCATGACCAGTCCAGGCCCAAATAGGGGAGCTGGCTCCCCTGTGCCCCTCGTGGCTATGCTAATGCCACCCACTGTGCCATTCTGTTTGTGCTTGCACGTAATTTTCTATATTGAAGTGACAAAAGTTTTCATGCACTTTGTTATTTCATGTCAATGGCTTTAAGTTTGAAATTATGCTTGCTTTGAACTGTTATTCTAGAACGTTGTAATGGAAGACCGAGGTACCTACCACTGTACAGCTGTTAACAAATTTGGAGATGATGAGGCCAATGGAGAGCTCCTTGTTCGAAGTAAGGTTCTCTTGTGTGCTTTCAGATTGTACACTTGGCAGTCATTGTTTCATTGACATGGACTTGAAGAAATGTCTATTGTAGAAGGTGAATTTGATGAGAGTGGCTGTCCTCTGAGTAAGCTGCTTGGTCAAGACACTTCTTAATACTTGGAAGAAATTCTGACAATGATCCAGATTGACTCCTTTATCATTAAATTTATTTAATTATTATGCACTTGTAGAGTGATAACTGCATTGATGTGGAGATCCAAAGGTCATGGGTTTGATATATGCAGAAGCCCTAAGGTTGACTCAGCCGTCACTCTCTAGAGGGCAGTGGCAAAATGAGTAGCAGAGGTTTAGGCTGTCAAACAGGCATACCATACTGTGCTATGCACTGACCCTGTATCCTTGGTATTGTATGTCTGGCTGGAGGACTATGGTAATGGAGATCAGCGCTGCCCTATGAGCCCATTGATGCACTTGTGTGGAGTTGTTCAGTTTCTGGTAGCAGACAGCTCTGCAGATGATTTTGTCTCTTAAGTTGCTGGTGTATGTGGCTGTGTGTTGGCTTGTTATTGGAGAGGACGTGTCCTCTTCATTCATCCACTTTAGAATTGCCACTGCTGACTTAGAACTAGTGAGTCAAGTGGCTGAGACCTTTATTGCTAGAAGTGCCTGTCCATAAAACTCCCATTTTCAAATTATTAGAACCAAAGCCATTGCTTTTCTATAATCTATAGCTCTGGAATTTAGTCATCTTCTCTTCCTTTGATATATTAAGGAATATTATTTACTCATTTGTCACATAGCATTGTTGAATCCATTTGCTACTGACATTGAATCTCATCATCATCATCATTCTGCCACTCTGCCACACCAGCACTGGATGCCCTTGAACTTAAAATGTTGAAATACTACTCTAGGCTATATTGGCCATTGTGCGTCTTACCTTGCCTAATTAAAATCTTATGGAAGATGAAGGGAATGACAAAAATGTTATGATTTCTTCTTTAAAGTTTTGAAATGATTTGGTTTTCCAGATAGAACATATATTGTTAAAGCTCCAAAGTCTCAAGTGGTTAATGCTTCAAGTGACGTCATATTTCAATGCAGCGCCACAACCGATGAAGAAGAAAAAACAAAGCTGAAAATAGATTGGCTAAAAAATGGCAAAATAATTGACTATGAGCAATATGGCTCAAAAAATGTGGCAGACAATTCCTTAAAGATTATGCAAGTGCAGGTTTCTGACAGTGGAAACTACTCTTGCAACGCATCAAATGGATTGGATTCTGATTCTGTGACTGTAAAATTTACCGTTAAAGGTAATCTCGATTAAGTTGAGTTGATATTTATCGTGACTGTAAAAACAGTAAAGTTTCTTTTTGTGATATATGTAGTGCATATATTTGAGGTAGGATGACAAGAATTTTGGGGCTTTTAAAATTACTTGATAGCTTCTTTCTTTATCAGTCTCTGTGCTAAATTGACTAAAATGACACTGACCTAAACTAACAATTGATGCTAAATGAGAAGACATGTCACTCTGGAAAGACCAGACATTTAGCAACATTAAATGTAGATGACTCCGGAAAAACCATTCTAATGTGATGAACTGACTATTGGCTGGCTGGATTCAATAAGGTTTGTGTGTCTGTGTGTGCACCATCTATCTGGATTCTATTTGGGAATAGAAAATTGTGTATCTTTGGCATTCGTATGTTCACCAGCATGGAGTGGTTGTTAGTACCGTATATACTCGCAGATAAGTCTAGAAATTTATGCCTTAAAATTCACAAAAAAATGCCAAGTCGACTTATCTGCTAGTCAATGCAATTTTCCAAAGAATTTTTGTGAAGAAACACAATTCCTAATGCATTATAGTGTCAAGCCACGCTGTGTCTATTTAAAGACGTGTCTGTCAAAAGGGGGCAGGCGTCTGGCTCCTCCTTTCTCAACTGAACATCATTAAGCAGTGATAGATTGGGCCAGTCAGATTCCATTCAGAGTATAACAGACATTGTGGACAACAAAAACCTCAAGCCAATGACCGTTGGCCTGTAAACAGATTGGAGACGTTGGGAGGGGGAGGGGAACGGCTCTGTTTGACCGCGCGTTGACCTTGGCCTCTGCGTACCACAAATACTTTTGACCTGTAAACATCTTGGAGACGTTGGGAGGGGGAGGTGAGGGGAACGGCTGTCTGTTTGACAGCGTGGGCGACCTTGGCCTCTGTGTACTACAAATACTTTTGACCTGTAAACAGCATGGAGACGTTGGGAGGGGGAGGTGAGGAGAGCGGCAGTCTGTTTGACCGCACGGGCGACCTCTGTGTACCGCAAATAGGCTTACATTTGACCTGTCCGGCCGTCTGTTGACTCAATTTCAGTGCAGATCGGCTATTATTAGACAATTCAACAGATCTGTAAGCTCCTAAATTTCCATGTCCACTTATACGCAGGTCATAGCAAATTACATAATTTTTGACAAAAAAACGGGGTCGACCTATCTGTGAGGTCAACTTTACTGTGATTGCCTACGGTAACTTTTGCATAGCTAATAGCTATTTAGGCTGATGGTGAGCCATAAAAACCAAACACTATTTTGGCAATAGCTTTTTCAAATTTTGACACAGCTTGATAAAATTTGGCAGCAATATAGCTAAGGAAATTTCCAACACATTTGTTTACAGAATGCTTGCCACGTGTATTATTTATTACAGCTGTATTTTACGAAACAAGACAACATAATTACAGTATGCATTTACATGGCATACATTTGGCAACAATAACCTTAGTGCTAGTGGCAAATGTGTACAAACAGAAAAACAGCCAAAATTTCAAAATGCAATATCCTAGGTAGCAATCAGCAATGTCACAATGTGATAACATGTGTTGAAAGTGTCTGCCTTCAGCTGATGCATACAACCGAGGGTGTTTGCACCACTCATCAACAGCCTTTGCAAAGATGCACTGTGACAATGCAGACCGTGCTTCAGTCAATCGCTGCTTCAATTCACACAGGTCCTTTATTGGTAATTTTTACACCTGCTCCTGTACACAAGCCCGAGCTGATTATGACTGAAAAACAGTCGCAGTTAAAAGAATTTATACTTAGCTATTTTCTAATTTATGAATTCACTTATTTTAAGTAACTTGAATTGGCTAAATTGTTTCTTAGGCCGTCCTGATCCTCCACACAGTGTTCAGTTTAAGACTTGTGCAGCAAATTATGCGACCATTGAATGGGCAAGTGGTAAAGACAACAATGATCCCATTACTCAATACATTGTCTATTACAACACATCGCATGATGAAATTGGCAAGTTTAATTCCACATCTCCAGTTCAGGCAGGTAAACTGACGACCACAATCCCACTGCTTCCGTGGACAAACTACACGGTACATGTCAGGGCAAGGAATGCACTTGGTCTGAGTGAGCAAAGTAATTTCTCACTCTCTAAGTGTGCCACGCCACCTACAAAGCCATTTCGAAATCCAGATAATGTCTGCACAAAAAGTGAAGCATCTCCAAACCAATTGGTCATCACGTGGACGGTAATTTTTTTCATATTGTTCCTCATGGTTTATTCAATTTATGTTGGATTACAATAATCAGTATGGCTGTGCCGGATTTCAGTTTAGGCTGGAGCCAGATTTACAACTAAATGGCATTGAACTGCAAAACTTTACTGTTACTGTATTGGTACACAGCTAAATTGACTCTTCAAATGAACACTAACTCCACTAATAAATTATTGTACTTGTTATTAGACTTATTTTAATCAGAAAAAATTATTCATTACTCATTAATTAATATATTTCATGTTAAAACTTATAGCTGCACTTAGTACTTAGGGTGAAACTGTAAAGAAAATTCCCCGTGTGTAAGCAGTACAAATCTTGCCAGAATTTGACCGGAGCCGGATTTGTGAAAATGGCCAGAGCTGAAAATGGATTTCAATACAGCCCTATAAATCAGTGACTCCTATGTTGCATTGAGAATATTTTTATTACGTGTCAAAAACATATCACTTGCAGTGGTGCAGATATTTGTTTTATTATTTGAGTTTTCTATTATAATTAGAGATCACTGTTATTGTGATGGTAATTAATAATTGCACAGAACTACTTAAATTTGATATTGTACTGATTGATTCTAGTGAAAAGACTTAAATAGAAGGCTTTAGAACATTTGTGTCTATTATCAACATGAGAATCTAACATTTAGCAAATAATGTAGATTTCATATTGGCTGGTTTGAATTTTATTTCACTAGGCTTATTGTGAAATTATGTGCTTAATTTGCTTTTATTTTTTTGGGGTCACAGCCACTGTTGAGAAGTGAACTTAATGGACAGGATTTTCACTATGTTGTTACTTATAAAAGCCGAAGCATTCCGGATGCATTTGAGCAGAAGATAAAAATTTCTAACTGGCAACAAAGTGAGCTCATCATAGAAAACCAGAAGACGTTTCAGGAATATGAAATCTACATCCAAGCTGCAAACAAAGAGGGCTTAGCTCCTGTAAACCAGCTAATCAAAACGATTGGATATTCAGGACAAGATAGTAGGTGCAGTCAAGATTTAGAACAGAAGTCTCCATTCTTTTAGTAGGGAGGGGCAGAAGTAAAAAATATATGAAAGATAGATTGTGGAAGGGTGTATATTGCCCAATCCACACGTGTACATGCATGCATACCTTACCTTTGCAAGATATACTTAGAATTAAGATTGAAATTGGTAAAAGAGTACCATATTTACTTTATTTGAAGACCAAAAAATTGCAGAATTCTCTTCCTGCATGTGACAAATTTTTCAGTGAGCTGATACTTTCAAATCAAGACTTAAGACGCATCTCTTTTAGATCAGTGCTTCCCAAAGTGGTGGTCCACGGACTGGTGCCGGTCCGTGAACCCTTCTTTGCCGGTCTGCAACGTGAGTTGTGAAAAGTGAAAAAAAGTTGAATATTTTCTCCTTTGACGATTGTTTAGAACTTTTTAAAACCAAGATTTGTCCTTTGCTCAAAACATGACACCTGCACCGTTTTCATGGTGATTTAATTTTGATACAACTTGAGCCTGTAGCTGTATAGCCTCATTTACAGAAGAAATCAATGTATTTTAAATTTTAAAAATTCCAAAGTACAAGGAGACATTTTTAATGGCACCAGTCCCTGGTGCAATAGGAAAATTTTATGCCGGTCTGCAAAAGTGAAAAGTTTGGGAAGCTCTGTTTTAAATGACTTTCCCTCTGTAGCCTGTGTTACAGCTTTCACTCTGACTGATCTCTGGAATTGCTCCAAGCCTTTGTGATGGAGTTTGAGTAGCATCATATGATATCTTTGAGTATTAAGACTGGTGCCATAAAGTACGTCATCATAGTCATTGCCATCATGACAGATAAAATGCACCAGATTATTTGCTGTCCCAGTTATGAAATATTTTAAAGAAATTGAATTGTCATAAAAATGCTGAAGTCATAGCAACAATCCAACTACGGGTACTTCCAGACTGTAATGTCATAATGATCCGATTCCAACTGAATATCTAAGGACAGTAGCAATGGATGTTTTTGCTCTGTTTCTTACTGATCTGTTCAATCAGCCACTATCATCTGGAGAAGTTCTGAAGTCATTTAAAATCACCAGTGTTACTCCACTGCTAAAGAAATCTTACAAAATCTTTCGACTGATTTCTGACCTGCAGGTGATGTCAAAACTTCTCGAGCATCTAGTGGCACATCAGCTTGTCAGCTACTTAAATGAAAATTACCTTATCTCCCAGCTGCAATCTGCTTATTGCTCTGGTCATTCTACGGAAGCTGCAGTGTTAAAGGCATTATCAGATGTCGTGTTAGCAGTAGATTCGATAACCACAGCTGCTCTTGCATTTCTCAACTTATCTGCTGCCTTAGACACATTGGATCGCCACATTACTGTATACAACAGTGGTTAAGCCAATCGTTTGGACTATTGGGCTATGTGCTTGCATGGTTTGAGTCACATCATCAGAAAGATCCAGTACTTTCATATGGCAGGAAATCATCCCCTGGTTAAAACTTGAATAGCATTACACAAGGCTCAGTTATTGTACCATTATTACTCATTGTTTTATACATAGCCAATATACTGAATATGATAAAAAAGCAAAGTCTTTAGCCAAAATGCAAGTATAAAAATCTACGACTTATGTAAACCATTTAAATTATTCATTTTGCAAATTTGGTACATTTTATTTACATTTAAAATTCCTTTTTGGACTGAGCTGAAGCAATCATCACACATTAAAAGATATGATCACTCCATTTGTTATTCATTTGTGTTCATCCCAATTTAAAAGCCTGTTATCATTATTCTTTGATATCTGATGATGAAACAGTAGCGAGGAATATCGTGATCTGAATACTGGCAAAATTGCTGATGCTATATTTTTCAGCTCCTTTAGTTCGACCTCAGAACTTCCACATAAACACTTCTACTCTCAATGGCACTTCTGTGGAATTTTTGTGGGAACCTGTGGATAGGAGTCCAGAGAAGATTCGTGGCTTTTTCAAAGGCTATGAGGTTTGTTGCTTTGATGCTGCTAGCACGCACACACACACACACACACACACACACACACACACACACACATATATATATATATATATATATATATATATATATATATATATATATTTACGGGGTGCTACATGATTCGTTCTGCCCGGAATACTTAGCGACGCTTGTGCAGAGGCTGGAGATGCTTAACAACATCTTAACTGCTTAACTTATCTTAACAACATCTTAATGCTTAACTGAAATTTCAATCTTCAACAGCTTCATCTGTGATCCAGCTGTTGAATCCATCTGTATGTCCCACCCCCGTCGAACACTGTTAAATTCAGAGAACGTTCATTCTCATGTGGAAACTCCCTCCTTTGGAATTCACTACCGGTCACAGTGTCAGCTGTCACATCCTTCAGGGAGTTCACGAGCAAGTTAAAGACATACCTATTTAACATCTCGTCCCCAAGTTCTGTGTACAGCACCCTTGACGTTGGCCCCTGCTATGTTACGGCGCTATATAAATTGTCATGAACAATAACATTATACATATTACATAAGCACACATAGAAACTAGGATGCCAACTTTGGATTATGTAATTTCTAGACAAGATGCGGATGCGCGAGCCCCTCGAGACTTTGGGGTCTAGTGCTCAAGATCTGTGCCTGCACCCAATGCATTTTGGAACATTTAAATTTTGAAATGGAATGCAGTATGTTTTGAGGGCATTGATGTATTAGTCGAAAACTGAAAATGTAATAATTATCATCTTACAAAAGGATACAAAGAGTCACAAAGTGTGTTAGAACTTTGAACTTAATAACATAATAAGTTAGAGAATGTTGAAATTTGCAAGAATCTGCATGAAACATGAATAATCATCATGATGATCCGAATATTTAATAAATTATTACTGACTAGTATAAAAATCTTCATTTTAAAACTGAAATTTCAATCTTCAAATTAATAGATTGCATTCATACGGCATCAGACAACTGTTGACAGATTATGTGAAACCGGAAAACCAAAGACTGAAAAACAAGTTGTCCGATAATGAAGGGTGCGCATGGCTGTCTTAAGGCCTTCGTAGGCCATAGGCACTCTCATATTCGTAGGCCTTCCTCAACTTAAACCTCCAAGTTGCCAACTATGCAGCCAACTGTAGATAATGGATTAAACTTTAAAGTTAAACTTTCTCGTTATTTCCTGATAATGATATAGGAATTCACCCTCACCAGTTTTATGCCAATTACAAGGAGATTCAACAGGCACTGTACAGTATGATGTAACTGGAAGCGAATGTCAACCACCGGCATCTGTTCATGAAGTGAAGTCTCTACCGGTACTTAAAAAGTTGGATCATTTTTAGGCAGTGTTAATATGTGTGATTGGAAAGATTTACCGGTACTCCAAAAAATTGATATTGTCAATAAAGCTCTACAGGAGCCCGGAATTGAGTTGAGTACCATCATCAAGTTGTATGACAGTCTTATACATAATTTTCATGATACATGCAATAACTTTGAAATGTATGAAGGTATGGCAAAGGGTCTTGACACAATCGGATTACAAAGAATGTACACAATGCAAGTGAGTTTGACACCGATTTGATGATTAAGTTGTGGGTAATACTGATCCAGTTTAAGTATGAGTGCTAATGATAAATTTTGTACTCAGTCTTTCTATATGACTGTAGACAAACTTGTTACTGAGATGGGAATATGGCGAGTACCGGTAACTTACTCGACACTACATGAAAGGTTCAACTTCCTTCTGGACAGATCTCTGTCAACTGATGAAACAGTTTCTAAAGCCAAGGCTCTAATTATGATGTATCCATCAGATCTGGAAGAGGCATTCACCCGTACTGATGAGTTTCTTCTATTTTCACAAATATTTGGTGAGATTAAAAGTGTGGCTGAAATGCTTAAGGCACAAGTAGAGAATAGGATGGTGACAAGTTTTCCAAATGTGAATATTGCTTTCCAAATCTACCTTTCAATTTTTGGAACAAGTTGTGAAGGTGAACGTTCATTTTCCAAATTGACACTTATAAAAACTTATCTTCAGTCAACAATGGGACAAACACGACTATTCTTCCTGGCACTACTTTCGATCAAAAAGGACTTGATGCGGGAAATGACATTTGAGGACGTCATAAGTGACTTTGCTAATACAAAGACCTGAAAAGTTTACATATCGTAACACTGCTCAAGTGCTCATATTAATAGATATTACACTGTTTGTGACTGCTATAGAGTTAAACATTATTAAATTTCTACCTGCAAGACTGCAATTTCTGCCATATTTGTACTCCATTCGTGTTTTCCTTACACATCTGACTTTTGTAGGCCCCTGAAAAGTTCGTAGGCCCTGGGCACAGTTCTCACTTTGCCCAGTGGATAAAACGGCCCTGAGGGTGCGTTCACAATTTCAGTTAGCTGAATACTTTAGTTCATCTACTATGCTATACCTTTGAAAATTCAGAATTGTTATTTATTTCGATTTTCTGAAGAATTTGTAAATGCTAGATTTTTATTAAAGTGTAAAAAGGTTGTGAAATTGGCAGTTGTGTGCTATTTTTCTGTACTCTTATTTTTTCCAGACATTGTATTGTGCAGATAGACCCTCTTTCATTTTCTGGATGCTAGTTGCAATTTCTGGACAGTCCAGAAGGAATCCGGACGGTTGGCAACCCTAATAGAAACAGGCTTATTGTCAAGACTCTATTGTTCAAGACCCAGACTAAGACCAAGATTTGAATGTCCAAGACCTGAGACCCGGACCAAGACTCAAGTCTCAAAACCAAAATCCTGATTTAAAGTACCTTGTAGGCAGATAAAACCTCTGCAGCCATATAGTAGTGCAGGGATTCTGCCATCTGTGCACCAAGATGTTGGAAACAGGGGAATAGCCAGAAGACAAGGCGACCAATATTCATTCCTATTGCAAATGTCAAAGGAACAATAGACTGTGAGAAACACAGAATTATAGTTCATCAGTCATGCCAGTACTGAGGATCTCACTAAATAGGCTGCAAAGACATGCAGAAACTGAGCTGATAGATTTGCGGATGGGTTTTAGGAAGGTGCGGGAAGTTAGCAGAGTGGTAACAACACTGAACAATGGAACAGAAGGTTGTGGGTTCGATCTCTGCAGGAGCCCTACAGTCGACTCAGCCTTACTCTCTAGAGGGCGGTGGTAAACTGAGGAACAGCGTTAAGCTGCGAAGGTAAAATGTAGGTCTGAGGAAAGTAATGGCATCCTACCCCAGATTAATGGCTAATGCCACCTACTTCACTGATTACCCAGACTGGAGATAAGCGCTGGAACCCAATGATCAGACTTGAGTACGGGATCTACCTTTACCTTTAGGAAGGGAGTTGGCATGATGGATCAAATTTTCAATTTGCAAGTGGTAATGGAGAGAGCTTGAGAGACATCATCACCATGTCACATGGCTTTCATTGACTACAAAAAATATTTGATTCAGTACAACATACAAAGCTATGAAAAAGACTCGAGGGACTGAGTTTCTGCCCAGCTACAGTTGACCTAATTCAAAAGCTATACTAGGGACAACAAGCAACTGTAGGAGTGGGCAAAGACATGACAGGCTGGTTATGATTGGTAGAGGCATCTAACAGAGTTGTCTCATCTCCCCCATGTCATTCAATTGCTACTCAGAACATACAATGAGATGCTCGGCAGATGATCAGCCAGATACTGGAATCACCATCAGTGGATGCATGATCCTCAACCTGAGATACGCCAATGATATTGTTCTGATTACAACTTTGCCAAATGTTCAATAGCATCAGGTTAGCAATGTTGCTAGTATCCAGTAGGTGAAGATTCATTGTGACCTTCTGGACTGTAGCACCTAGTAAATTATGTATCAATGGGAAGAATGTAATTCAGGAAGTAAATGTGAAGAAACAAGATGACTGGCAACAGAGGCGTCATTTGGGGGAGCTGGGGGGGCCGTGGCCCCCCCAAGGAAATGAAAATATTAATTTATAATGTATTAATGTGCAACAAAAACAAAAACAGGGACGTCATTTGCGTTTGGGGGGCAAAAAAAAAGGTCAGCAGCCCCTAAAGCCCTAAAGGAGTGCTTGATGTCGAGAGTAACCTGAAGTAACTAATTGTAAAAAAGGGGCTGACAAGCAAAAAAAAAGGTCATCAACATTTTTTTGGAAACTCGTCAAGTCGAAAAATTTAAAATTTGTAAAAAAATTGAAAAGAAAAATTTTACAAAATTTCTCGCCCCTCCAAGAAAAGTGTGAAATGACACCACTGATTGGCAAATTGACAAGAAACCAGATGTTATGGTAATTTCAATAGTACTGACAAGTTTGAATAGCGGCCTCTGCATGATTTTGCATCAGCTGGGACTAGATCAGATTTCTTGATTTATGGAGTGTATCTTGGGTTTTTTAAATTGAATGTAGAGGTAGGATTTCCTTCTCAGTTACAGGTCCACAGAATTACAAATAATAAGTAATTGCTATAATGCATAATTTACATTGTGGACCAAGCAGTTCATATATTCATTCCAAATAAATTTTAGTATTTGATTGGCTATTTTATTGATTTATTAAATCAGTTTTTATTATTTTAGTCCTGTTTATAAATCTGTGATTCTGTATATTAAATCTAGATTCATTTCTGGAAATCTGACGATCCAGAAAATCATCGAGTTGAAGTTGAAATCGTTAACACGTGGATTCCGTGTCATAATTTGACGAATCAGCGATTCAGGCGATATACGAGTGAAACATCAGAGCATTTGGTCAAAGGTCACACCAATCTGCTTTGGCCATACTCACACATTACTGCTGGTGTTCTTGTTCTAAATGCCGGTAAAAAGGGTCGGATGAGTGATACGATAACATTTGAGACGCCAGAATCAGGTTGGCGTCAGTCTTCTTCTAATTTGATTATTTGAATTAATTGCATTGTTACTAGTAGGTTTTAATTGCAGATCGTTAAGTGATTGCAATGTCCTAGAGACTGTGTAATAATAAATATGTTGTAACTAAATGTTGCCACTTCAGACATTGATTTAACAGTGCATGGATTTCAGAAAATCATTCATTTCAATCAGCGGTTCTCAAACTTTTTAAGATTTCTTGCATGGTGGTCCCGTATAAATTTTTTTGATGGCTCGTGGACCTTATAGAATTTGAATTTTAAATTACCTATAATTAACACATAGGCTACTTGTTTTGTCAATCAATTGTTTAATCAAAATGCAAATTTTCATCATCAAATTTAAATTCAAGTGGAATCTTTACTCTTAGAGCCATCAGTGTGCTTTGTGTTGGTGAGATATCTTGAGAAAGTAAACCCTTTACGGTCCCCCTGAAACCGCTTGGTGGTCCACTATGGAACCACGGACCCCAGTTTGAGAACCACTGATTTAAACAGTCATAACATTTGGGGCGTATTACCTTTAACAGAATTAACCCATAGCAGACATTGTGATGGTTGAAACCTTGCACGTAATAATTGTACTAAATGAGTCTGAAATGCATGCAATTACTGTAAGGCCCTTTATTTCTTTATGTTTAGTTGGTTTTTCTGTAAAAAATGTGTAGCAGTACTGTTAACCAAATTCATTTCATTTAGTTCCTAGCATGGTTCAAAATTTCCGTGCAGTTGAAAGGGGATCTCATCATATTAAACTAACATGGAACAAACCTGCTCAACCGAATGGCAGAATTCTTCGCTATGAAATTGAATACAGAAAAGGTGTGAAATATTAATGAGTTTAATTGTTTTATCTTAGAGACCATTAGTGTGAAATTTCAGCTCTTGCATACAAAATATGGCTTAATGGCAACATTTCCATGAAAACTGGAGCTGATGGAGGTAATTGTGATGTAGCTGACATGCATTTCTTTAGCTGGAAATGGGGAATTTTCTGTCCTCAGTCTACCAAACAGTGTGGTGCTGTACACTGCTGGTCTCTGATTAAGCTTTACTCTGCATTTCAACATTGATGGTGTTCATTCAGGCATATAAAATGACATTCATATTATGTCACTTTGCATTGACTTTTTGCTCACTCACAATGACTCAAACTGAAAACATTATTGAGTGTGAATGTGCAAAAGTTGCTGTAGAGATCTGTATTACAATAACTGAATAATTATTGTCCTTGTCACTAAGTTCAATTGTTTTATTACCAAGGCTGGTGAAAGACTTGTTGACTATTTCCACAAATAAGTTTCAGTTGGTTCCCGAAAACTCATAAGGACTGTTGAAGAAATAAACATAAGAAAAGATTGTCATGAAATTTTCGATAGTTTACCTGTCAGAGTTTTTGTTAATGACCTTTTACCTAGCATTAATATTTAAAAGAAAATTAGAATCTTATAGTTAATTAATTACCTATCAGATTTATTTGTCATATTCTTCGTGAAACCGTAGTGCTTTTATCGGCACTGGGTATAACATTTATATTATACAGATATTATAGAATCCCATATGTAACTGGTATGCATAAATTTCAAACTGCCATATTTTTATTTAAATTCTCCTTTACCATGAGTCTTTACATAGATAATTACTTCTCTAAATCCAACAGCACACACGAGATTATAGCAAGAATTGAAATAAAGTTCTGTTTTGTTCAATATTATAATTTCTTCTTCAACTGAATAAGTTTTAAGGGCTCTGATGTCATTAGTCATTAGATTATTTCACATTTTGCAATATTAAGTAGCATGATTGGAATGACTTTTGCTTTTAGCCAAGTCTGAGTACTGCAAATGATCTATATTTAGAGATGGAATTAGCTGTTCAATATAATTGTTTCAGCTCCACCAGCTATTGATCAAGTAAATACTTTGAAAGTGACGAATCCTGAACAAATTCATAAAAAGATTCATTTGCTTCAGAATGAAACGGATTACATCTTCTACATTTACGCTCTCACGAGCGTTGGTCGTGGTCCAGTCAATTACTACGAGGGATCTACTCTGCCTTCCTCAGGTTTTCTTGAATTCACATCAGACTTGGAGTTAAGGCCACAACTTTCAAGGCCAAGACGAGGCCAAGGACTTGTTACACAAGGCCAAGGCCATCAGGGCCAAGGCCAAGGACCAGAGGTTCGAGGCCAAGGACATCAGGTCCGAGGTCGAGGCCGAGGACCTCGCATATAGGCTTTTACACTACAAAGTTTGATTTTTGACAGTTGCTAAAGACAAATGATAGACTGAGACACCCAAGTTGATATGTTGTGGTGAACTGGCAAAGGATAGACCTGGCACTTCAACATATAAGCAAAATCTAAATCTTTGAAAGTGGCAAATATATTTCCAAAGTATATTGACGAAAATACTATAGAACCATATATTATCAACATCAACAGTACACAAAATGTCATTTTCAGTTATGCTACTACTAGCATAAATTCGATAAGTTTTTCAACAAAAGTTAAATTTATGGCCGTTCGCACTAAATGTACTTGTTGCATTTCAGAAATACCGGTACTAAACAACAGGGGTTAAACGGAAGTCAGGATTAATAAATAAGTAAGAAGACTAAGCTATGTGTTCAGGTATTATTCATCTTCTTGATAATGACAAGAGTGCTGAGGCACACTTCAAGCTGATAGTCGAACAGTGTCAATGCGTGATTTTCTTGTTTAATTCCATGGTGTGATGGCTTGGCCCCGAGTACAAGGCCAAGGACTTTACTCCCGAGGCCAAGGACATCAGGTCTGAGGCCAAGACCAAGGACCTGTATGCCAAGCCAAGGCTAAGGACAGCGTCACTTCGCCTCGAAGCACCTCAAGGTCATGACCTCGAGGACTCCAAGTCTGATTCACATAAAATATAATATGCAACAGTTTGTCTAAAAATTATTTTAGTTAGTAACTTATTTTGTCATGATGATTAGGAGTTACGAATTGTGTTGATCAGGAAATTTAGAATTGCTCCTCTTGAAAAAATGTTGCCCTGTGCATTTTTGTATAGATTTAACTATTTAAGTAGAGCTGGAGCTGTCTCTGTTGAATAATTTTGGCATTTATCCTGTAAATGATATTGATGAAGGATTACCATCCAAAATTTCCAAAGTAGCTAATGATGCAAAGATGTGCAGAAATATCAACTTTGATGATGATGCTAAAATTTACAGGAGGATCTAAGGAAATTGTTTCAGTGGTCTGTGGACTGGCAGATGCTTTTCAATATTGATAAATGTTCTGTAATGCATGTTGGGAAATCTAATAATAGTAATGAATATGCATTAGGGGAAGGTTCTAGCCACCACAGAGGAAGAAAGATACTTGGAGGTAATCATCTATAGAAGTATGAATCCATCTCAACAATGTATGGAAGCAACAAAAAAGGGCAACCAAATGTTTGGTATTTTGAAAAGAGCATTTTTAGTGAGTCGAGGCAAATAGGGCAATTGTAAAGCTATACAGGACATTAGTAAGGCCTCATCTAGAATACTATGTTCAAGTATGGACTATGGAGTCCATTTTTGAAAAAAAGATATAGAGCTTTTAGAAAAAGTGCAAAGACGAGCAACAAAGATGGTCAATGGATGCCTTATTTAAGCTACGAAAAAAGACTTCAATATTGTACAGTGGCATAGCCAAAATTTCCGGAAGCGGAGTTTTGGATTTTGGTTTTTGGTCATGACCATATCAACTTTTGAAAAATCTTGACAAGAAAAAAACCGTTTTCATCTCCAGTTTTTTCCTGACAAGCAAAAGAAAGGTCCTTGCTTCTTAAAAACTGTTAATTTTACAATTCTACATTCTATGCCCACCAAGAGGGATTTTGACCCCAAAATCGTGCTAAAAAATTAAAAATGCATGAAAACTTATTAAAAATATTTTGTTTTTGGCAGCCAAGGGGGTTTTTAACCTCCAACCCCCTTGGCTACGCCACAGATATTGTAGATTGACAACATTAGAAAGGAAGAGAGAGGGGTATTTTTTAGAAACACATAAAAATAATGACTGGGAAATAAGATGTGCCATATGGGCAATTTTTTATGCTGGCAAACTGTAACGGCACAAGGGGCAACAAATGCAAATTGTTTAAGCAGAAGATGGGGCCAAGAAAGAACAATTTTTAGTTCAAGGGTTGTGGACAAATGGAACAGTGTGGATAAAAAGGCAGTAACAGTTGAAACAGTAAATTTAAGGCTCAGTATTGGGACCTCTATTGTGTTTAATATACATCAGCGACATCGATGATTATTATTAAGAGCATTTCTAGAGCGCAAATAATCTCAAAGCAGCAAATGTGATGATGATGATATAATGTCAAAAATTTCAAAATTTGCCGATGACACAAAACTGGGTGGACAGAGTGATAGCGAAGCAGAGGCAAAAATTTTACAACAAGACCTAAATAGACTATCTCAGTGGTCAGCAGATTGGCAAATGCTTTCTAATACAGATAAATAAATGCTCGGTGATGCACATTGGGAAGAAGGGAACAGATCATGAATTTAGGTTATGTGGGAAGGGACTAAAAGTTACAAACGAGGAGAAAGATCTAGGGGTCATCATGCATAACAGTTTAAAGCCATCTAGGCAATGTACAGAGGCAGTTAAGGAGGCCAACAAAATTCTAGGCATGATCGATAGTGAGCGTAGAGAATGAAAGTGAGCGGAGAGAAGGATGTAATAATAAGACTTTACAAGACATTGGTACGCCCACATTTAGAGTATTGTGTTCAAGCATGGTGTCCATTCCTGAAGAAAGACATAGAGACCTTAGAAAGAGTGCAACACAGAGCAACAAAGATGATCAAGGGATATCATAAACTAACATATGAGGAAAGGCTAAAACACTGTGGACTGACAACCATGGAAAAAAGGAGAGAGAGGGGGATTTGATTGAGATGTACAAAATACTAACAGAGTGGAAATGCCAAGAGAAAAGTTTTTTTACAATGAAACAGTATGATCGAACCAGAGGACACAGCATGAAACTGTTCAAGAAACAGGTTGGGAGACATAAGCAGCATTTTTTAGTGCAAGAGTGGTGGACAGATGGAATGAACTGGATGAGGGGATAGTAATGGCTACAACTGTGAACGAGTTCAAAATAACCCTCAGTAGTTTAGGATATTAGATTGGACAGGAACAACAGTAGTTCTCACACAGGGCAGTCCCTACTGAACCACTTTAAACCTTGTTATATTATATTATAATATAATATATATATATATATATTATATATTATAAACAGATTCAAAAGTTATCAAAGGAGAACTGGGTTATTAAATGTTAAGAGTAATTAATTATAGTGGTTTTCTCAAGAACAAATTTAGCCTTTTTGTTGTTATTATTGTTATTATTATTATTGCTGCTATTATTATTATTATTACAGTATTATTATTATTATTATTATTATTATTATTATTATTATTATTATTATTGTTATTGTTTTTTCATGAAAGATCTGCTATTCGGACTTGACAGCAGAAGTCTTGCTGTCCTTCGTGTCCTGAGAGCCCTTTGCTTTCTTAGGCCCTGCTGCCTGTCTCTTCGTGACAGCTTTCGTAGATGTCTTTGGAGCATTGCTGGGTGGATTGTGGCTGCATTGTTATTATTATTATTATTATTATTATTATTATTATTATTACTGGTACATGAAAGTACTTAATGAAATTATAGCTTCTGTCTCCTGCAGCCATTTGTCATTTTAATGCATTGATTGTAAGTAAGTAAGCTGAGATGCAGAGATTATTATAAAACAATGCTTTTTTAATGCTAAAGTACTCATTTAATTTAGATTAAACTGAACATTTCAATTTGTCGCTTGAATTTTAAATAATAAATTAATTTGGGTAGTAAAAGGTTCAAACGGCGTTGAGAGATTCAAATGCTCACAATATTTTAGACCAATATCTTTAATTCTTTGTTTGGATCATCAACAATATCATAATTGTTTTTACAGGGACTTTATCTTTATCTTTATCTTCTTGACGACTTCTATAGCGCCGTACGCACGACGAATGTCGAAGTCAAAGGCGCTTTGACATACTTTGGCATGCCGATGGCGAACGTCGGATAACAGAGACAGCGTAAAGTCAGCCCTGATGGAAACGACGGAGATCGCCGCCCAAACGCCCACGGCAGCGAATCCCGTAGAAAGGAGCCTTCCGCTGTAGAACCGTCCGCACCAGACACGTCAAAGGAGCAAAAACACGGGATAAGATGTTGAA
Source organism: Metaphire vulgaris (assembly GCA_018105865.1). Lineage (NCBI taxonomy): Eukaryota > Metazoa > Annelida > Clitellata > Crassiclitellata > Megascolecidae > Metaphire > Metaphire vulgaris. The sequence continues at coordinate 4,689,139 of CM030834.1, forward strand.
AATTCCGCAGATGTTGTAAGAACTGTCCACGAGGCGAGCCACACGGATAATTTCTGAGATGCGGACTCCCGTGAGTAAACCGTCGTCGAGCTAGGTGAATCCGACTTTGGATGGAATTCCAGGTTACAATTAGAATGGATGTCGCAGCATTCCCGCACGGGTATCTAGTCTGCAGTTCTGCCAGGCTGCGTTGATAGAAAAATCGCAAAACAAGATGGCGGACCAGACAGGCGACGAATCAGCGACTAAAACCGACTTATCATACATACTCGCTTATAAGTTGACCTTTCAAACAAGTCAACTCCTTTTTTAGAAAAAAATTTGAAATTTGCTGTGACCTGTGTATAGGTCAACAATAAAAATCGATGAGCTCACAGATTCCTTTGAATATTATAATTATGCTGATCTACATTGTAATTGGGTCAACAGACGGTCACTCTTTCCACCAATCACTGATCGTCAACAATGCTATAACCCATAATGCTTTGCATGACATGGGCCACAGGCCAAGGATAGAGATGTGTGACATGATCCAACTGGGCCACAGATTGTTGATTAGACCAGAATACTATGTACTACATGATTGTTGCCTAGAACTGGGTTTGGGCCGCAGGCCGTGAACCTGGATCGAAGTGAGACTTTTGAAAAACAATCTTGTTAGTCCCTGTAGTAAATGTTATGGGCAAAAGCACTAGTTAGAAAAACTTGGCTGGCATATCATTATTTGGTAGACAAAAGGAAACTGCCTCTGTATGACGGTGGCAAGCCCGGTTGAGAAAGAAGTAGCCAGACACCCATTGTCTTTTGACGGATACATCTTTAAATAGACATTGAAACATGGTTTAAAATTGTATTGCATTAAGCATGGTGTTTCTTTACAAGCATTCTTTGCAAAATCTCATTTGCTCTTAGTTAAGTCAACTCAAAGTTTTCAAGTGAATTTTAAGGCATAAATTTTATGGCATATATGCGAGTATATATGGTATACCAAATCTTTGTAATCTGTATTTTTTACAGGCATTGATGAATGTTAATGATTTCTAAATTTTGTCATTTTTGTCATCTGTATTGATGAATGGGAATGATTTCTGAATTGTTAATTGAGCTTTTTTGGCCATAAGCAGTGATTGATGCTCTTTGCCATGTTTTCTGCATTAGCTCCAAGTAAGCCTGTCATTTTGGAAATGGATATTGGAGAAAACTCTGTCAATGTGTCATGGACTCCAGATACAAATAATCCACCACATAATCCAGGCAACATGTTCTATTTAGAATACAGGAAAATTGGTAGGTACTGTACTTTGATTGCTCTGTATAATTATCTTCTTATATATTTTTACAGTGGTTCTCACACAGGCAGTCCCTACTGAACCACTTTAAACCTTATTAATTATTATTAGTATTATTTATGAATAAATTTCAGTTTTTGTATGGAGCTACTATGCAACACAAAGGTTATTGCTGCCCAACTGATAAGACCAGTTCAGACATGGCTAATTGATGCACCCATTAATGTTCTGCATGACTATCACTAAATCTATCCTTTAGCACTTACTCTGCAAACATTCATATAACAATGAAGCCAAGAAAGAACAGATAAAATTATGTAGGTAAAAGAATTACTAAAATCATCAAGGCTGCGTGGATATGGCCAAGCAGTTAGAATTTGTTAGATATATTTATTTGATACTGTAACTACATTTTCAGACAGGAAGCAAACTAACAAATTGCACACTTTCGAATTTTTTTTCCAATTTCTGCTTTGGGAGTCAGAAAATGGATGGGTATTCTATATGACATTCTTTTGTCCTGCATTTGAGTGAACATTTTTAAATCAGAATTTTTATACAGATTAGCATATGGACATGTTTTAATACTGAACAGCCCACAGCACTTACAATCATGGCCAAAAGTTTAGATATGCCCAATCTTTTCCAGCAGTATCATGTACTTTAGTTCGTCATTACATATCTTATGTTGGACCACAGTAGTTAGCAGACAATTTACTTGTTTGCTTCAGATGCACAAAATATCTTTGTTTTCGTCCAGTTATATGACTGCTTCTAATCTGTCATGCGAAATAAATATTTACTAATTTTTGCAAAAAATTAACTATCTTGAGTAAAGTTTCAGACTTGATACTGAAAAGGTGGTCAGTGATGGTTGCATTAGTGAAAGATAATATAATCTGTCATATTCAGCAATTGTGCAGCAATAGCAATCAATCATTCAATAAACTTCTATGGCGCCACTATCATAATGCCCAGGGCATCAGCCGATGATGTACCAAATCCAAATAGAATTAGAGCCAGGTCAATCCGGAGGATCAGTCAGAACAGTGGGCAGTGTTGGGAGTGATCTTAGATCAAATGACCTAAGATCATGATCTAAGATCACAATTCATGATCTTTGATTTGGATTACTTTTTAATAGTGATCTTTGACTCTGACTTTAAATCACTTTTCGATGATTTTGATCTTTATTATCAACAGAAGATCAAAGATCAAATTATATGTAAGCCTATTCTCCCAACTAAGTCAATCAACCAATAAATGAACTTCTATGTCGCCACTATCATAACACCCAGGGCCTCAGCCGATGGCGCACCAATCCAAATGGAAATTATTGCCAACCATTATGTATTCTCTGTTGTTGTTGCTTCCGTGTATTGAGTAAGATGACGGAAAAATCAAACATTCTTTGCATTTTATGTATCTATCTAGTTATTGTTTCCACGTATTGAGTAAAATAGTGGAAAAAGCAAGCATTCTTTGCATTTTAATTGAATTTTTAAAAAATATACGACATTTAGGCCTATAAAGAAAAAGTTGTAACTGATTGCTGTTACTGTGTGAGCAAGGTAATTTCCGGCAGCTTGCATTCAACAAGCAATTTTCTCGGACACCTCAAGGTTACTACAGTCGATGTCTCGCTGAATACCACAAGGTTCCATCATGGGTCCTTTGCTATTTATTATTTACATTTAAATTAAATTATCATTAGACCTACTAATTAATTAGTGTTGTAGGGTTAGGGTTAATAAATATATTTGTATGATCTTTGATCTTAGATCACTTTTAAAGAGATCTTGATCTTAGATCATTTATACTGTAGTGGTCTTTGATCTTGATCTGAGATCAATTTCTCTCTAGGGATCTTGATCTTTGATCAAGATCATTTTACATGTGATCGTTCCTAACACTGACAGTGGGGGAGCAATCTAAGGGGATAAGCCAAGTCAAACAGGTATGATGATAAATTGTTAGTTATACAAAGTGATATTTGTAATGAATTCCAAAGCTTAAGGCCACACACTGAGAAACAACTAGTGCCAATGACTGTACGAGAATAAGGAACAAGAAATGAAAGTCCTGCCAAATACCTAGTGGAGTAAGTAGTAAGTAGGTCAAGGGATAAGTCGCATCTTAAGGTAATAGGGTTCATTATATAATATGGTTTTAAATACTAAAAGACAGATTTTATATTTAACTAGGTGTTTACCCGTCAAAAATGACGGGGGAGATTGGCTGTTTTACCACCTGATTTTGCGCAAATGCAAGACGATTTTGCGCAATTAATTTCCCTAACTCGCCGCCTTTTCCTTCAACCGAGTTTTTTTTTTTGCAAAAGATCAAAATTACGCCCATATGCGTGAATTTTGTGAAACTTGATAGTCAAGGTAAGTGTACTGATTTGGCAGTGTTGAACGACATGCAGTGCTTGATTCTCTTGTTTGCTGTGCTGCTTTTGCACTCCAAGCAACAGCCTGCTACTCATTCTCACTTGATTGTCGGAAAGCTCGTGAACGCTGGACTTTTTTGCACGGAGGGTTAGAAAGAGGAATAAAATAGCTAAACAATGGTGCAAACCTCATCTTCTTAGCTCTTATATAGCCTGAGATATAGCAAATTCAAAAAAAATTGGAAACTTTCTCAGAATTCAAAACTTTTGCGAAATTCACCGATAATACTTATGTTCAAACATTGGGGTCATCGGGTTAGAATTGATAGATCTTTGCCAAATGTCAACCGATTTTCAAATTTTTTGATTTATTTTGTTCCTCTGACATCCCTTTACAACTTTGCTGCTGACCAAAGTGGGGTTACCGCTGAAAATATTTTGCTAGGGGGCTTTGAAATGTTTTTGGGGGAGAGGGTGATATTTTAGGCCGTAAAGTGGACTCTACTCCCAATTTTTTGTTTTGCACGGACGGCTAGAAAGAGGAATTAAAACTCTAAACAATGGTGCAAACCTCATCTTTTTAGCTCCTACATAGCCTGAGATATAGCAAATTTAAAACGTTACAGCAATCATTTCTGAAGAACGCTTTTCCAAAAATTAAATCCCCAGTACGGTGATTTATGTCTGAAAATTTAATCCCCACTTGAGGGGTTAAATTTAAAAACAGGGTTTGAGGTTAGGAAGGAGTAAATATATATATAATAACGGGGCAGGGCATTGGGAGAGAGAAGGGAGATTTGGGAGGAGGAAAGTGGGTTGTACGGGTTTTGGAGCAGTGTTGTGTAGGTTTGGGAACGGGGTTTGTGGCCGAGGTTTGGGAACGGGGTTTGGGGCCGGTGGGGTAGGGCGGAGCGGTGATGGGTTGGGGAACGGGCGATTGGGAAAGGGATGGTGAGAAGGAGGGGTGGGGGGTTGGGAAAGGGATGGTGAGAGGAATGGGAACTGGTGTTTGGGGCCGCCTGTGGGGCAGGCGGGCCAGGATGGGTTGGGGCCTGGGGCGATTGGGAGAGGTTTGGGGAGAGGGAAGGGGGTTTGGGAGAGGGAAGGGGGGGAGGGAGGGAAGGGTAACGGGGTTTTGGGGCCTGTGGGGTAGGGTGGGGTGGGTATGGGTTGGGGCCTGGGCAGGGATGTGTTGGGCCGGGCGATTGGGAGAGGGAAGAGGGGTTGGGAGAGGGAATGGGAACGGGGTTTGGGGCCTGTGGGGTAGGGCGGGCAGGTATGGGTTGGGGCCTGCGGCTAGGCGGGGATGTGTTGGGGCCGAGGCGATTGGAAGAGGGATGGGGAGAGGGAAGGGGGATTGGGAGAGGGATGGGGAGAGGGAAAGGAAAGGGGTTTAAGCTGCAATTAAGACGCTTCGTTAAACGCTTCGTTGATTTTAATACATTTTTGATTAAACAATATTTGGTTGTCAATGAAAACAGCGTCTTGCAATACCCGCCGTGTTTCCGTCGGACGGACGCGACAGACGGACATCGAGAATTATATAATAAGATTCAATGGCAAAGCATCTGTTAGCAAAAAAATTGAAGCTACTCAGCGAGGCAAGAGAAGTGCAGGGCTGAAAGCGTTGTGGACGTCCAAGATACTAAACCTGAGAGATGGCTCTGCAGTAGGGATGCGCTAACCGAGTAGTTTATTACTCGAGTAGTTAGCAAGTAGCTTAATGATTACTCGAGTACTCGCGTAAAACCGTAAATACATGAAGTGCAAACGTTACACATCACATAATGCGTATTATTTGCCTCATGAGTCATGGCCCTCATTTAACCAAAGCAGAATGCTAGATACAGTTACATATCAATTTTTTTCGGATATTCAAGCGTATCCAAGTGTAGTAGGCCTATAACAGAAGTTACAGAACAGAAACTTTTTGCCGGTACTGGCAAAAAATGTGAGGTCCAGACTAGACTTGGCCCACTAACCACTGTGGGCAACATCTTAACTAACTGGAGCATAACGATTAAGAATAACCTAAATAAGACTGATTAATAATTTGTAACAAATAATGGTAGGCCAAATTTTAATGAAATTCTTTGGTTATTCTTTATTTATCTATTCTATTCTTTGTTTAGTTATTCTCTGCGAGTACTTGACTCCCAAAAAATTACTCGACTACATTTTGGAGTCGAGTACTCGCGTTACTCGATTTACTCGACGCAGCCTTACTCTGCAGTACTCAAAGCTATCAAGGCACATCCTTTCCTGAGTGCTGCTGCGGTCTTAGCAGAGCTTCCCTGCATAAATTGTGTAATAAATTCCAGCTTCAAAGTCAGCATTCAGTGAAAAAGTGACTTCTTAACTCGACACAGGTTAAGAAAAGGCTTCAGTTCTGCCAAAAATGCAAGAACTGAACAAATGCTCATTGGTCTCATGCCACGTTTAGTGATGAGAGCATTTTTGCCAGTTTGGAACTCACATTCATCACATTCAAAGACTGGTGAACATGAAATAGAAAACATATCTTGTCAAAATTTAAGCACCCATAAAAGATTATCATGGTTAGGGGATGATTTTCAGCCAAAGTTTGTGAGTCAATATTCTGCCTGGAATGAAACCAAATTGTCAAATCACAGAAATACATTAAAATTCTTAATGCCAGGCTGAAAGAGCAATTTAATGGTGTTCCAACAAGATGGGGCTCTTTGCAACAAGGCCATAATTGTGCTGAAATGGTTCAGGAACAAATGCTCAAACTTTTGGAGTGGCAAGGCAGTTTTTCTCATTTAAATCCATAGAAAACTTGTGGGAATTGTTGAAGAGAAAGGTTGCCATCATATGTCTATAAATATTACAAGATCTCATCTATACCATGGCTGAAAATTGCTTGGTGCAGATACATCACATTAGAACTCAGTAAAAAAAACTGACCGATTCAATGCCAACGCATTTAAAGCTGTACTTACCAATAAAGAACAGCCTAAAAATACTAAATTAGTGCTTAGTGAGCAGACTCTGGTGTTGGACAGTTTAGATGTGTTGGACTATTACACATTTAATGTTCTATTTAATTTGAACCACCTTTTTAGCTACAATTATAGCATCTATAAACTTTTGGCCATGAGTCCATGACTATATAATAAGGATTTTTGACTACTTTGAAATTATTGGCGTATGGCCATTAGCTGTTCTCGTGCTGTCAGATGAATTGTGCACATTTGATTTATAAAAATGTTGTTTCATCCTGGAACCAGGGCCACCGAGAGAATTTGCGGGCCCCTGTGCAAAAAATAGTCACGGGCCCCTGACTTGACAAGTCTGTGAAAAAGTTGATGACCTTTTTTGCTTGTTGGTCTTTTTCGAACCAGAATTTTCCGGTCCGGCGGATCCCCACCGTTACCCGTAACAAACAAGTGTGAAAAAGTGTTGATGACCTAGTTTTGCTTCTTGCTCCTTTTAAACAGGAGATTACTTAACATGATCAATCGGCCCGGGCCCCGGGTCCCTGTTGCTCGTGAAGATGACCTTTTTCCCTTGTCAGTCTTTTTCAAGGTTCAGGCTGTTGTTAATACATCATCAGTTCACCAACATTTGCGCGACCGACATTTGCGCCCCGACATTTGCGCGACCGACATTTGCGCGACGACAAATGCACGAACGTAAAATCGACATTTGCGCACCGACATTTGCGCGTATTTCGAGGAAGCACGAATTGCGCTGTAAATTAAAAGTCATCCGTGCTTTAGTAACTATAGTCTTAATCATAACCCAAAATCAAACCCAAAATAACCCAAAATCAAACCCTAACTCTAACCCTTACCCTAACCCGTATTATTATATAATATCGCGCAAATGTCAGCGCGCAAATGTCGGCGCACAAGTGTCAGCACGCAAATGTCGGTGCGCAAATGTCGTTCGCGCATTTGACAGGTCACCTACATCATCACCGGGCCCGGGCCTCCTGCAGGCCGCCGGGCCCCTGTGCAATTGTCCCCTTGATTCCACTCTTGGCGGCCCTGCCTGGAGCTACTGCCATAAAATAAATGCTCAAACTCAATTGTTCCTAATAATATCTGGGTTTTGTAAGTATTTAAAGTAATAAATTTCTGTGTGTATAAAATCTTCTGCCCGACTAGAGGAGTTGGACCCCTGAACTGGTTACCGGTATAATGCGGCCACATTGCCATTCTTTCATCAAATTAAGGTTAATTCTGGTTCACCCTGTTAACCCTTTGCCCAGTACATGACTTACTGACCTCAATACATGACTTACACCTCAGTACATGACTTCAATTTGGTGATTGAAAATATGTCACAAATGGTCTGAGGTCTTCTAGTTGTGGTCCTTGTAATAACTTGTTTCTGTTGGTTATTCTTAATATGACTTTTGCTTTCTTTCATGACAGCTTGTCATGGACTCTGAGTTGAAATCTTTTTGTGCTGCAGTTGTTTTAACTTGATCAGACTGACATGTTAACAGATGTGGTAGTCATATACGGCAATCATGGGGCATTAGGGGTGTCAGGACACCCCAAAGTTCGAGTCGTGGGGTGTCCAACACCAGCTAGACACCCCTACATAAACAGGGTCGAGAGCAAGCCAAGAGTTTAAGTAAAGGCGAACCTATAACTTCTTTAAAGGCATATTGAACATATTACCGGTACAATTCTTACACAAATGTTGAGAGTCCATTTACTAAGAGTCAGAAATGGGGGTCTGCCACAAAAAATCTTGGGAGCTACTAATGTAAGTGATGCAATTATATAAACAATGTAAACATACATGGCATATACCCTTTTGCCGCCAGTAAAAGATAAAATTTACAGGTGCGAAACCAGTTATTCAAAGGATGTGATTTCATGTCCAAAGCAGGACCGCCAAGAGAAATTCTGAGCCCCTGGGCAGAACAGTCGTGGGGACCCCTTAAGTGGTGACAACCTTTTTTTGCTTGTTAGTGTTTTCAGGAAGCAGTTAAAACTTAAAGCCTGTCTTGTGCCTTGTTGACGGGTGCCCCAAATGCTCCTGTGTCTTCAACCCTAACCTAACCCTAACTGCAGACCTGCCCGGGCCCCTACAGATTTGCATTTGCCCCCTCTCGGCAGGCCTGGTCCAAAATGCACAAAAGCTCGCCTATGAGCATCTATAAATTTTAAAAATGTTGCAGGAGTTATATCCCAGACCATGGTTTGAAAGAGAAGACAGAGGAAGGGATGGGATGGACACCTCCAAGTTTTGTGACAGATCACACCGCGCCTGTGGTGGTAGTATAGTGCCTTGGTTAGCTGCTCATTTAGCTCATGGTCAAACTAGATAGATAAATATGCACTTTTCTAAATTGAGTTGGTTTTCTTCAGCGTTTCTTGCATATTTTAAATGCATACTGGTTTTTCTGTATAAAGTGTATATGTATATATACTGTATATAAATTATGAATGAATATGATGATGAATGTTTGCTTGTATAGACTCTGATTATTGGAAAAGTTCAGAACTGGAGAATGAACACAATTGGATTAACGTCACTGAATTAGAGTCTGGTGCAGAATATGAATTTCTAGTGGTTGCGCAGAACAATGATGGAGAAAAGACAAAATCAGATCCTCGGATTATCTTCATTAAGAGCCAAGAAGGTATGAATATTTGCAGTAATAGTAGCTGAGCAGCTTGCAATTTGCAGGCTTTCTAAGCTTTCAGTTTGTCTATTGTAAATACCAAAGTCAAAGTTTTAGGTAAGTCATTCTCCATGCACTGGACATTGGCAGTGTCACTGTTGGATCTATTAGCAGTAAGTAAGTAAGTAAGTAGATTCTTAGGCGCATTTTAACAGAAGTGCCTCAGCTAGTAACTGACTTGAAAACAGTATGTTTTAAGGTGTCTAAGAAAGATGGTTCGTTCGACTGATTCGTCTCGCAGTTTCGTTGTGACAACCGAGACCTCTCCGGATCGGTTCCTTCAACATCTCAAGACGCATTTGTTTAACATTTCGTTCCCTGTACAGCGCCTTTGACTTTAGCCACCTAGCTATGTTACTGCGCTTAAGAAATTGTCAAGTTTAATAATAATAATAATAATAATAATAATAATAATAATAATAATAATAATTAATAATGTTTTAAAATGAGTGCACTAAAGTACAGGGCCAACTGGGGCCAGGCAGTAACCAGGAGCACAGACTCCATATGTATCCGCCTATGGTTAGGACGTTTAGGAATATTTTACGATATTGATCAAATATCACCGTATTCACTCAGATATTATTTAGGACTAAGTATAAAGAGCTCTGACAAAGAGAGCAGAGATGTCGAGGCATACCAAACAAAGCCTACAGCTGTTGAGACAACTGCTGCCATTGTCTCAGACATTGAAATAGATAATGATGCTAGCAGGACCATTTCCAGTAAAAATGGTACATTGTGGGAGCGCGGGACCTGAATTACACTGTATGTACACAATGTCTTTTCTGGAAACCCAGGTACAACAAACTATGCAGTACTCGAACAGTGAGAATGCCAGTCGATGCATTCAGACTGTTCGTGGATGAAGGTATGACTCATTGTACTGTCGAGTACACGCGCATGCTGACTGTTCATGGAACATAAATGACGATGAGTTTGAATTGTTTATTGGTTTGCTGTTTGCTTACTTGATGGGCTGTACAAACTCAAAGAACTTTCCTCTTAAATTACTGTGATTAGAGAAATATGGGTGCCACGAGATAGATTCAAAGAAATGAAACACAAGAAGAGACAGAGAGAGACAGAGAGAGACAGACACAGAGACAGAGATATAGAGTAAAGAAAGACATTGGGTTTTGGAGATTCGTTGACAACAGCCAATAGGCATATGCCTATAAGCTGCACGACTCACAGTGAATGAACAACTGTTTCAAGTGCTGCGCCAGTGATCCTTTTCCAACTCGCCTCCTTCGTGAGTGTTCCGATGTCCTGGCACCGTTTGTTACCGAGCTCATGAACCATTCACTACAACTGGGTGAGGTCCCGAAGTCGTTTAAGGCCGCTTTCGTGACACCGCGGATCAAGAAACTTGGTCTCGATGCCTCTGATGTTGGCTCTTACAGACCGATCTCCAATTTGTTTGTTCTATCGAAGCTGCTCAAGCACTTCGTCTCTAGGCAGCTCATGGACCATCTCGCGGTTTCTGGTCTCCTTCCCGAGCTACAGTCTGCCTATCATGCTTTTCATTCTACTGAAACGGCTGTTCTTAAGATCACTTCCGATATACTTCGTGAACTTGATCAGGGAAAGTTTGCCCTCCTCGTCCTTCTCGACCTTACGGCCGCATTTGATACCGTAGACCACTCCATCTTACTGCGTCGTCTTAACATCTCTTATGGTATCAGTCACGTGGCTCTGAGATGGTTTTCCTCCTACCTTGACCACCGTACGTAATTCGTCCGCTGTCCTCACTCCAGGACCCTTCCATCTCGGGTGACTTGTGGCGTGCCGCAGGGCTCGGTTCTTGGTCCCATCTTATTTACCTTGTACGTGGCCGACCTTATACGTATCATTCTTAAACCTGGGCTTTATGGACACCTTTACGCGGATGACACTCAGATCTATGGTAGCTGTTGTCCGTCTGAAACTCATCTGCTTCTCGAGCGTCTCACCCGGTGCTTGGATGATTTGTCAGTCTGGCTTAAGTCTAATAGGCTCCAGCTGAACGTCTCTAAGTCGGAAGTGCTCTCTGGCTAGCCACCGAGAGGCAACAGCACTTGTTGCCACATGACTGTCAGATCCATGATCTCGAGCTCCACCCGGCTGCCTCAGTGCATAACTTGGGAATCTACCTTGATAGTGCAGCGACCCTTAAGCTGCATGTATCCAAGACTGTCGCCAGCTGTTTCTCTTCACTTCGTTTGATTAGGAGTCTGCGTCGGTCTGTTTCTCAAGCCGTCCTTAAGACGTTGGTTGTTGCTCTCGTACTGACTAGGCTCGACTATGGCAATGCTGTTCTTGCGGGGTCACCTGCCTATTCTTTCGACCGGTTGCAGTCTGTTTTGAACTGTGCCGCTCGTCTTATCTATCGTTCGGCCCGATGTGATCATGTCACCTCGCTTCTTGTTGATCTTCATTGGCTGTCAGTGCCTGAGCGTATCATGTTCAAGTTATCAACTCTTGTTTATCGCTGCCTTCACGGGATGGGTCCGAATTATCTTGCATCCGAGTTTCATAGCGTTTCTGACCTCGCGGGCCGCAGACAACTTAGATCGTCCGCGACTTCGGTGCTTATGGTTCCAAGAACGCGTCTTGTCACCGTCGGAGATCGTGCCTTCCCAGTGGCTGCTGCGCGTACTTGGAACTCGCTTCCTGCTGACATACAGGAGTCATCGTCGCTAGATATTTTCAGGAATCGACTGAAGTCTTGGCTTCTTAAGACTAGCTACTTAGTTTAATTTTGTTTGAAGTGTTCGCACAGTCTTTTAGACAAGTTACCACTATAATCTTGACGTTCTCTTACTTACTTACTTACTTCCCACCAAGGCCAGATTTACACTGTGCAGACCAATGCCAAACAACCCTGACAAATTCTGAATCAAGTTTTGGATCATTGCTGAAGTGAACAGAGCATACTGTATGTGTGAAATCATATCTTAGAAGAGACAAGTGAACCATCAGATGAAGGCAACTTATATCCGAAACAGAACCATCATAACTTGCAAGTGTCGCGCGTGTGTCAGGCGCTTTGCCAAAGTATGCACAGCATGGAAGGATAAGGTCGACTGACTACGCTTAATACTGCAATTTGACGTTGCGTCAACTTACAGAGATTCTGATTGCGGTTTTACATGTACCACGTGAAATAAATAAAAGTCAAATTTGTTCAGATTTTTCTTGCAAGTAATTACGTGGCAATGACACATTGACGTCACCATTTATTCCATACCGTATATTGCGTCAATTGACACATTCTGCCGCTCTAGTGTTAAACTGCTTGCATATATTATTTGTGGAGATAAAATGAAAATGATAGCTAGATCAGCCCTGGAAATGAAGATACTCTAAATTTGAAAAGTTTTGCTTCAATTGACTTTTGAAGAGTTTTATTATTGTTATTATTATTTTATCTCCATGTCTCCATTTTATCTCCTGTTCAGAATGTTGCTTTAGTGGCTGTCCATAAATGACATCACACACTTAGGGGGGAGGGGCTCAAACATTTGTGATGATGTGTGATGACGGGGAAAGGGGGGTTTCCAGAAATGTGATGTCACTTAATACTAAATATTGCTATTAATACTGCAATGTTATGAAAATGGTGAGTAATTAGTAATTATTGTTTCTTATACTTGGTAGTCTGTAATATTTTATACTTATAATTATTATATTTAATTATTTAAGAATTTGAAAAAGTTTTTCAATATTGTTTTACCGGTATAACTATAATATTTATAATGAATATTTTCAAGCAAATTCATTGCAATACCTGCTTCATTCGTTGTGACATCATAATATTTGATGGGGTCTGACTGACTTTTTGTGACGACGTGTGACGAAGGGTAGGGGGAGTAAAAAAAACTGCCAAAATCATGTGACATCATTTATGGACGACCCTTGCAAATAATTGCTGGCATATGTCTTGTGCTGTATTCTTAGCTCATGAAAAGTCAAATGTTGCTTCAATGGGTTGGTTCTTCGGGCTCATGTGTGCCATTGCATTTTTGCTTCTAATTCTTCTTATAATCTGTCTCATTAAACGGAACCGTGGTGGAAAATATGCAGGTATAAATATTCTTCTAAAAGTTGTGATGAAGCAACTGTGTGAATTGCATTTCTCTCCTTTGAGTGCCATTGATTATGAAACATTGTATTCGTTTGATGCTTTGTGTACTCTGTTATTGCACACAAATAGAACACATGTATATTGTATATACTAATACCTTTAAATTATAAAATTTCTGAAAATAATGCACACCTTTTGCACTTGATAGTCTTGGTCAGAAGAACTACTGTTCTGAGATCATGGTTTGTCCCTGAGAGTTGCCTTTGAATGGTAAAATTTTAATGTGACATCAAAAAATGTTTTAATTTATTTTGTTTTAAATTTAATTATTATCTTTGACGATTTATATAGCGCTATGCCCAAGGCGATGCCTAAATTTTTTTCTTAATTTGTTTAGAAATTGTCCATGTCTCGGTTCCATATAACAAGACTGACTAGACATGTTTCCAAGTCTCGTATTTTAGTATCCATTGAGATTCACCCACTCACTTAATACATGTTTTAGCTCTGCAAAAGCTGATTTGGCCATGGCTATTCTTTTTGTCATATCTTCCTCACTTTTCTCATCGTTAGTTATCCAGCTTCCTAGGTACTTGAATGCATTTACTTGATGTATCAGTCGGCCTTTTATGTATATTTGGCAATGCAAAATATACAAACTATTAACTATAGAGACAATAAAGAAAAGACAGAAAAATTTATTCAGGCATATTGTGTACCAGTACATATTCGGTAAACTTGCACATATATCCAATATCTCTGTTATATATATATATATATATATATATATATATATATAAAAATTATCAAACACAGAGTGACTATACAAATTGTCCAAAAATTCAATATACCATTTACTAATGAGTACATTAACCGGATCAATTTTTAAAATGGTTCATATTTCTGTGATGTTTTATCAAGAATGCATGCCAAAAATCATATACAAATTCTTATTTATACAATATACAGTTATTAGCAAGTTCATGCTAGTTTTACTTGGTGCGGTTACCTCAACGGCATATATAAGCACAGGCAAACCAAATGAAAAGACTTATATAATTCAACAGATTGAGGTGATGGTGTTCCCTCTAACTGATGTCTAATTGACCTCATGCAAATACAATATGCAAGCATTCTGATTTGCATTGACTAACTTTGATATTTTTGTACAGTTCATGAGAAAGAGAAGCTGAGAGGTCATGATTCAACTCGAGAAGATGACGAAGCTGGCTTTGGTGAATATACAAGAACGTAAGTGCTGTTGATCTAAAAATTTTAGCTATTGTAAAACACCGCTACAACACACATCACTTCAATGCATCAATTCAACACAAAATTGTAACATTGCGATTTAATATGTGTCCCAAAACAACAAGGTCATATTATTATTGTTTTTTTGTCAACTAATTATTGCCAATTACTAATTATTGAGTTCAAGGTATTGTCAAATGACCAGTTGTGGCTGCTATAAGTGGAACTGTGTTTAACCTATATCGTGAAATGAGTGGTGTTCTAAATAATTTCTTAATTTCAAAAATATTTGGCTGAAATAACTTTGTCACAGGCAACAGAGCACATTTCTTGCTGCTGGGCTAGGTGCAATGCGGTGAAAAAGAGCAGAATGAGTAAGCTAACCTCTACTGGGGCGGGAAGATGACAGAAGTGGTTACACACTGGGCAGGCACGCTAACGGAATGGCTTCAAGCCCTGCAGGAGCCCCTAAGGTTGACAGTCTTACTCACTAGAGGGTGGTTGTAATATTAAATGAGTAGCAGTATTTGCTGCGAAGTAAAGTGTGGGCCTAGATGTTTGGCTGGCAACAGAGGCGGATTTACCACGGTACCGGGTGGTGCATCAGTACCGGGCCTCCCTTCAAAATACAAATTTAGGGGCCTCCCTTTTCTAATAATTTTTTTAAAGACTTTTAATTATTAGTTTCTTTAAAGTAATTTATTTTCGGAGATATACATGAATGTTGTATCGTTAGACGTTAGTAGTGTTTGGACATGGATTAGTAATAATTTAGTATTGAAATGCAATTGAATGCATGCTCCATGAGTCTATGTTAAGAAAGCCTATATCTCATATACCCTGGTTTAGCTGACCTCAATTAATGGTATGGCTCATAATGGCTGGACTCTGACCGAGTGACCGGCGGTTGCACCGGGCCACCGGTGGTCGTAGACGCCCGGCTTCTTGCATCGTTATGCAGATTAGGGGTACTGCATGACTCAACCTGAGTGCCTGTACAGTGTGCCTCGACGGTCAATTCTTACCACGTACCACCGGTCAAGAAGCGAAAAATGGGAGAGTATGTGTATTTGTATGCCTCTGTACCTTTGGAATGGCAATGCATAGTTGCATACAGACTAACGCCATCACTCATTTGTCTTACCGTAAAATGCATAACACCGTGATGGTGACCATTTTGGCAAACGATTACAAATCTTAGTTATACTTAGTGCTTTTTTAGAAAAAAGGTACCGGAACTCTTCTTTATGTATGATTAAATTCATAAGAAATAAGTTCAAATAACACTTAAATAAATTAAATTAATTTATACGCCATAACACGTGGATTATAGCGCATTAATATCTAACAGATCATAAGCTGTCATCCTTAGCCATACTGAACATTAAAAATGAACTCGTGAAAACAATCGACTTTGCACAGCTAGTGGAAGCCTTTGCTACAACAAAAAGTCGTCGGCGACATGTTGAGACAATTTAGATTAATTACCAGTTACGGTGAGTTACCAGTACACTACTAATATTATAAACAGACAACAGGCCGACCGTGCCCCAGTTCTTGTACACTGACTGCACGACTGCAAATTCAATGCAAGTTTATTTGAGTTGAAGTTCATGGCATTTAATTGTTTCATTTTTCAATGACGTTTGTTTTATTTTTACTTCTTTAAGTGACCGCGATGGCGTTGGGGGGCCTCCATGGAAATATTTGCACTGGGCCTCCAAAATGTAAATCCGCCTCTGGCTGGCAACCTAGGTTAACCCCTTTAGCGTGTAATAAAATTTTCCAAGACGTTACCAATATGTGTAATTAATTTTGGGGGAAAGCGTTCATTTGAACTGTGAACATGTACTTTTTAAACTTACTATATTTCAGTCTATATAGAAGCTACAAGGATGTGGTTTGCGTCATTGTTTAGCATTTTTATTGTACTTACCATCCATCCGTGCCAAAAAAGAAAATTTGGGGGTTTGGCCCACTCTACAGGCCAAAATATGACCCCATCCCAAAAATTTTCTTCTAAGGTCAATAAAAGAACTTTTTTAGTGGTGACCCCCCTAGGTTCAGCAGTACAGTTGTAGGTGGGTGTCTTTGGAACAGATCAGTTCAAAAATTATGTAGATTGGACCCAATTTGGGGGAGTTATGATGTTTCTACACCAAGCACCCGTTGTTCGGAGAAGTGATATTTTTTGCGAGATTCCTGAAATCTGAAACACACAACATAACAGGTTATATAGAAGCTACAAGGATGTGGTTTGCATCATTGTTTAGCATTTTTATTGTACTTACCATCCATCCGTGCCAAAAAAGAAAATTTGGGGGTTTGGCCCACTCTACAGGCCAAAATATGACCCCCTCCCAAAAATTTTCTTCTAAGGTCAATAAAAGAAATTTTTCAGTGGTGACCCCCCTAGGTTCAGCAGTACAGTTGTAGGTGGGTGTCTTTGGAACAGATCAGTTCAAAAATTATGTAGATCGGTCCCAATTTATGGGAGTTTCTAACCCAAACACCCATTGCACGGAGAGATGAAAGTTTTTGCAAGAAGCTTGAAATCTGAAACACAAAACATAACATAGTCATAAACAATGACATAAATTTACATAAATACATACATACATACAGACATACATAAATACATACATACAGACATACATACATACATAATATTACATATGTATATATAAAAAAACAAATGAAAATTAGACTATCAAGCAATGCAATTGTGTCGTGCTTCCTTTTCAACATTTGGTCGCCCTGAAAAGGGCCGTTTAGTGATGCAGTCCATTGATACAATACCTATGGTGCTAGTAATTCAGCTTGGTGTGATATATGCGGCACGGTGTGATGCACAGAGGCACCTCGCAATCTGGACAATAATAACGAGTACCCTTCCTCAATGTCTTCCCTTTATCATCTTTGTCTGAAAATAAGCAAAAATAAGCATAAGTAAGTGAGGTTATTGCTAAAAGTAGGTAAAATAGACCAGACTGAAGCCGCCATTCCTTCAGTATAACATGGGTGGCCTGAAAAGGGCCGTTTAGTGTCGGAGTCGAGGCTCGGTCAGTAGTTCGTCTGGGTGTGATAGAGCTCGAAGCAGGGATTTGGCACAAAGGC
The DNA here is from genome assembly GCA_018105865.1 of Metaphire vulgaris. Classification (NCBI taxonomy): domain Eukaryota; kingdom Metazoa; phylum Annelida; class Clitellata; order Crassiclitellata; family Megascolecidae; genus Metaphire; species Metaphire vulgaris. The sequence continues at coordinate 4,706,925 of CM030834.1, forward strand.
ACAGCACAATCCTCACACCAAGTTCTGGTCTCTTTCCTTATGGGTTTCCCATCCCTCCCCTTGTGAGAGCAACACACCTTGCAGCGCCTAGTTGGTGCCCCCTTGGCCCCTGTGGATGGGATGTATCGGCAGAAGTGCCGCGACGTGAGCCGAAGTGGATTGCCGGGGTCCAAAGACGGCCTGCCCCTCTGTGGTATATTGCCTGGCTTATGATGAGCTGCCAGGAGATTATCTAGGAGTGTTTCTCTGAACTGCAGATGGGTCATTCTTGGATTTGTTGTGTCCTTCCTATAAAGTATATAGGAATTGAGGACAGCCTGGTTCAAAAGTGGCAAAATGCCTTTTGTACCAGACTTTACGTCTTTTTCTTTCAGTGGGGTAGGCCACAAGCATTTGGTCAGCTGCATCAACCCCTCCCATATGCCTATTGTAATCCACAACAACAGAAGGCTTTTGCATATTGCCCGTCCTAGTGGAAACTGTTGTCAGGGAGGCATTGTGACAACTTGACAACATGCTGACCTCACGCTTGTCCCTCCATTTCATGGCCAAAAGGTTGGAAGAAAATCGGGCAATTGTTTCACCACGTTTCAATTTCTTTTTCAGATCTGCTGGCATATTCTTCCTATTTAGCCGTACTGTACCCACAGCTTCGTTTTCCCGAAGCTGTCGGTACAGTGCCGGGGAAGAATACCAGTTATCCATATAAATAGTATACCCCTTGCCAAGCAGATCTCTAGCTAGGGTAAGAACAATTTTTGAAGACACAAGGCCATCCGCAGAATCATCCAGCTGCATTTCAGTTCCAGTGTGAACGATTGAATGCCAAATGTAACGCTCACACTTTCACATAGTTCATAACTTTTCAGCCCAAATCGAGATCTTTTCATGGGAATGTATTGTTTCATGGCAAGCCTGCCTTTCCAAAGCATCAAAGATTCATCAATAGAAATTTGCTGTTGAGGAATATAAACTGTGGAGAACCGACTTACCAGGGAATCAAAAACTGGCTTGATTTTTTGCCAGGATCTCGCAACTTTGTTTTCAGTAAATGGCACTGATGTATTGTCAACAAAGTGCAAACATCGTTGCAACAGTATGAAACGATCATAAGACATAAGGTAAGCTGTCTAATGTAGGGCGTTTCATACCGGGCTTTTGTCGTCCAATACATCTTCAATTCTGCCTTGTGAACTATGCCCTGGTAGATAATCAAAGACAGGAAAACTAGCAGCTCATCCATACCCACGTCCTCCCATTTGAGCAACCTTGAGTGCCTGGCCAAGGTTACTTGCTGCAATTGTGCTGCCCTCCTGTTAGTTTCCAACAGGATTACCCCAAGTATTTCCGTGGTAAAAAATAACTTGAAGTAATCCATGGGGGATTTGGTGGGAGGAATGTCGACCTTCATACCTGACTCCCCAGTGAACGCCACGCGGGTTGGTTCCACCGATGCTCTATTGTCCCATTGGAACTCCTGCCTCACCTCGTGCCCCTCCGTCTCGTCGCTGTCCCCGGAACTTTCATCTTCCGAGGACCGCTCGTCACCGCTCCACATCACATCATCGTCGGTGTCTTCGAATTCGGAGAGATCATCGTCCGATTCCATGACCAGCTCCAAAGCTTCAGCCGCCGCTAACCTCTTTCTCGACGCCATCTTTTCAACAACGACCCCCCCCTCTTCCAGCCTCAACTACGATTCTATTTTTAGGAATAGACTGGCTCCCGGCGCGCCATTGAACGCAGAATATGTCAATAAATGCCTAGATCGCTTTTGACGTGCTCAGCTCGGGGCAAACATATAGATACGGGTCTGTGAAGTTCATGACGAGTTTGACTCGGGGCAAACATATAAGGCGGCGCCATCTTGGACGTGCTGGGCTCGGGGCAAACGCTAAAGAGGTTAATGGCATGCCACCTGCGTCGCCTTGGAGACCAGAGATCAGCACCGGCCCCAACGCTCGAATCCAGGCATGGGAAAACTTAACTTTTTAACTTTACCCTCTACTAGTGTAATCTGATCCTTGAGCCTCCACTCTTTTTACTTGTGACCTCTTTGAATGGTCAGCATTGAGCAGTCAATCTCGTTGATGGATAGAGTGTGTACTAGACTTCACCTGTTAGCCAGCGATTGACTGCTGAACTTAAACGTGACTTAATGACTATATCAATCGAGGGACCAGAGACATTAGCTAGAGATGACATTCAAACGATTTCATATTGCTGGCTTCACAGCGTGCAAGGTGAATACAGTGTCCAAAACAGAAGAAAACAATGGCATCCACATCAAACAGTTAGTTAGACCTGACAGTATAGAAATCGCATGCTTGCTCAAACACACACTTGATGGATAAAATTTGTAGTCTTATAATAATAATCTTTATTCGTGACAAGCACAGCATCAAAAAAGTAGTACACAACCAAAGATAACACAGATCAACTGAACAAAAACTAAATAAAAAAAACTAATAATGAACTAATAAACTAAGCACAAACTTTACACAATGCCTTTACACTTTACACTGCCCGCAGACAAGTTCTTAGTAATACACTCAGCAAAATACAGTGACTTCTTCTCATATTTATTAACAAAGGATGCTTGTCGCTTTTTTACAGCAACATGCATACTTTCCAAACCCGTCAAAACTCTGATATAATCAACATTATCTGCCTCATATGTTTTAAAAATTTTACACACAACAACTTGAATCAGTCTGTCAAGAGCATTAAGAAATACTACTATTTTCCTTCCCTCATATTTCCCAATTTCAGGAAGCTTTGGAAGTTGTGGAAACGTGTGTAGCAAACAGCAGCTTTGAGTTAAAGGAACTTGGAGCAATCTCCAAGGTTGCATAGATGTTTTGGTGCACAGATATTTGAATTTTTGAGACGAAGATCATGATGTGCGACACTGTTTTAATTTTGATTCCAAGAAGACCTGAACCACATTATTTTGTTTTTCATTCTCAGTCAATTTTTGTTCTCAGCCATTCACCCAGACTGTTAATGCAGGTCTCCACAGCTTCAGCCGTGTCAAGACTATTCTTTCAGGCAACTTGAATATATTTGGTAGTCATTTGCACACAAGTGAGACTGTAGACAAGCAACCCACAAACCCTGGAACATGGTTCTTTAAGGTGATTTAATTTACTTGCAAGATCCTTTCCCTGAACCCCTGACCAAGTTTGGGCAAATTTTTGACAAATTCTTCTCCTGCAAAAGCCGCTTTTCATGTTCATTCCCTAATAGGTGCTGGTCTGTAAATGAGTTGTCAACACACCTCATTTACATGTGCACATAATACACAAGATTGATGAGGGGCAAAGTTTGGGTACTGCAGCATGGTCTTCTAGAGTTTGAGTGGGGAGGGAGCTCTGGCTGTGGTGAGATCGATTCTTGCTCTGCTCTATGAAGGCTGCTTGCTTAGGCCTTCTGCCCATTCTGAATTAAATTGCAGCCGGTGTAACTTTTACCTTCCTACCAGTAACGACGAGCATGACTCGATCAACAATTTTGATACAAAAAGCGGTAAGGACGTTAGTTACACATCCAGTGTCTATGTCTACAGTAGTAGGCATTTGGGGCAGGTGAGATCGCCCAGTTAATTGCTTCTGAGACACGCCCACATAAAAGCGGCAATTTGCGGCATTGTGTTCTAGCAAACGAGGTATGCATGCGGACCATCTGAACCAATTATTGGCACCATTATTGGCACATTCAGATGTCAAATAATTGCCCATATATGCTTCTTGCCCTGTGGTGAAATCAGGTGAACAATGACCCATCTAGCGAGTGGGTATGTGCTTCAGAAACAATGTAACGAATGCAATGTAGACACTGCAATGCTTTTGGAATGGAAACTGTCAAAGAATGTAATGCCAAGGAGGTTAAAGAACAGGTTTAGTAAGATCGTGCTTACCAGGTTTAGTAATGGCTGGAGCAATAGGATTATGGATCGTTTGAAGCTTTTGCAAATTAGATTTGACCATACCATTGTATAAAGTATTGCAATAATCAAGTCTACTGGTAACAAAAGCATTAGCAAGAGGAATGAGAGCAGATTTGGGCACAAGATCATGAATACATTGAATATCTCTAATTTGCAAATGAGCAGTTTTACATGCTTTATTTATGTGATCATTAAACGGCAAGGTTTTGTAAATATTACTCTAAGGTTGTGAAAAGACTGACTTTAATCGACTGAAATGCTGTCAAATTTATGAGAAATTACGTCTTCAAATTCACTGAGTTTAAATGATGTCCAGAGAAGTAAAAACTCTGTTCTGAAGAGTTTAATATAAGCAAGCTTATTACGGAACATTCATGACTGAACTCTTTGCAGAGAAACATATAAATGTTCTAGTGACTCTAAAGTGCATCAAAGGCAATAGATAACTGTGTATCGTCAGTGTAGAAATGATATATAGAGAAATGTGAATCTTGCAGATAGAGTTCTTTTTATTTCACTTTGATTGCAAAAATTCTAAAGTTTCCAACTAAACTTTATTGTTGCACTGCATGGTTTACCATACTCCTTCATTTGCCTGGTCTAATTCCATTACTACCTTTGTTGTAAAATATTTTCATGATGGAGCATAAAGCAGCTTAAGTTTATTGTCTTACTTCTACAAATGTTTTGCTGAGTTATGAAATTAGACTAATTTGCTTTTTCAGATCACACATGGAATTTAAATACAGGTAACTAACTAACCAATCTTTGCTTAAGCACTAAGTATATTTTAGCTCAACATGCCATAACTCTATGGTCAATCAATCAATCAATCAATAAACCTCTATGATGCCATGTCATAATGCCTAGGGCATAAGCTGATGGTGGACCAAATCCAAACTGAATTAGAGCCAATTTAAGTCAGAAAGGTAAGTCAGATTAGCAGCTGAGCAAGATAAGGGGAATAGGCCAAGTCAAACAGTACCTTTAAAACAGCAGCCTGCAAACTTTTTTGGCAAAGGGCTAAATATTTTAGTACATTTTTTAATTTCTTTTCACAGATCACAGTTTTTAAAAATCTTGACTACACATGCCATTGTCTAATAGATGTTAAAGTGTAGGCATGAAGTACTTTTCATAATGATAATGACTTTTGTATTGTAGGCTGTATATAATATGAACCGTAAAGGTTTGTTATTGAGGTAGCCAGGGTTTGAGAAGGGGCACCATCAGAGCCGGCTTTCATATCCCATTTAGTCTAGAAGGGGAGCAATACGAGTTTCACGGCAGGGTCTGGGATGGAGAATGAGCCGCAAAAGCTTATGAGTAACATTAAAGTTAAGCTTAGAGATCTGCTGCACACTTTAAAGCCTTCTGCTGTGTTAGAGACCTGTCCTTCTATGACTTGCACATGAAAAGTGGAATTTTTATGGCATCTGCAATAAACATTGTTTTGGACTGGATCTCGCAGGCCAACTGGAACTCCTTTACAGGCTAAATTTGGTCCATGGGCCAGGGTTTGCAGATCACTGGTCTAAAGATTATATCTAAAAGATGATAATGTGCTGGTTTTACGAAGGGAAGCTGGTAATGAATGCCAGAGCCTGGGGTCACACACTGGGAAACATCAATGATTGTACTAGAGAGTGACACAGTAACCGTTACCATGGTAAATCCGTGGTTTTACCGCGGTAAAGGTTACCAAAGTCACAGTATTACCACAGTAATGGTATGAAATTCCATGATGTTACCATGGTAATGGTGTTGTACTGTTATAAAGAATTTGCTTTTACAATATCTTGGGTATTCCTGGGTTTATCATTGTCCCAACTTCTGTTTTTCATTTTGCGAGAGTAGTAGCACTTACGCCCTTGATTGCAATCTGTGGCGCCAGTTAACACTGGCCGTTGGAACTGAGTAGCATAGAATTATAATATTATAATTCAGTAGAAGTCCATTGTCTTATGGTGTGCCATGTGGCAAGTGCGTTTAAAAGTAAAAGTAAAGTACTCGTTATGATAAAAAAATATGGAGCGTTGTGAAATTGAAAACTGCGGTTTGTGGTCTGAGGCGTCCCCGATGAACATCTATGTGTTTGAAATGGACGATAAAAATTAATTTGAAAAAAAAAACTTCTTTCAGCGAAGTTCAGTCGCTGACACGTAGACTTTATGCAGAACGAGTGAACCAAGGGTGTAGCCAAGAATTTGATTTCGGGGTATAAATATTGAGGGTATAAATCTTAACTATAAACCATTTAAACCACAAATAACCACATATAAATCACATAAAAAGCTTTAAGGTAGACGGATTTTGGGGGTATACACACCGATAACCCCTGTCACTACGCTCCTAGAGTGAACAAAGGGCAGAAGGTAGGTGACCATTTCTGAAACAAATGGTAACAGTGCGATAACGGGTACAAAGTTGGCCAGTGGCCGTGGTAATGGGGTGGGGACGGTGACAGACAATGCAGGAACGGGGTGGGGATGGGGAAACCAACATGATTTTGGGGTGGTTATGGGGACAAATTTCTGTCCGTGTCACTCTCTAAATTGTACAAGAATGAATAACAACAAGTGAAAGTCCTGCTGAGTACCATATCTGATGGGGTGACTAGTAGGTGGAGGGATAAGCCATGTCTTAGATTACTGGGATCATTGTATAACATGGTTTTGTAGAGTAAAACATATTTTTGTAGAGTAAAACATATTTTAATTGATTTGCTGTTTGATAGGAAGCCATTGTAAAAAGACTGTCTAACTTGGGATATATGTTCAAATCTGGGAGTCTTCGATATAATTCTAACTAAAGTATTCTATACTCTTTCGAGTTTCTGCTTATTTGATTTTGTGATGCCAAAAAGCAGGGAATTGAAATAATCTAGGTGACTAGATATACTACATTGACTAGCAGCTAGCTGAATAAGAATAGGCTGCAACTATCTGGGCAGCAACTATCTGATGCAATAAATGTCTTGAATATGACAATGAGAAACTTTGCAAACTGAATTTGAATTTATGTGACCAGTGAAAGAGAGAACCATGTGTGTGTGTGTGTGTGTGTGTGTGTGTGTGTGTACATCATTCCAAGATTGCAAGCAGGAGTGCTTCTAGATACTGTACAACAGAATCTCCCAGTACCACAGATTTCAAAGATTCAAACTTGTTCAGTTGAGTGGGTGTACCTAATAGCAAGAATTCAGTTTTTTATTAAGATTTTTTGATTAATTAAGAAGAGACTTATTTGAATCCATCTATGAATGAATATTAGAGAAAGCTGTGGATAAAATATCAAGAGATGAGTTTGAAGATGAGTGATCAAAAGCAATGAGAATTTGGGTATCATCAGCATAAAGATGATTGGTCACATAATGTTCATCCGGAAGTGAGCCCAAGGGGTAGCATAACGAGTAAATAATACAGGTCTAAGAGCCGAGCCATGAGGGCTACCACAGGATAGATCAATGGGAGTGGACTCTCATATATGATCACTGATTGACTGTGGGGATGTAGATATAAACCAAACTAGTGTAAAGCAGTGTCTGAGATTCCAAACCAATGTTTAAGGTGACGAAGAAGTATGGTGTGATCAACAGTGTCAAAGGCGGCAGAGAGATTAAGAAGTAGGAGAACAGTTACTTTCCTTGCATCAATAGTCCGAACAATGTAGTCATCAACTGCCAACAGATTCGTTTCGGTGGAATGATAGTTTTGGTAAGCAGACTGGAAATGAAGGTAGTGTGGACTAAAAGACAAGTGATCATACATTTGCCTATCAACTATCCTTCTTTCTCCTGTCCCCCCAGCCAATTTTTTATTCATCCAAGAACTTTTCCTCCTATTCCACATGCCTCCAATTTTGCTGCCAATCTAGAATGAGGTATCTTGGCAAATGCCTTAGCAAAGTCTAAACATATTACATCAATCATCACCTGCTTTACCTTCATCTAATTTTTCAAAAATCTCTTCCAGATAATGAAGTATATAAGTTAAACATGACTATCCTTTCATAAATCCATGTTGACTAGCTTTTAAGATTTTAAACCTCATCAAGTGATCTAACAATCTCCTTATGAATATTTTTTCAGAACCCTTCACGGTATGCAAGTCAAACTCACTGGTTTATAATTTCCTGGTTTACATAGATTTCCCTTTTTAAATAATGCCTCCCTCCAATCTCTTGGCACTACTCCTGTTCTAATTGACTCATTAAATATTCTTGTTATTGCTGATACTAATCTCATTTCATGTCTAGCAGTGATGTGACCAAGGCAGTCCAGTACAAGGCCAAGGCCAAGGCCAAGACACTAACCCTCAAGACCAAGGCCAAGACTAAGACTCTGAGCTTCAAGGCCAAGGCCGAGGCAGTGACCTACAAGACCGAGGCCAAGGCCAAGACATTTCACTCAAGACCAAGGCCAAGGCCAAGGCTTCAATCCATTTTAACTATCGGCAGGGTAACACTCGTAATGTAATATAAATATGAAATATGTACACTACAGTAGTGCTGACAATTGCTACACTATTGTACTATGTGAAAGAGCTAGCACCACAGCCTACTAATAAACTAGCCAATCTTGTTGTTTTGTAAATGTGTAATAATGCATTGAACATTTTAGTTATTATGATCTGCATTATGCAATCAGCTTTTGGTTTTTCAGTTACTTGCAGCTAAAATAGTAAAGATGTTGTCATTATTTAAACAAAAAACTGCTCATTTCACTCATTTGCCATTGCAAAGCAAAAACATCAACGTTTCAAGCAGCTCATTCCCAAGCCTGGCTCGATGCAGTCTCATTACAATTCCTCCTTGTGAAAATACTCTTTCAATGGGGTCGAAGTTGCAGCACACAAAGAAGCCTAGAAAACAGTGGCTCATGAAATTCCTCTCAGCAAAAATGTTGTAGTCAGAATCTGGATCAAACGAATAACTGTTGATTGTACACATGTTGTAATGACAAACTATAGCTGCCATCAGTGCCTTGTGATGTGACCAAGGCACTTGCTTCCAAGACCAAGGCCAAGTCCAAGGCACTAACCCACGAGGCCAAGACCAAGACCAAGACATTAGACCACAAGACCAAGGCCAAGGCTTCAAAATCCGGCCTCGAGGCAGCCTCGAGGCCAAGACCAAGACCAAGGCTTCACATCACTGATGTCTAGTATTAAAATTTTGAATAATCACTTCTCTGTTCCATTTCTTTTATATCAGTTTCTCTTTCCTGATGAATTAGAGATTCCACTCCAGTTTACATGTGTTTTGTGGATTTCAAAAAGCATTTGACTCAGTAAGGCATGAGGAACTGTGGATAAGTATGATAGAGATGGGATTTCCATCAAATCTAATAGAGCTGCTGACCAAACTGTATAACAAACAGAAAGCAAAAGTTAAGGTGGCTGGAACGATGTCAAATTGGCTGAAGGTATTACCCAACCTGTTTAACATCATTGCAGAAAAGGCAATGAGAGAAGCACTGGATGGTTTCATGGGTGGCATCAAAATAGGAAGGAGAATGCTGACAAATTTAAGATACGCGGATGACATCATACTTATTGGAGGTTCAACTGCAGAATTGCAAGATCTTGTGTCCAGGGTGGACTTAATAGGCTGAAAATATATGATAATCAATATTGCTAAACCAAAGGTAATGGCACTAAAAGACAAGAACTGCACCATCAAAATTCAGAATATAAATATTGGAACAGGTCACCACCTTCCCGTACCTAGGGTCCATCATATCAGGCGACACTTCGAGTAAGGCTGAAATAAGAAGCAGATTGAATAAAGGACATCACTAAACAAGATATGGAAAAGTCACAGCATTCCAGTAAGCACCAAAGATCGACTACTGAGATCACTGGTGTGGCCGGTCGCTACATACGGCTGCGAAAGCTGGACAATAATGAAAGAAGATGAACAGCACATACAGGCATTTGAAATTAAAGGCCTAAGGCAAATATTCATCTTCATCTTCTTGACGACTTCTATAGCGCCGTACGCACGACGAAGGTCGAAGTCAAAGGCGCTTTGACATACTTTGGCATGCCGATGGGGAACGTCGGATAACAGAGACAGCGTAAAGTCAGCCCTGATGGAAACGACGGAAATCGCCGCCCAAACGCCCATGGTAGCAATCCCGTAGAAAGGAGCCTTCCGCTGTAGAACCGTCCGCACCAGGCACGTCAAAGGAACAAAAACACGGGATGAGATGTTGTAAATTCCGCGGATGTTGTAAGAACTGTCCGCGAGGCGAGCCACACGGAGAATTTCTGAGATGCGGACTCCCGTGAGTAAACCGTCGTCGCTCTGGGTGAATCCGACTTTGGATGGAATTCCAGGTTACAATTAGAACGGATGTCGCAGCATTCCCGCACGGGTATCTAGTCTGCAGTTCTGCCAGGCCGCGTTGATAGAAAAATCGCAAAACAAGATGGCGGACCAGACAGGCGACGAATCAGCGACTAAAACCGTCCTAATCCACCCGAGAAAAGCGCAGAGGACCTCCCGAAAATGACGAGAAGGTCACTACTCGCACATTTTGCGCTAAAACGAGCGCAAAATATCGTCGAACCGCCCAGAACGACGCTTTTCCGAGGCATGCACAGGAGCATGCTTGGCCGCCGGAAACGGCGCCACCGGAACTCAAATAATGAGTTTCTTGGACAGCAAAGAAAACGAATGAATGGGTGTTGGAAAAAACAGGGGTGCAAAGAACCCTACTGGAAAGAGTAAAGAAAAGATAACTGAATTACTGGGGACTTATTTTACAAACAAAACAGGACTGTCTGGAGAAAGAAATAATACAAGGCACAATGCCAAGATCACGAAAAAGAGGTAGACCAAGTAAAAAGTGAGAAGACAACATCAAAGAATGGACAGGACTCGCAATAGAGCAGAGCAGGCAACAAGAACAGCAGAAGACTGTAACTCTTGGAAGAAGGCAGTCCACAATGCAGCCAATCTTCGGAGCAAAGATGGTTAAAGACAAGACAAGCTCCATGTTTATGTCCACCAAGGTTATGGTCAGTGTCTGAATCTACTCCTGGATAGGTGCAGGCATTCTTCACTGTTCTAATATCTCTTTCAAACCACGAAGTAGTCAATCTGATGTCTTGAACTATCACCTGGCATTTTCCATGTACACCTCCTTCTTTTTGAATGAATGAATGAATGAATCCATTTCTCTGGCGCACTTTTACACAATGCGCCTCAGCCGACAAACAAAAAAGATTTAACCGAACTAGAAAAGTTGATCATGTCATAGTTTCGTCTCGAAGTGCTGGCGGGAGGTTATTCCAGTTCGACGGGACCTTAGGTATTTTTATACTATGGATATGATCTTAAACGTTACACGCTTCTTGACCGGCAACCAGTGGAGTTCATTGAGCACCAGAGTGATATGCTATCTCCTCGTCAATCCAGTGATAAGGTGTGCAGCAGTGTTCTGAACTGCCTGGAGCCTACTCAGCTGTTTGACGATGATGTGAGCAAAAAGGCTATTACAGTAGTCCAGCCTCGTGCTGATGAACGCATGCACTATTGCCTTGGCTGCTTCCATCATGAGAGAGTTGACCACTGTGCGCAGCTGCCAGAGTTGATTGAAACTGCCCGATACAACTTTACTTACATGATCTACTATGGTCAGGTTTTCATTGATAATGACGCCAAGATCTCTGACCGCATTGGCCGCGCTATATCAGCTCCGGCAAGATGAAGAGTCTGTGTGTCAACTTTGATCGTGTGACGACGATAGCCTAGCACTACGGTATATACTAATTTTTTTCTGCATTCAGTTTCAGCCAATTTGCACTTAGCCATTTCTCAACAACCAATACGCATTCTGTTAGGATTTTGACCACCTCCTATGATTTGGAAGGATCATGACACAGATATAGCTGGATGTCGTCAGCGTTAAAGTGGGACAGTAGATCATGTTTTGTTATCACCTCGTCCAATCCACTGACAAACAAGACGAAGAGCAAAGGCCCTAGGATCGAGCCTTGCGGTACCCCACAAAGCATCTTCCTGCTGCCAGTCATCGTTCCTCTGTAGCGCACCTGTGACAAACGATTGGTCAGATATGCTTTGATCCAACTGAGCACCTGTCCATGAATCCCAAATCTCTGCTCATTCCTGCTGAGCAGAATATTATGTCCACCAACACAGTCGAAAGCTGAGGACAAGTCGAGCAGCACCAACGACGTTACCTTCCCATTGTCCGCGGCTTCAAAGACGTCTGAAAGAATTCGGAGGAGCGCAGTCTCAGTTGAATGGTGTCGACGGTACACCGATTGGTCCTTCGGGAGCAGCTTATGCTCCTCAAGATAGGGTCTGAGTTGGTTGATGACCACCCTCTCAGTCGTCTTTGAAATGAATGATAGGTTTGAGATTTTTGGGGGATTAAACAAAGTGTTGTTATTATCAGCTATTGACACTTGCAGAATTCTACCTACGGTAGTTCTTTTCCTCTATCATTCCTAATACCTAGCCCTTATGGTCCAATGCACCATTCTTCTTTTCTATCTCCAACTGTGCTGTGGCGTTCTAATCACCCATTACAATCACATGACTCGTGCCCTTTCTAAGTATTCATCAATCTTTCCATACATTAAGTCTACTTCTTCATCTTCATGTGCTTATGTTGGCATGTTTACCTGTATCACAACCATGTCAACTGGTGATGCTGTGATTTCCACTGCTAGTAGTCTCTACTCAATTAGTTCCACATTTGTTACACTCTTAGCAGTCTTTGCCGAGAAGTATAGCTACTCCATTTTGTCCACTTAGTCCACCTGTGTGGATAACTCTAATTTCCTCACTCATTAAATCTCCAGTCTTCTTCCATCTGACTTCTAACAGGCCCAGAATTCCAAAGGTCAACCTTTTCATTTCTGATATTATATTTGCCAATTTCCTTGGCCACAGCATAGTACAGACTCTCCATGTATCAATTCTCTTGTGATGTTTCTGTTTTTGTCATTGTTTGCGAGGATTTCGCCTGATAATGACTTTGGAAGCCTTGCCTCTTCCACTGCCAGACATGACTCTGTCCAGTAGGTGTGCAACATTTATCTCACTTACCATTGGAAATTACTTGGGAATATAATTAGGGTGGTTTCCGTTGCCTTCACCAATGGTTTGAGTTTGGAGCTTACCGGTACCTTCTCCTAGACTAGAGGTTCTCAAACTTTTTGTCCCCGCATACCCCACAATAGTTTTGAAATGTGACACGTACCCCCCAAATAAATTACATTTGCAAATGATGACTATAAAGTTATAAACGTATATTTCAAAGTTCCTAAATAGAATCCACATGTAGACAAGTCACGCAGTTTCAGTCATAAACTCCTTCAGTTGCAATCCACAGGTGCACATCAGAGTCAGTGAGATGGGTGGGCCTGCTTGGCTGCCACCAGAGCTTCAATTCGGGGGTGGTTTTGGACAGTGCTAACTGAAGATCTGCCGCCTCTGACAAACGTGCGCGAAACTTCGTTTTCATGGAGAAGGCGGCTGAAAACCCTTGCTCACAGAGGTAGGTGCTTGGGAACGTCAGCAATTGGCTATCCTCAAAGCAACCAGAAATGAGGCTTTCTATCCTGCTTCATTCAGTTGTCTGAACTGCCCTGACTGATCGAGACGACTCCTTTTAATCCCATCCTCCTTCCGCTTGAAGTAAGCGACTTCCTTATGGGCAAGGTCTGCATGATATCCACTGAAGTGGCATTTGAGGAAGCTTGGCTTCATTGCCCATGCAGACAGAACCCTTGTAGCATACGACGCACTGTGGCAATTCGTGACCATCCTTCACAATGTAGGTGAATCCATACTGATTGTAATCCTCCTGGTACTGGCGTTTCTTCTTATGTGTAGTTGAGAAGGAGGAGGAGGAGGAGGAGGACGCGGAAGACATCAGCAAATCACTCGATGCAATGTGACTGCACATTTTCACATAAGATACTATGATAAACATTGGTTGCTCTCCACTATTCTGCAACTCACTTGTGGGTTAATAATATTATTAACGTAACCTAATCTGCTGGTGCTATCACTGACCATGTGGTTACACAGGCTGATGCTATTTATATCACGGAGCATACGTCTGGGTTGAGGGGCTATGGCCACTATGCCTATGGGTTGAATTTTTCATCTGTCAGCAGTATAGTATGTGTGGTATGTGTGCATCGCGAGCGTGACTTCTGTATGTGTGTGTGTGCGTGCGTGCAGACAGATTTTATGTATGTGGCAGACTGGAGGATTATGGTCAGTGTAAATGTGCACAAATGCATGTACAATAATGTACATATACATGAAAAAGTTTCACATTCTAACAAAAAAAATTAACATATGCCAGTTCCAGGCGGCGTACCCCCTAAAAACTGAAAACCCTCTGGCGTACCCCGGGGGTACACGTACCCCAGTTTGTGAACCGCTGTCCTAGACGGATTTGCCTGAAGTGGCTTAGTGAGCTCCATCTGCCGGGGTTTAGTATCAGAGTCTTCCTTCTCATAGCTCATCCCTAAAGAGGGTAACCACTAAACAATAGTGGATAGATAGGCTTATTTGATGATGGCCTAAAGTCTTAGACAAGCCATGTCACAGACTGTCACTGGGCTCTTGTGATATTTAAACTGCTTGGTGGTTCCACCCACCAACCAGTTACGCCCTGTTAAAGTTTGCCACTGTTGGTCAGCGACTGCTTATTCGCTTATTCGTCAGGCTTTTGCTCATTTATTTTGCAGCTACCCTTCATGTCTGAAGGATGTTCTACTATCTGCCACCTGTGAGGCACTGGGATGCAGTTATAGCTTATGTGCCCAGATGTGTGTGCATGTGTGTATATACATCATAAAATAAATAATTCTACAGTTTTAAAAATATGGTACACATTTTAGTAACAGTAATGATTATTATTTATACAAAGTTTCTTATAAGTATACAATGTTTGTTGCCAAGTTGCCTTGCTTTTGTACTTACACTGTGATCAATTAAATCCTGCACCCTTTTTATTTTGGCTATAACTTTGTCAAATTTTGATCAATCTTGATAAAACTAGGTAGGAAGTAGCTGAGAGAATCCTCAACACCTATGTTCAGGTAGTTCGCAACATGTATTGTTTGTAGCAGCTGGTGCAATGGAGACAGTTTGGTCTGGTTGGAGCAAACCATTTGTTAAAATGATGACCGGTTCGCCTGAACCGTTTCTTAAATTATGATGTTGTGAATGTATATTCAAACCATTTCTTAAACGGATATTACAGTGCCAGACTCTTTTCTGTTTGATCGTGAATGGTCTCGATAGTCATTTGGACGATTGTTAAAACAGTTTAGTAAGAAAACAACTTGCATATGTTGTTTAGAAGGCAGTGATGCAGGCAGTTACCTGCAGCCAGAAGTAGTTTGTGCTGGGTGGACAATAAAAGATAGCAGACACGTGACTAACTTTGCTAACTTTTTTATAACTTTGCTAACTGTTGCTAACTTTGGCGACCTCTGGCTAACATTGGTGACCTTATATTTGGCAAAATTTGGCAAGTATATGATGTTCATGAACTTTGCAAACTTCTTGTTAACTTTGAGATCTTCCTGTGATCTTTCCCAGCTTTTTGCTAGCATTTCTTAACATTTGCTAACTTTGCTGGCTTTGATGACTTAGTAAATTGTATAAACTTATTAATTATTAATTATTAATTCTGACAATTTCATATAGCGCAATACGCATAGCGAAGGCTAAAGTCAAGAGCGCTGTACAAGTGTCCCTAATAGGAGATGTTAAATAAATATGTTTTAAGGTTCCTAGTGAACAGTTCAGGAGATGTCACCCGAGTCACGTCCGCCGGCAGTGAGTTCCAAAGCAAAGGGTTGTCCCTCGAAACAGACCGATCCCCAAATTTTGCTGTCATAGACGGGGGTGGAACCACCAATTGAGAACGGCTGCTTGATCGAAGCTGCGAGCGCCGATCAGACGACTTGGGCTTACAGACCAGAGCCGTTAAGTACTCGGGGCAGAAAGGATCATTTCTTATATTCAAACTTATATTTCTATTATCCATTGAAAAGAGTATTGACCCTAGTGAAACAGTTGTTAATGAATTGGCATCACACTTCTTGCTACAAGTGAGAGCAGAGTTGAAATTTGTGTGAAATTTAAAGTACCGGTACTGTAAAACATTGTATTCTTTAAATTGATTGCATCATTTCTTTCACTTGCAGTGAGGATTTGAACAAGAGTCGAGGATCATTGAATAGTGAGGAAAAGCCTCTAGACAGTGAAACTGATAGTTTGGGTGAATATGAAGATCCAGATCCATCCAAGTTCAACGAAGATGGTTCATTTATAGGCCAATATGGTGGAAAGAGAAAGAGTGGCGAGCAATTTGACCATGAAGTCAAGACACCATCTGCAATCTCAACATTTGTATAGCAAGCATGAATCGAAAATAAAAATATTAAATGTTTTCAGGGCTAGTGTAGAGCTCTTTATGTTGAAATATATATCTTTCTCATCATCATTCTTTACTGAGCTAAAAGCTGAAATTTTGTAAGGGGTCGTCCATAAATGACATATCGCGATTTTTTTTTGCACTTTTTTGACCCCCCCTACATAACACAACGTAACAAAAAGTCAGACCCCCTAAAGTATGACGTAACAACGGGCCGACCCCCTCTTTTCTTCTTCCGAAAAGTCTTGACAAGCAAAACAAAGGTCATTCATCCTTCTATTTTTTTCCTCTCCAAACATACTGACAAGCACAAAAAAGGTCATCCTTGTATTTTCCCTCTCCAAATGCCCTGACAAGCAGGAAAAAGAAAAAAGGTCGTCACTTAAAAATGTTGTGTTGCGTTACATCACATTTACGTAACCCCCTCTCCCCCTCCCCCGTCACACTTCGTAACAAATGTCCGGACCCCCCCAGGCGCATTGCATCATTTGTGAATGAGCTCTAACATCAGATTTAACATTGAAGAGAAAGAGAAGAAAACTCTTGAAACTTTACTGCCTTGGTAGTTGTATACAGAGCATTTTTTAACATGCACAATCAGGGATATTTCTAGGATTGTGAATTCAGGGGGTGTCGACCTCAAATTGGGGGTGTCCTGAGCTAATTAGTATGCATTTTGTATGCATACCATTGTCACATTACCAAATTTTGGGGAGGTGTCGACCTCAAATTTGTGGGGGGCATTAGGGGTGTAAATATATCCCTGTGCACAATACACTGTGTATGCAGTGATTAATTGAAAATGTGTAGTGCTAAAATGACAATGTGCAGTAATAAAATGAGTAGTAATTTTCAAATGTTGACATATTGTGTATAGTTAGTTGTATATTTAAATTAATTGTTCGGCTCCTGTAGTGATTGATTCCTGCTAGCACAGACTGTCATAGGTAACCTTGCAATAAATCAGTTGTTTATAAGTTATATATACCCCAGAATGCACTAAATGCATGGGCTTCTTTTGAAAAGTTTGACCCATGAATGCAGGGCCGTATCATTGTGTCATTCTTCATTCAAGATGTGCTAAAACCATAGACCTTTTAAATTAAGGATTGACGTCAGCCAATCTCGGGTCCGCAAACTTGAGTCCATTGAGTTTTTAATACCATAGCATCTTTTAAATGCTGCAACTGGAGTTTGCACAGTGATACAGCTATGCAATTTGGTAGGCTCAGAAATGGACTCTCTACACAATTCAGGTAACCCAAAGTTGATGACGTCACTAAACTTCAAAATACATTGACTTTAACACCATGCACATTTTAAAAATTGAAAATATTCATAAATATCAAGTATCGATTTTCATATTTAAATTCCTAAACAAACTCCTACCTCCTTTCTTCTACTCAAGCTATTTTCTTGACAAAACCAATACAACCTATGTAAAATCACTTAGAAATAATAGTAACCTTCATATCCCCTTTGCCTCATCAACAACTAGACTATTTACTATTAAATTTTCAGGCCCAAGAATTTGGAATAAACTACCCTCCCACATTAAGAGTTATAACAATCTTTCTTTATTTAAATGTAATGTTAAAAATTCCTTATATACTAAATCAAGTACCGTATAATCAACTTAATCCTTAATAACTGATTTAACTCTAACTAATCTATATGGATTAATGGATTTTATTTACATTTATACTAAGAAATATATATTTAGTACATTACTTTCAACAGCACTTCTACATCTAACTTACACTTACCTATGCATACACTTTAGTCACTCAGGTTAATTTTTTTATGCCATTTAAGTATAACTTCATATTGGGTTAACCACCTTACGGGATTCTTATCCCTTAGGTTATCCCTCACTCAATGTATTAGAACAACCTCTGATCAGCTAAGTGACTATCACTTTCTATGCTAAATTATAAACTTAACTATTTTAGTTACTTAATTAATTTGTATTCGAGTTTTAATTTTGACTTCTGTAGTATAAGTTAGTTAAGTTTCTTGCATCATTATGTATTTCTGTTTATTTCTTGCATCATTATTATGTATTTCTGTTTATGTTGCTGGTCTTATGTTGCTGAATATGCTGAATAAATGCATTCTATTCTTTAAAAAATGTATATATATGTCATCTTAAAATCTATGTATTTCGCATACATTGGATTATGCTGATCTAAGCCGAATATATAGTAACTAGCATTGGAATCTAGTAGGAAAGAATTCGGCTCTATATGCATCGAGTAGGATCGCAATATTATTACCAGTCTAGTGGCGTAGCCAGGGTTCCAAAATAGGGAGATGTGTAGAATTCCAGGTAAACAAGGCTCGTCAAGAAGTTTTTCGCAAATTCATGTATTCTCTTCGATCATGCTACCTACCCTTCCCTGAAATTTCTCAACGGTCTTGCCCAAATCACATGACTCCAGAGGCAGACTTGAACTACTTCTTCTTCAGGTGCTCTGTCCAAAGACAAATTCCATACTCCAGCATCACCACTCCTTTCTATCTTGAGCTTTTATCTTCAGGGCTGAATACTTTTTTCCATAGGGTTTAACATCCACTCCAACATCGATGTCCTTGGTAGCCCTTTCTGAGCTTTCCTTTCATCTTTCTTTCTTCTCTCAGAACATGACCTATCCACTTCTTTTGTCTAGTACAAATAGTGTTTATTAGGCTTTCCATCTCTTCTATCCTCTTCCAGACTTCTTTGTTGATTACCTAATAACAAGAACTCGGTTTTGGATGAATTGAGAAGAAGCATATTTGAATCCATCCATAACTGAATACTAGTGAAGGCAGTGGATAAAGTCTCAAGAGATTGACGGGATGAGTTTGAAGAAGATTGATCAAAAGATGAGAATTTGAGTATCATCAGCATAAAGATGATAATCCACTTGATGTTC
The DNA here is from genome assembly GCA_018105865.1 of Metaphire vulgaris. NCBI lineage: Eukaryota > Metazoa > Annelida > Clitellata > Crassiclitellata > Megascolecidae > Metaphire > Metaphire vulgaris. The sequence goes on from CM030834.1 coordinate 4,726,234, forward strand.
ATGAAGAAGTGAACCCAAGCGGGTTGTGTAGTGCAGTGGCCGTCAATCTGTAGTAAAAGTTGTGAGGGTCCACCTGTTGTTGTGCCAGCTTGTGCTATGCTGAAAGAGAGCACCATGTACTCTTTTAGCATAATTCTTATGACTTATTAATGTTCCAAAGTATTGTTTGCTGATTATATTCATTATCTCCCCAACGCAACAATTTATTAAATAATCATACAACAGTACAATATAGATCTATTCGAATTTTTAAAACCGAGGCCCAAGGACAGAGCCTTTGAGGGCTTGAGGGACACTACAAGACAGATCAGTGGGATCATTCACCTTCCCCATAGCTATTTTAAGAACGGCTGAGCGCCTAAGCTAGAGTAAGCAGCTACTGTTGTGCTACTTGCAAAACAGAGCACAGCTAACCTTGAAACATTCAATGGCATAGCCAGGATTTTCTGTAGGGAAAGGCTGAGGGGGGTTATCGAACGACCATTTCCGGGTCCCTGTGCAGGTCAAATCGATCAATCAATCAATAAACTTTTATGGCGCCACTATAATAATGCCCAGGGCATCAGTCGATAGCGCACCAAATCCAAATAGAATTAGAGCCAGGTCAATCCGCGGAAGATCAATCAGAACAGCGGAGGGGCAATCAAGGGGGATAGGTAAGGTTGCCATCCGTCCCGCATGGGCGTAAAACACGGGGGGACGGTCCTCCCAATAATTAGTAGGGGACAGAGTATCAATTATCCCCCCAATGTTTTGTGCCTTATGGTAAAATCTGGTAAAATCACTCATTGTGGATGACCTTTTATTTTGCTCGTCAAGACTTGGGGATGAAAAGGGGGTCTGGCCTGGCTTTATGAAATTATGAACGATTTTGTCCTCTCCCCCCTATGTTGACGACAGGTTTACGCCACTGCCGTCCCGTATATACGGGACTGTCACAGTATTTCACTACTGAGTCCCGTATTAGTATGCGTCCCGTTTTCTCCAAATTCGTTAATATTGCTGAATTTTGTAATTGATCTAGAAAGTGTTTAATTCATTATTTCTTTAATTCATTACTATTCATTGATTTATCTGTTCTCGAATTATCTCATTACCTTAAACTATCTCATTATCTATTTTATCTTCCTCCAATTAGGCACCAATGCAAATGTGGAGGGAATATTTTCCATAATGTCAACTCAATGGTCAGATGAAAGAAACAGTTTGTCAGTCGAGACAAATGAAGCCATTTTGATTGGTTACAGGTGGTAACCGCCCCGGTTATGACCGCCCCGGTTATTACCGCCCTAGTTATGACCGCCAAAGTTATGACCGCCCTTAATTTAAATCACCAACTCTATGCCGATGACTCTCAGCTTAGTTTGCTATTCCTTTCCTTCTCACCTCTTTCATTTAATGCATCTATTATTGAGCTTGAATCTGCATTCTCATCAATCTCTGCATGGATGTCAACTAATCTCCTCCGCTTAAGTCTTAACCCATCTAAGACAGAGTTTCTTTTAATTGGACTACCCCAACAACTGAAAAAATTGACAATCTTAAACTAGTTTTGACTCCTGACGCCACAATAATCCCTGTTCCAACTGCTAGAAATCTAGGATTCAAATTTGATTCTTTTCTAAACTTCGAATCACAAATCCCCGAACTATCACAAGCCTGCTATGTTCATATTCGTGACCTTCGCCGCCTACGCCCTTGCCAAGATAATAAAACTGCCTCCACAATTGCCACCTCAATAGTCCACTGACTCCACTCCAAATTAGAGTATTGTAACTCCCTCTACTATAACCTTCCCAAAGCTTCTATCAACAAATTGCAACCAGTACAAAATGCACTTGCTCATGGTGTTACTAAGTCACCTAAATTCTCCAATATTTCACCCATACTAAAATCATTACATTGGCTTAAAATAACTGAACGTATCCAATATAACATAATAACACTTACATATAGATCACTTCAGTCATCAAAACCTGTCTACCATAGATCACTATTAACTCCTCAGCCTCCTCGACCCACACGTTCATCATCTTACCTCACTCTGTCACGCCCACTGTCATCCCTGAAAATATGCAACCGTGCCTTCTCATACGACTCACCTGAACTTTGGAACTCGATCCCAGCTTCCCTCCGCAGACTTGGACACTTTCAAACAATACAATCTGAATCCTCATTTCCTATAATTTCCGCATTATCTCCTCAAGTCTTCAGGTCTAAGCTTAAATCTTTCCTTTTTCTAAAATCATTTCCTCCATAGCTGTAACAACTAGAGGTGGGTCGATTAACTCCTTAACCGTGTATTTAACTGTAACTCAATGTAAAATGGACGGATATATCCGGGATCCCCAGTTAAGAGGTTAATCGAAATCGAAATCGCGATTTTTGGAAAACCGAAATCGACACGATTATCAAATAAATCGAAATAATCGATAATCGTCGAAAAAATAATCGAAATCGCGGTTAATTTTCGATTATTCCCGTAAGTTATATTATACAATATTTCCGATTCAAAGAAGGATCTATTTACCGTTGATTATCAGATTTTCATTGAAAATGGATTCAACTGCGTATGAAGACAGGCGCCATCTTTCTGGGTTTGACAGCAGCTTTCGATGTGGTGTGGCATGCGGGTTTAATGTACAAACTCTCGCTCAACTTGCCACCCTGGTTCTGTCAACTTGTGGAATTACTCCTCCCTGACAGACGGTTCTTAGTTCACTTGGGAGAAGATGTCAGCTCCTGGAGACGTCAACGAAACGGTCTACCACAGGGTTCAGTTCTAGCCCCTGCGTTATTCAATTTGTATACAAACGACTTACCTGATACCATCAGTAGGAAGTTTTGATACGCTGACTATATCGGCCTTGCCACTCAGGCTCGATCCCTTAAGGAGATTGATGACCAACTGAACATCGATACACAGAGGATTGCCGAATACTGTAAAATATGGCGGCTTAAACCCAATCCAACCAAGACCGTTTTTTGTGTGTTTCATCTACACAACACTATGAATCAAATCGTGAACTGAACGTACAAATGGACGGTTATCAGTTGAAACATGATCCGCACCCGGTATATCTAGGCGTCACACTCGACAGAATCTTGAGCTATAAAACTCATCTTAATGAGCTTGCCAGCAAAGTTAAAAGCCAGACAAATCTTCTGTCGAAACTTGCCGGATCCACATGAGGAACTAGTGCCACCACTCTAAGACAGGCAGCCCTATCACTCTACTACTCATCTGCTGAGTACTGCTGCAACTCCCCCACACCAAAGTCGTCGACAGTCAGCTGCACGCCCTCATGAGAATCATCTCTGGCACTCTACACGCCGCCATGAGAATCATCTCTAGCACTCTACGTCCAACCAAACTGTCGTGGCTGCCGGTCCTCTGTAACATCTGTCCCCCAAATCTGAGTCGCGCCCAGCCGCTGCAGACAAGTTTCTGCAGAATGTAGCAGAAAATGAAGACTGGCCACTTCACGAGGACCTAACCAATGCTCCTCAAATCACGCCACCCCCTGCGGTTGAACAAGGAACCCACAGACGTCGATGGTCAGTGGAGACTTGACTGGAAGTCGGCTCAGGTGACCAACTACGTGCGTACGGTAGTACCATCTGGTAGAAGATGCTATCCGACAACTATAGGATTCGACACTCTGCAACGTCATTTTTTGTGTCTGTTGAACCGCTTCCGGTCAGCGCAGGGTCATTTGCAAATACTGTCTCCGGAAGTGGGGTCTGGACGACTCGGATCCGTGTATCTGCGGCGAATTGCAAAAAATAAATCATATGCTGTATAGTGTATATATTTTCGAAGTGTGGTATGATTTATTTTAAGCCTCATCGTGTAGAGCAGCGGTTCTCAACCTTTATAGTGCCGCGACCCCTTTAATTCAATTCCCCATGATGTGGCGACCCCAACCGTAAAATTATTTTCGTTTATAATGTAGGCCTACTGTAAAAGTAATAATGCCATGACAATTAAAATGTTTGAAATCATTCTGATTCTATTGTCTGCAATGTCTATCCTCGAATGACAATTATATATTTTGTCAAACTAACCACTAACGGGGAAATTTTGTACAATAACAAGTTTTACGCATAAGAAAAGAGACAATCCCATATTTCAGAAGGTCTTAAGCGACCTCTGGCAAATCATCATTCGACCCCCGTCGGGGTCGCGACCCACAGGTTGAGAACCGCTGATGTAGAGCAACTAGTGTTCTTATCTCACGACTTGAATAACATACAGCAACAGTAGACTGAACTAGAAGTCATGTTGGGGAACAGTCATAGCTACATTTAGCTACCAACTGATAATTGCGATGTGTCTCACCTGTTTTGTGTTTTATGAATATTTTGTGCTTAATTACTATTGATCATTGTCCTGAATCCTGATCCTGTTGCAGCAAATTTAGCTAGCAATTTGGTGAATCTATTTGTATTTCACAAGTTGATTGAAATTCGTATAATTTACTTGGCCATTTTACAGAGCAGTAGGGAAAGCCAGTTTTTAAAAGTGCTGTGAAATAATCGAAACCGAAATCGCGATTATATAAAAAACCGTAATCTTAATCGAAATCGTGAAAAATAATCGAAAAATATCGTATTCGGCAAAAATAATCGTAATCGACCCAGCTCTTAGCCTCCTAAACCACTTAAAATCACATTATTAGCCTCACTGCCGTTTGGATGTTGACTATTGCCTGGCTGATAATATACCTTCCCCATAGCTATTTTACGAGAGGCTGAGCGCCTAAGAATAAGCAGCTACTGTTGTGCTATAGAAATTCACGAGATTTTACTTACTTATATATTTTTGTGAAAAATCCGAGCGAAACGGTTCTGTTTACGGTTTCGCGCTGTTATCGTTGGACTCGCGCCTGATTGGTCGGACAATCAGAAAGTAGGTCAAGTAAAGCCGATGTGTAGCTGCAAACAGTATGAGCCGTCCGAAGCACACGTACCACTCGCTCCCCCACAGTCGTCCTCCGCTCATTGTTTACCCGTGACCCAGCCGTCAATAGAAACCGGCTTATCAGTCAGGCGGCGAATGCTAGGCGCCGTAGTAGGCGGTTTGTTCGGCTGCGTTCCGCAATTCAATGAACGCTCGTGGCCCAGCCCCATAAGGGGCCGTCCATTAATTACGTCAACAATTTAGGGGAGGGTTTGAAAAAGTTTGACAGTTGTTGGCAGAGGAAGGGGGTCAAGAGAAGTTGACGCCAACAATTTCACTTTTTGCAAATAATCAAAAAATAGGAAATTTCATGGAATATTACTTATTGATTGATTGATTGAAGAAGGTTTATTTTCAACTCAACTGGATAACATTTACATACACTAAACACAATTAAAGTTAAGTAACAGGTAATACATGACCCTAAATAATGGAGTAAATGAGAACAGTAAAACAACAAAAAGACAAACTTCAGTCAGACTAAACTAAAACTACATCACTTTAGAATAAGCAAGTAGCTAAATTAACAAGTAACATAGTAGACAATTGATAGTAACAGTTATACCATTGCATACAGATATTGAAAACAATAAAATGACAAAGTAATGAGCAGTTTCAAAATAATAATTATACATCATGGTATTGGGGTCAATGAAATTAGAATGGAAGAGTAACAGTTAATATAGTGAGTAGAAAAAAAGTTGACCTAAGGGATAAATGTATCCCGATTGGTGGTCAACTTGGTATACAAGTAAAGTAACCTTTTAAGTAAATCTAATTCAGCAGTGTTATATGAGTCAATAAGAATATAGTAGATCTAGAGAAACAGAATTTGGATAAGCTATAACTAGTTAGAAGGAATATATGTATAACAAATGGTGGAATAGAAATAACACATATGGCTATAAGTCATTATTAAACAGAAAGGATTTAATGGTAGATTTAAATATTATAAAATTGTTTATACTCTTGAGTTGGTCTGGAATACCATTCCAAATGCAGGGTCCATAATGTTTAATGGTAAAGAGTCGTTTGTTTGTTTTAGCATATGAAAGATGCAAATTGTTATTAGATCTTGTCATGTGTTTATGAATGTCATAATTAAGTGAAAAGTATTTATTTATATAGAAAAATGTGGAAAGTAACTTATTTATATATTTGTAGATAAATAGAGCTGTTTGGTATTTGTTTAGGTTAAGTTATTAAGTTATTAAGTTATTACAATGGAAAAGCATGGCAAAAAAGGTCAGCACCACTACATTTTGACACTCGATGAGCAAAAAGGGGAAATATGGTCATCACCGCATAAATAATAACCTTGTTATTGGGACCTGTCATTGATCTTGGGGTCAAAAGTGTTTGACGTAATTATAGGGGTAAGTGAAAGTTGATAGTTGTTGACAAGGAGGGGTCAAAAATTGCCCGAAAATTCTTGAAATAATTAATAGACAACCGCCAAAAGAGTGATGATGATGATGATGATGATGATGATGATACTTTTTAAATGTACATAAAAAGACAACTGACAGCTGATGACCTTTTTTGCTTTTCTCACTTTTCACATGAAAAATATATAAGCCTAGGCCTACATGTAAAATATTTATGGACGTTTTTGAGACCGCCACGGACTCCTAGACCTAGCTCTCGCGGACCACTTTTGGTTCGTGAACCACGGGTTGAGAGCCACTGTAGTAGCCTATTCCATGTGTTAAGCAATTTACGAAGCATCAAACTTTACAGATAATTCAATACAATGATATTTTGTGTCTGTAGCTATTAAAGCACACGTACTCAGCACAAAATAATAATAGGCGAAAAATACATTTGTGGTTGGCGAATCAAGGGGGTTAACCCCAAACTCCACTTGGCTACGCCACTGGATACATTACACACACCATTTAGCTTCCGTTCCATGACTGCCTGAGAATTACAATCTCCGACCCCACCGTGGTATTGAACCCGGGCCGATAGAACATTCCCGGTCTTAGAGCTTACCGGGATAGCCTCATATAGAGATAATATTTCCCGCAGGCTAAATCGGAGCTGTTGTTGAATTGCTTCGGTAATCTCACTTTGCCAAGTTGCCAACTGCCAACTACTAAAAGCCCAGCTGAAGTGAGTAATGGCAATTGAATTCCATTCAACGCGTACCAGTTTATTCAGCTTAACGTAGGCCTTCCGCTTCTTTACTGTTGGCATCGGTATGTGATAATGTCTCACGCATATTAATCAGCTATCAGTCGGCCGGTATGATGGTGGCCAACACCAGCCGTTCGACTAGTACGCAATTTGGCCTATGGCTGTTGCCTACGCACTGACAATCCAAGGAGTTCCATATGTGCGAGCAACTGGAGAGTGAATAAGTGAAGGCAAGTACAAGTACAAGCTGAAATGTCATATGCAATAAAGAACTTCAAATTGCATTTTAAAGAAATTGGAGACTGTGGACGAGCTTCTACAAGAAATGGACAGAATAGATGATAGGATACGAGGGTTAAATTTGTTGAAACTTAATTCTTGCTGATAGAACTGTGCTATAGTTGAGAGACTTACATCATATAGACTAAATATAGCTGATTTTAATGCACAGAGTCGAGGTATGTTTACCCGAGTACTTTTTGGTCGTTACTGTTCAAGGATGAATGTAAGGTTATGTCGTTCAGCTGCTCGGCACTGTAATCACCATAAACTTGGTTTTAAAATGATCCAACTATTCTAAACAGATGAATAAGATACTTCGAGACAACTGATAGTTCACAAACCTGCTTTAATAAACTCCCAGTAGCAGACACGGTGGAGAAATGAAAATAATCATTGATGAAGTAGAAATAGAACAGGTGGAAGAATTATCATGCCAATATACAAAGGAAACGGAGACAAAGAAGTAGGCTAAGTAGGCTATGCAACAACTACAGAGGAATAACATTACTAAGTCTATCCTGGACGCCTGTTTGATACAAACGCCAAGTATCATAAAGAACTAAGGAGAATTGCCGTGAGGAAAGAAGCCTTAACGAACAGAAAAGAACTACTGAGGAGGAATTTAATTAACTGAAATATGAAAAAAATGATTAGTCAACACATTGGAAATGGATAGGGCGTGTTCTGGTAGAAGAATCATGCCTACTAAGGGAAGTACTAGAAGGAAATATGAAAAGGGAAGCTCAGAAAGAGGGCTATCAAGGACGTCGATGCAGAGACGCCATTTCACTGTTTTTCAGGGGGGGGGAAACACTTTCGACCTGACAAGTTACAAGTTTGCGAAAAAGCTGAAGACCTTTTTTTGCTTGTCAGCCAATTTTCATGGTTAGTTAAAGTAGTTACTTCAAATTACTCGACATCATCAAGCACTCCTTAAGGGCGTGTAAAATCTAAATAAAATCTAAATAACACAAACATTGGCAAACAATTTTTTTCCCTCAAAATCAGGGGGGGCAAATGCCCCTCCCTGCCCCCCAAATGACGTCCCTGCGTCGATGCTGGATTGGATGTTCGACACTACGGCAAAAAAACAAGTATTCAGCCCTGAAGATAAAAATTTCTGGATAAATAGGGGTGGCGACGCTTCGTCAATATTTTTGCAAGTAGGGTTGTAACTTTTCCGGGAAAATAGAAAACGGGAAAGTGTCCGGTGTAATTGCGGAAAAATTCCGGAAACTTTCCGCCATACATATTGTGGACTTCTGAAAGTTGGAGTCTTTTATGTAATAATAATAATAATAATAATAATAATAATAATAATAATAATAATAACAACAACAACAACAACAACAATAATAATAATAATAATAATAATAATAATAATACAAGCAAGATACTGCACTCCATCAGATTGGCTGCGAATTTGTATTTGGTGTGGACAAATTAAAATAACAATTGATTGATTTCGAATCTGCAATGAAAATAATTTTTTCCAAATGAATAAAGAATAAATCAAGTTAATGTCAAGTAATTTCTAACTAAGCCTATCAATTTCTCAAGGCACCTGAAAATACAATAAATTGACTCACTGTCCATACACGAAAGCACAACCTGTTATTCAGGGAAAGGTTAGCTTGTCAATGCTAATATCATTGTCTAGCTTGTGTACTCGCCTACCAGCCATCTTCTTCTATAATCTCATCACATGACATTTCAAGGTCGCCTCATCAAACTGCCCAGAATCTAGTAATTCCCTCAGTAGTTGTGAATCGGTTTCGTGCATGTGTGTATGTCGTTCTCTAGGTCGATTGACCGAGTTAAAAACTTTTTAATGTCATTGAACTACAGTATTCTTAAATGGCCTTTTAGGTGCTATTATGGACATTTCTTGCGATTTTGTTATATGAAATATTTTTCTCACATATTCCAGACAAATTCCGGAAAAGTACCGCTATTTTCCGGAAATTTTCCGGAAATTCCGCAGGAAATTTCTGGAAAATTTCCGGACTCAGCTCTATTTGCAAGTGAACCCTTATACGTCCAGGCGATAATTACTTGTACAGGTTTTTGGCCACGCCCACATGTCATGGCATGACGGGACTGAATGAGCGTTAATGCTGCATTAACGGTGGAAACTTGATCAGATAGCTAGACGGTTGTTAATGTAGTCACTACGAAGACGAATGCCGGCTATTAATTATTTTCATGTCTTTAAATGCAGAACATCCGTGGTAAAAGTTCGTCACGTGCATTTGCTTGAAACGACTGTACCGGTAGTTAAACTTTCTGCGCAAATCGATTCAGGATATTATTCGTTCATATGAAAGGATGTGTTGGTCTAAACGCAGTTCTCAGGACCAGACCGAAACTACCACAACTGCAGGTTCATGGACGAGTACTGCAGCAACAGGTAAAAACATTAAATAAGAATAATTATTCGTTTTTATAGCACTATTTATAATGCCACGAGGCATCAATCGATACTCCTAATCAGAACCGCATATCTACCAATGCTGCCGATTTAGGTGGAGACTCCCGCTTTTACGGCCCGTCACCCGCTCTCCCGCTAGACTACAAAATCACTACATTGTACTCCCGAATTCCCGGCATGCTAAAAAATAATAAATTTGTAATGGAACCAAATGTAATGTTGAATAGATAGTTCAAAATCAGTGCTGCACATATGACGCATTGACTGGTTCCAGGGATATTTTTACACCCCTCTAACACCTCCCAAGGTAAAACCGAAGATTAGGCAACCAGAACTTGAACGAGATCTGTTGTAACGTAAACAAAGTATAAATCCGCGCAGTGTGAAGCGGCTACACAAGTAAAGAGGCTCCAGATTCAACAATGTATAAGTCCACCCACTCAGAAATTAAAATCCACTGCATAAATCATACAATAAAATCTCGTATCTTGTGCAATTCTTGGTTCGTATCCATTCTTGGTTTATCCTCTACGCAGCAGATCTGGGCCGGATTGCCGGATCGTATGGGTTAGACTGGCATACCTACGCGGATGACGGGCAAGTGTACGCCTCTTGCCGTCCCTCAGATATGGGGCACCTGCGATCTCAGTTTGAAGATTGTCTACATGAGATCATGTCATGGACCGCGACAAATCGCCTCGCGCTTAATCCCGGTAAAACATAATTATTATGGATCAGTACTCCCAGGAAGGCTCACCTATTAGATCGTTCTCCTCTTATGATCGGTGATGCTGTCATCACTCCGTCTACGGAGGTGCGCCTTCTGGGTGTACTTCTTGACGACTCTCTATCCCTCGCCGGCCAAGTGAGCTCCGTAACTCTTGCCTGCTACTTTCAGCTGCGCAAGATCGCAGAGATTCGATGGTACATTTCAACATCAGCAGCGATCCACGTAGTCCGGGCACTAGTGCTATCCAGGTTGGATTATTGCAATAGCATTCTTCTGGGGCTTCCGGACTATCAGCTTGACCGTCTTCAGTCGGTCATGAACGCTGCGGCCCGATTGATCTTTAGCGCGAGATGGAGGGATCATGTGACTCCATTGCTAAAGGAAAGGCTACACTGGCTGAAGATCTCGGAGCGTATAGCTTATAAACGCTGTTTGGTCACATTTCGAGCACTGCACGACCCTCTCTGCCCGGAGTACATTTCTGCGCTCATACAGCGGCCGATGCCGACAGACTGTCGTAAGCAGCTGCGATCAAACAAGCGAATTCGCCTTTATGTCCCTCCTCCGTCCAGGACGGTGATGCTGGGGGAAAGATCCGTGACACGCGGCAACCCCCTTCTCTGGAACTCTCTTCCCGCCTCAGTGACATCTATCACATCCCTCGAGGCGTTTGCGACTGCCCTCAAGACGCACTTATTTCGCGCATCTTATGAACATCTGTAAATCGCTCTTGATTTTAGCACTAGCTATGTTAAGGCGTTTAATAAATCATCTAGAAATAATAATAATAATAGTATGTTTATAACATTTACTTCTTATTTAAATATGTCGGCGCTTGCTTATGCCACATTGCCACTGCTTCCTTTTTGTGATACAGTGTATCAGCAATTGATAAACGTCATTTCAGGTCTAGGCCTATAACACAGCGCCTACCAAAAGCATCACCATTTCTTCACAACGGTAAATCACATTATTAACATTAAATAATAATATTACTTACTTACTTATTTACTTATTTATGTCTTTACTCTTCCATTACCTATCAATTCAGATATCTATGGACCAATCGGACTACTTTCGGTGGTGTTCCTCTCTGCCGGTTCTTGTTTGCCTAATCTTCGGTTTTACCCCTCCCAATTTGAGACCGACACCCCCTAAAACCCCCGCCCCAATCTCAGCTACGGGATGACCTTTTTTGCTTGTCAGACTTTTTTCACAGGTGACCCCAGAACAGGCCCGTCGGAACGAATTTTGCTCAGGGGGTGCAGATTTTTCCGAAGTAAAATTTTTATCTTTCAAAACCTTGACAAGCAAAAAAAGGTCGTCAACGCTGAATTTTACCTTATAAAATACCTTAGATAGATAGATACTAGATTGCAAGGCGCTATTTTTACAAATGCTCCGCTACTGCAGAGTCAAAATCCGAATAAAAAAAGTGCGTCTTCAGTCTGCTCAAAAAGACTGCGCGTGAGGCAGTATTATCACGTAAAGACTTAGGGAGTTCCAGTTGTGAGGACCGGATGCACTGAAAGCCCTGTCTCCGATTTTGCTGTGAGTTCGCATGGTAGAGAGTAATCTTGAGTCATCCGACCTGAGCACCATGGATCTTTTAGTTGCACAAACAAGGCGACAGTCATTAATCAGGTATCGCGGAGCTTCTCCTCTGAGGCAACTGTCGACTATGGAGTTGATTTTAAAGAGAGTTCTCAACCACACAGGAAGCCAGTGCAGCGATCATAGCACAGGCTTGATGTAAGCCAAACAAGGTGTAGTCGTTACAAGCCGAGCTGCAGCATTTTGCACATACTGCAGTCTTTGCAATTGAGTTCCTGTGATGTAATATAATAGACTATTGCAATAATCCAATCTCTTTCCGATAACCGAATGGACTAACGCAGTTGCAGCCTCGACTGACAGCGAAGATATAACTGTTCCCAACTGTCGTAACTCATAGAAACTTATTATTAATTGATTAATTGATTATTAATAATTAATAATAATAATTGTTAAGGATTGGATAATTATTAATTATTGATTATTGAGGATTGGATAATTATTGATCAAGTTCAAATGGCGACCACCTTGATCAGTAGTATTTAACCCTTTACCCGTTTGCCCCGAGAATACTTGTCCATTTATACATTACGTTACAAATAAATGAACGGGTAAAGGGTTAATATTTGCGGGCATCTCCAGAGTTCGTTTAACAGTCTTAATTGGCAATTTTTAAATTATTGCATTCTGCATCACTCTTAGGATAAATACCGTTAAGTGTTAAGTTTGAACTTTGGTATGCACTAAATAAGAAAATTTCATAAAGGTAAAAATGGTGTTTATTATGAGAGTGTAAACATCATAGTTGAGGCTGGAGATGTTGGCATAGGCTGCCCATCCATCGAAAACAGTATGGGTTCCTTTCAGGAACCCATACCATACCGCCAGAGTTTTGGACACTGGGGATGAGGACAAGAATGCAGAGATAGATGAAACGCTGCAGATAAAAGCTGCTGCAGCTACGGAAGATCCTGATTCTACAATCTACATACGTACTTTTGACAAGTTTCCACGCATCAGTGATAAAAGAAGGCGTTTTTGTTGGCCAACAGATTCGAGAGATGTTCAAAGACTCTAAGACAGTCACTTTGAGGGCCTTCTGCAGGACGCCAAGCATGTTGCCTGCTATATTTTCTCTCATTGCAAACAGATTTCCCAAATTGTTACTCCCTGAATTTCTACTGCTCTTTGAAAACGTGTTTCAGTTGATTGGTTGATTGCGAAATTTCAAACAAAAGTCGTAAGTTTGAAAATTTATTTAAAATCTTACAGAAAAAGAACCATCACAGATGTTGCTTACCGTGTATACTTGCGATAAAGTCGATCCGAGTATAAGTCGACCCCTAAATTTTTTGGATTTGAAGGTGTCTAAAATCATTGACCCGGGTATAATTCGAAGTGACGTCACCGCTGTGCACCCTCTTGAAGTGATCATGAGAGTCGGAACAATGGAGGACACGAGCTGGGCACGCGGTGCTATTGTTTTGATTGAAAAACTGCATTTTAGCTTTGAACTATCGAGAAACTGAACAATTTTGACATTCACAGATTGATTCCTGACGATTAAGAAAACTTTAAGCCTGCTAATCGCTCATTCGTGGCACTATGAGCAATTTAATTAATCTTAAAATTTTTAAAAAATATTTATGTAGTGCCAATATTTAGAGATAATATTTATGTGGTGCCTACAAATTACATATCTTAAAATCTCTGATGCCAACTTTTATTTAGATGCCGTAGCGTATGTCTAAAGTAATTAATTACACAAAGTTTTAGCTAAATTAATTATTTACGACATCCTATGTATGGAAACTTTATCCGACAGTTAGTGCCTCGCATATAAGTTGAGGTCAGGATATAAAGCCTGTGAATTGGCCTTAAATTACCGGTATTCGGCTTTAAAACGTGTATATACGGTACATTATAGCATTGAATGTGCTCTATTTAGTGACACCCTTAATTTTAAGCTACCACTTGTCCCACTTGACCATTTTCACACTGAAAGCCAAGTCACTGTAGGCCTTTTGACACATTTTTAGACCCAGTAGAAATTTAGGAGGAGTAACAATATGGGAAATCTGTTTGCAATTAGAGAAAGTATAGGTACTGGACAGTATACAGAATAAAAGTTGTAACTCTGAAATCAAAAGAAGAGTTCCTTATTGTCATTGAGAGCAAAAACTTTAAATATCAGGAAATGTGCAAATATTTTCTTCTATTTTTGTGACTGCAGTGAGGACACTTGCCAATAGAATGAAGTCTTACTTTTGTTTTATACAATACTAAGGTTGTTAAAACCGCTGGTTTTAAAGGACTGGTTAACCATTAGAAAAAAGACTGGTTAACCCCTTAACCGGGGATTACATTTTTAGATGCCATGACTGAACCGGGGAATTATTTTTTGGAAAAACGTTCTTCAAAAATTAAAACTTCTTTTGAATTTGTGATATCTCAGGCTATAAAATGAGTCGGTAGGTGGTGCCGCTTGTGGCTGCCAAGAAACTCCGATCGTCCGATTTAATGTTATTTTTAGTTCTGTTTTTCTCTTTATGCTTCTCGCAATGCACCAAAATTCGTTTAATTAGATAGTAAATCCGAAACTAGCGCCAGTTTAACCAAAATTCGAGTGTTTACGGCGGAATTTAGCAAATATGGAACGAATGATCTCTTCGTCAACACCGTTATAATTTTGAATTTCACCGTTGTTCAATATGGCCGCCGCCTGACGGTATTCTGTGTTTCTCAACTATACTACTGACTCGTACTGAGTAGAGATTATGTGAATGTTACGTTATTCGTCGACAGAGCTGCTGGCTTGTTTTCACGGTGATCGTCCTGCACCTCGCGTTGTTGATTTACTGTCCGAATTTGGGATTCTCAGACTCTGAGACCCAGCGTCGAGTTCGTCACTACCGTGGAACGAGGTCAGGCCGGAGACGTTTCCGACCGAAGTTGGTGCTGATCGAGAATGGTGCGTTTATCTACACAGACTTCAACAGTGATAGACTTCCTTCATCGACAGCCCGGCGTCCACCATCTACTCTGCCTGTCTCTACTCTCCGACACACCGAAACCGTGGGCAGTAGGCCGATCTCAACGATAATCTCTCCTTCACGCGGGCGCTCCAGAGTTGCGTCTCACCGACGGACTGAGTGTCTCAACCAGGAAGGACGGTCGTCACTCCGTTACCCCAAGATTCAACGCCATCTCAACAAGTCGGCGTCTAGTGAGGGAGAAAGGTCGGAACTACTGGAAGCAATCTATGCACCGAGCCGAGTCTGACACGAAGGCGACCTGGAAGCTTCTGAACTCGCTTCTGGGGGAGGATGATAGCAACTCGACTGCTCATCCGGGCTTTAATGCAGAGGACTATCACCGACACATCGAGGAAAAGATCAGTAGAATTCGAGGAAGGATGGCCACGGCGGGCCCGGCGACTTTCTCTTCTTATGACGGCCCACATCTCACAGCATTTTCTGCCCCAACGCTCGAGGAGGTGATGGCAGTGGTGCGATCGTCCCCGAACAAGCACTGCTCCACTGACCCACTCCCTACTTGGCTCTTGAAGGAATCTATCGCGGAGCTGGCACCATTTCTTACGACGCTCATGACGGCTTCATTAGACACTGGTGAATTTCCTTCGACGTGGAGGCACGCGATTGTAGTCCCTCACCTGAAGAAATCGGGACTGGATCCGTCCGACCTCAATAACTACAGACCGGTATCCAATTTACCTTTTCTTTCTAAGCTGCTGGAGAAACTCGTAAACAAGCGGCTGGTGGGACATCTGTGCGAGAATGGGCTAATGCCTACAGAGCAGTCTGCCTATCATCGAGGACACTCTACAGAGACTGCCATTTTAAAAATCCTTAATGACCTGGTGGATGCGACTTCGAACGGACGGGTAGCGCTTCTCTGCCTACTCGATCTTTCGGCAGCGTTTGATACGGTGGATCACCAGATCCTCACCCGGCGACTGGAGATATCTTACGGTCTGGACGGCCTTCCACTTCTCTGGATCAAGAGCTATCTAGCCGATAGAACACAGGCAGTGTGGTGGAACAATAAAATGTCTTCGGAGCGTCGAGTCCAACACGGTGTGCCGCAAGGATCAGTCTTAGGCCCCTTGTTATTCATACTGTATACAGCGGACATCCATCGCGTCATCAAGGCTTTCGGTCTTACGCCG
Organism: Metaphire vulgaris; assembly: GCA_018105865.1. Lineage (NCBI taxonomy): Eukaryota > Metazoa > Annelida > Clitellata > Crassiclitellata > Megascolecidae > Metaphire > Metaphire vulgaris. Next base: position 4,742,522 of record CM030834.1, read on the forward strand.
CATAGTTATGCAGACGATGGACAGATCTACTCGTCATGCTTACCCTCGGAAGTGGAGCGACTACGGATTCGTTTCACTGACTGTATAGCAGCTATTGTTACGTGGACGGAAGAGAATCGGCTCGCACTGAATCCGGCCAAGACTGAATTTTTGTGGATGAGCACCCCCTGGAGAAGGCATTTGCTAAGTCATGCCCTGTTTGTGGTGGGAGATGCAGCCATTGCTCCCTCCGAGAGCTTACGTCTTCTGGGAGTGCTCCTAGATGAGACTCTTTCCTTTGAAGCACACGTTAACAATCTGATACGCTTCTGCCACTACCAACTGCGGAGAGTGAGGTCAATTCGACGGTACCTGCCAGTGAGCGCGGCTGTCAAATTAGTGCGGGCCATGGTACTGACACGAATTGATTACTGTAACGGTGTGCTTCTTGGACTTCCGGATACTAGACTGAACCGCATAAAATCAGTGCTGAACCAGGCTGCACGAGTGATCTTCGGCTGTCGCTGGGGTGACCACGTTACTCCTCTCCTTAGAGATCGACTCCACTGGCTCCGTGTTCCACAGCGCATTGTCTACAAGCGCTATTGGCTTACGTTTCGGGCTTTACACGATCCATTCTGTCCTGATTATCTAACTGTACTTGTATGGAGATCGACTGTGATCGAGAGGAGATCGGTTCTTAGGTCCAGTCGGAGAGTGCAGCTGTTGGTCCCTCCCCCGTCCAAGACCCCTAAGTTTGGGGAAAGATCATTCGCGCGGGGGAATCCCTCCCTGTGGAACTCTCTTCCAGACAATGTGACTGGAGCAGTCTCAGCTGGACTTTTCATTAGAAATTTGAAGACACATTTATTTAATATTGGATATGAACTGTGTTAAGCGCTCTTGTTGTAGGCCTTAGCCTTGTCTAATGCGCTATATAAATTGTCAATAAATAAATAAATATAAGAGCTAAGAAGATGAGGTATATGCCATTGTTTAGCCTTTTTTACTCCTCTTTCTAACCATCAGTGTCAAACAAAGAAATTTAGGGGTAGGGTCCGCTCTACGGCCTAAAATAGAACCCCTCCTAAAAATTTTGTTTGAAGCTCCGTAGTAAAAATTTTTCTGTGGTAACCCCAATTGGGTGAGCGGCAAAGTTGTAGGGGATGTCAGTGGAACAAAATAAATGAATAAGTTTGAAAATCTGTCAACATTTGGTAAAGATCTATCAGCTATAACCTGAGCAAGCAGTTTTATCGACGTCATTTTCAATGCAATATAGCCCAGTTTCTGACCCCTTGCTCCAAAGAATATATATTCTCTTTTATATAGAGCGAAGATAGCTAAACAACTGGTGTCATCTAGCAAATGGATAGATACTAAAGTGATTTATAGCATAAGACATCAGATGCATTGCCCCCGGTACAGGGTATCCATCCGTCGCACCCAAATACGGAAAGATGGCAGCTGACGTATCCCATACGTCAGGCCCGGTTGAGGGGTTAACCAGTTGTTAGCTTGGCTTCCGGTAGCACCAATTTTGCAGCTTGCACGTATCTGTCCATGCTTCGGAATGTCACCGTTCTTGGCAGATTTACTGACGTCTTGTGCTTATTTCTTTGCGCTAATCGCATGGATCGTCGCTTAGCTGTAGTTTTTGAAGCGGTCGATGATGGTCTTTGCATCTTCTCTGCGCCAAATGTTCGGATTTACGTCACCCGTGTTGGCGTGGTCTGGACCGTCATTTTGAGCCACCAGCAACTCGACAGAGCCTACAGGCCATAAAGGGCAAGGACTGTTACGGTTCGTGCGCGGAATTCCATCTTCAGTCGGTTCCTGTCAAGTTCGGCGATGGATTACTGTCTCGCAGATAACCACCCTCAAGGATTCGCCGCCTGATTTTCGCCACGCGGAGAATTGTTCCCAGCATCCATGTGGTCCTTCAACATCCTTTCTGCGTTTTTCACTGACTCTTCGACAGAACATATTCTTGCGGAAGACTGCCTTCTGAAGGGCTCACTGCCCGATTTCAACACCTCAGCGAACTCTTTTGTGTCATCTGAGCGAACTTTCACTCAAGACCAACATCTTCTGTTCCATGTCAATTTGTCAGCGTTGTTGACAGCGCCTTTGACTTTGGACTTAGCCGCGCCGAATAAGTCCAGAGAGTTTCAACCCCTAGCTATGATATATCTGAAGTTATAGAAGTCCGAAGTTGTGAGAAATTTAAGCAGCTGCCGCAAAGCGCCAAAAACGGCCCACTCTAGGTACTACAAAAGTTGAATATCTCAAAAACAACTCAAGGGAGCAGGCTAACATTTTGAAACCTTTCACATGGATGTTTGGGGAACATTTGTGATAAATTTCATAATTTTTTTAGATGCTCGAACTGGAACTTCCTGAAAAATTTGTTGAATTGACACATAGTGAGTCAATAAAAATTGCTGAATTGTTGATTTCTTAAAACCTTGCATGATACAGAAACTCATTCATTCATTCATTTCATTCATTCATTTGTTCACATGGACGACAGAGGTCCGTTGTGCCAATCTCGTGTTGCGCGAGTTGTGACCGCGACCGATGGCTGAGTGCCATTCATGAAAAATTGTGGAAGGAAGACCATCGCCGATCTGCTGGGGCCATGTACGGCATGGTCTACCAGGAGGTCTTCTCCAGCTCGGAGGAGGACGCGTCTCGGTGCGTCGAGCAATGGCGCAGACAAGAGCGCGGTGGGCTGGAATGTTCTTGTCCAGGTGAGCCACGTGACCGAAGAGAGACAGACGGCGTCACGTGATAATTTCTGTCACTGGCAGGAGGGCAGTCTGTTTGGAGACTGCTTCATTGGTCACGAAGAAATTCTAATTACATATTTGTGTTCAGCAAGTAAAAATATATTAGTTTCACCAGAATTTGTAGAGGTAACAAGAACTTGCATAAATTTGTTGACCAGTATAATTAATCAGGTGTGTGCTACATTTTAATGGTTTTTTTTCTGAAAACAGTGAGTTGCCCGAGTGATTCGATTTCATGTTCAGATGATGAATATTGCTCTCGTCGTGGAAAATGCTGCAAGATTGTTGGACAACAGGATTTTTGTGTGTAAGTTTGTTAAACAGTTCCTTAAAATGCATAAATTGTTTTCTATTCTTTTCTATTCTACATGAAGAATTATATAGCGTGGTAACATATGAGGGCCAAAGTCAAGAGCACTTTACATGGAACAATCGTATGATAAATTGAAAAGGTGTGTCTTAAGTTTAGGAGGGAATGACTCGAAGGAGGTGTCTGTGGTCACTGAGTCGGGCAGCGAATTCCACACAGAGGGTTGCCTCATGTGATGGACCTCTCTCTGAACTTCGCGGTCTTTGACGGAGGAGGGAGGTAAAGTAGGGACCACATACTGGATCTCAGCTGGAGTTGTCAGCCGGTGATCGTCCATATACGCATCAAGACTGATAGGTACTGTGGTCAGGTGGGGTCGTGGAGGGCCCGGAAGGTCAGCCATCATCATTTGAAGACGATACGCTCCGGGATCTGAAGCCAATGGAGCCTGTCCCTTAGTAGTGGTGTCACATGATTGTGCCACCTGACTTCGAAGATCAGCCGAGCAGATGCATTACCGTATATACTCGAGATAAAGTCGATCCGAGCATAAGTCGAAGCCTAGATTTTGGGTATTTGAAGGTGTCTAAAGTCATTGACCCGAGAATAAGTCGAAGTGACGTCATCGCGGCGAACCCTCTTGAGGTGATAGTGAGAGTCGGAACAATGGCGGACGTGAAGTGGGCATGTGGCGCAGCGCGCCATTGTTTTGATGAAAAAACTGCGTTTTAGCTTTGAACTATCGAGAAACTGAACGATTTTCACATTCCCAGATTGATTCCTGACGATTAGGAAAATTTTAAACCTGCTATTCGCTCATTCTTGACAATATAAAAGTCTTAATTACCGGTAATCTTGAATTTTTTATATTTATGTAGCGCCAATATTTAATTAATATTTATGTGGCGCCTATAAATTACCAATCTTAAAAGCGCTGATGTGAACTTTTATTTAGATGCCGTAGCGTATGTTGAAAATAATTACGCAGTTAGCTAAATTAATTATTTTCGACATGCTATGTATGGAAACTTTACCCAACAGTTAGTGCCTCGAGTATAAGTCGAGGTCAGGATATATAACCTGTGAATTGGCCTTAAATTTCTCGACTTTATCACGAATATATACGGTAACAATAACGTTAAGGCAACAGTTATTGCTGAGAACTTGAGGTCCCCTCTGAGGTCCCCTCTGAGGCCCCCTACACCCTTTTGTCGTCTGTCTTTTATTGACTGCCATCGTTTATACACATTGTCTATAAGTGAAGATGCGCTTAACTTAAGCTGCACGCTACGTTCCGAGACAGAGTCTGGTAGTTCCGTGTTAACGTGTTCGTTTAGCCATTCAGTCTTAAATTTTGTTATACATTTCTTTTTTGAAGCTGCAGATGTTCCCGACTCCGCTTCCGAGCTTCGCTATTGCGTTTAGACATTACGACGATTATTCGACTAAAATATTTGAGAAGTTTCACGAATATTTAGCTCCAACGCGGATTTTTCTTTGTATGCTATTTTATATTTGAGCTACATAATGACGTAATGGAAGTTGCATGCACCGTAAGAAGGCTTTGGCGCCATTCATGACATTGTTTTATAGGCTTATAGCACTTGATTTTGTTTAGACTGTATACGAACGATCATTGAGCCATGTAACGAAACTCATTTTCGCGACAACTATTACTGCATGTTCTATGATTGTGTTTCAAGCCAAATTTTTGTTAAAATGTTTCAGCTTTGACCAATGTATTATCTTATAAATGCCACTCAAAAATCACTGCACGCTACTCAAAAACTTCTGCGCGCTGGCCCTAAAAATATTGTGCAATTGCGCAGCGCACAGCTTAGAGGGAACGTTGCTCATCTCAGCTGTATCTGTGCAATTGTAATCTGGATCTGCAATATTTTCCTCGCTGTCTGCCTTGACGCGCTCCCTTGAAGACAGTTGATCCATCCCTGTAGGGATGGGAATGGGGAGCTCATGCAGAGCCATAGGGTACCGGTGCGTTGCAAACGTAGCAGAATGCATTTGCTGGCTGCAAGCAACCTCTTGATGCCATCTAAATCAAAATTTTCTGGTAACTATTAAACACTCAGCAACAAGATACACTAGTACGTTGGCACCTTTAAAAGTCTATGGATGCAACTGAAAGCTCCACAAAGTGCAACAGAGTTCTAGAAGATTCCAGAAGGTTATAGAAAATTCTGTTCAGATCTAAAAACTTATGGACAGCTTGCAATGTTCCAGAATAATAAGTATGTCTGCTCAGCTTTGAATGTGAACCGAGAATGTGTTCTATAATACACGAATTTCAAAATATCATTGCCCTGACCCCAAAAGCAAATTCAGTTTGGAACAACAACTGTTTTCTACCGTATATATTCGTGATAAAGTCGAGAAATTTAAGGCCAATTCACAGGTTATATATCCTGACCTCGACTTATACTCGAGGCACTAACTGTTGGGTAAAGTTTCCATACATAGCATGTCGAAAATAATTAATTTAGCTAACTGCGTAATTATTTTCAACATACGCTACGGCATCTAAATAAAAGTTCACATCAGCGCTTTTAAGATTGGTAATTTATAGGCGCCACATAAATATTAATTAAATATTGGCGCTACATAAATATAAAAAATTCAAGATTACCGGTAATTAAGACTTTTATATTGTCAAGAATGAGCGAATAGCAGGTTTAAAATTTTCCTAATCGTCAGGAATCAATCTGGGAATGTGAAAATCGTTCAGTTTCTCGATAGTTCAAAGCTAAAACGCAGTTTTTTCATCAAAACAATGGCGCCGCTGCCGCCACATGCCCACTTCACGTCCGCCATTGTTCCGACTCTCACTATCACCTCAAGAGGGTTCGCCGCGATGACGTCACTTCGACTTATTCTCGGGTCAATGACTTTAGACACCTTCAAATACCCAAAATCTAGGCTTCGACTTATGCTCGGATCGACTTTATCTCGAGTATATACGGTAGTTAGTTTAGGCATAAGAGACTAGGAAAACAAGCTATGAACCCAGGAACAAACAAAAATATCTTTATTGTTACGTAGTGTTATCTAAACAAACAGCTGATTATTTTAGCTGCTTTAATATGTTAGAAATTCTCCTTTGTAACATCACATGACTCACGTCTCACAAAGTGTTCAAAGAATGATTAAAGCCTCATGATTAGGGTTGTAACTTTTGCGGAAAAGTAGAATTTTGGAATTATTCCGGAAATTTCCGGAAAAATTAAACCAAAAGTACCGCGTGTATGTCCATAAAAATATTATATAGCGCTACAATCCTGACAGTTGTTAACAAATGCCCAACAAATGAATAGTAATAAATAGTAATAATGATAATAAAAAAATAATAATAGATAGTAGCAATAGTAATAAATAGTAATAAATAATAATAAACATTAATAATAATAATAATATTAATAAATAATAATAATAATCAACTTTTCGAAATTTCCAAGCTCACATCCCTACTCATGATAGATCACTTAAATAGCCAAGATGGCGACTAGTTGTATTTTTAAAGTCGAGTCTCTCTGGGCTGCGCGCGTTTTGACAGTTTTGCAATACTCTGCATCGGACAGCTTTTCTCTCTGCGTGATTAAAAAATTAACTAAAGTTTGTAACCTTGAAATAAATTTAATAAGAAGTAAATCCGATCTGAAGTCTGTAACTGTGTCAACCGTCAAACATTAAAAGTTTAATTTTGTCTTTGACGATTGGCCAGAATTAACTTATGGCGTAGCCACGATATCGTGACGTTCCTGCTGTTTGCGTCACTGTCTGACCTTGCTATAGGACAGCGGTTCTCAACCTTTATAGTGCCGCGACCCTTTTAATTCAATTACCCATGATGTGGCGACCCCCAACGGTTAAATTATTTTCGTCCACAATGTAAACTGCTAAAAATAATAATGCTACGACAATAGAAATGTTCGAAATCGTTATTTTTAATTGTCTTCATGTCTATCCTTGAATGACAATTATAGTAAAACAACTAGTACTTTGTAACTACCACTGAGGAAATTTTGTACAATAACAAGAAAAGAGACAACCCCATATTTCTGATGGTCTCGGGCGACCCCTGGCAAATCTTCATTCGACCCCCATGGGGGTCGCGACCCACAGGTTGAGAACCGCTGCTATAGGATGCTTGCAGCACGTGGTGTTGGAGGTTTTGTTTAATTTTCTCAGTTTCTGGGTCACAACATCTTCTGACCAAATCATCAATAGCACAAGATCAAAGGGGGCTGCAAAGTGAAGTCGCTATATTTTTAGTGACATACTCAATATGTAGCCGATGACAGGCTTATAGAAGACTGCCTGTATTTACGATCAAAGAAATAGCACCTCCCATTAAGAATTTGTACTCAATTTATAGCTGATGACAGGCTTATAGAAGACCGCCCGAAGTTTTACAACAAACCCTCATTTATTATTAGGCCTAAGTCCAGTTCAATGGTGCGGGGCCCAGATGTCGCATTACCCAGACGTCCCATTACCCAGATGTCACGTTACCCAGTTGTCGGGCCCAGTTGTCCGGGGCCCAGTCGGCATTACCCAGTTGTCCTGACCCGGTCGAAAAATGCCCAGATTGAGATACTTTGACAGTTTTGTTATGTTAACTAGAGGATCTTTGTGTGTGGTGTTTAACTGTTTACGTTATTTATTTTTTAGTTATTTTCAGTTGCAGTTATTTGAACATTTATGAGTTGCAGTTGTAAATTTGCTACTTTTCAGTTGACTGATATTTCAGTTACAGTTAAAGTTAACTTGAGCCATGCTGACTGTGAGGTCAATAAAAACCTTAATGACATCAGCATGACTTCACAAATAATTTGAAATAAATATGTAGGACTACCAGTGATGTTAACAAGGACCGACCCCCCAAGGACGAGGATAAGGACATGGACCGAACCCCTAAGGACGAGGATAAGGACGAGGACCGACCCTCCAAGGACGAGGACAAGGACGAGGACTTACCCCGCAAGCATAAGGACCACAAGGACTGACCCCCAAGGACAAGGATCAAGGACAAGGACCAACTTCTGTCAGACAAAAAAGTCAGAAAGGAAAAAACCAAACACAATTTCAGTTCGAATCACAAAATTAGAAAGGGAAAAAAAGAATGTTGTAAAACATAGTCTAGTCAACAGCAATGCTGCATTTCAAATGCGCCTTTGACTTTAGCCGCCTAGCTATGTTACTACGCTAAGAAATTGTCAAGTTTAATAATAATAATAATAATAATAATAATAATAATAATAAATGAACAAATGTTTCAAGAAGCTGATCAGTCATGCACACACGGTAAGGTCTAATTATGAGACCACTTTGCAAAAACACTCGTTCAACTGGAACCAACGTCGCTGGGCAACAAAGAATTCTGCTAAAGAATCAACTCCTCAACTGGTATTATAAAGGAAACAATGACTAAACATTTTAGAGCAACTCAAAGCAAGTATGTAGCCTAAATATAAATCCACATACTACTCTTACCTTGGAATATAATTATCAGTACAATTGAAATGGTATACAAGTAATTTGGTCCTTATAAGGACTTTTCGAGGACTAAGTTACAAGGACCAGGACAAGGACCGATCTGCAAGGACGAGGATAAGGACGAGGACTGACTCCCCAAGGACGAGGACAAGGTCAAGGACTTGAAATTGATCCTTAAGGAGTCCTTAAGGACAAGGACCAGGACAAGGATTAACATCACTGAGGACTACTAATCCTGTAGACGAGTCCTGGGACTATATGTTCCACAGTGTAATCTATGTTACAATGTTTATACAAAGACTGAGTTCTGTGGACCTATCACTTCTATATTCTGCTGGTATTTCACCATATTTGGATCATGATTATTGCTGTCTTCATTTTTGGTGTTTGCTGAGCAGTGAGCACCTTAATAATGTGTTGAAAAGTACTCATGACATAATTATAAAAAAGCAGTCATAATTATATTTTCAACAATTTTTTCAAGTTTATTATCACTATTAAACAGTAGTTAATTGGTTTATTAATGGCTGATGAATGTTGCATGATGAGTGGCCATAACTTTAATAGTATACTAGAAAGATGCTCGCTTCGCTCGCTTCGCTCGCAGTGCAGATAATACTAATCCAATACCTATACCTAATACCCAATCATTGAATTCATGCTGAACAACATTTCAATGATCGCCACCTAGCCAAGCTCTGCGCCACGTAATAATTAGGCCTATGTGCGTTAAAATCACGCAACTGTGGCCATTTGTGACGCTGTACACGTATTTTTGTGTATGCGTTAAAATGTGCGTTAAATTGCGCAACTACCTCAGGCTGCGAACAATTGTTACCAATAGCAACGCGTCGCCGCACGCCCAGCCCTCTGACGCTGCAATGACTCGACTAAACCGGTTCTCACGAACAATTGTTACCAATAGCAACGTCGTCTTCGAACATCGTCCACCAACGCATCGCGACGTAAGGACTAAGGATTAAACCGGTCTAACAATAGTCAACGCTCGCCCACCAACGCATCGCGACGTAAGGACTAAACGGTCTAAACCGTCTACCAATAGTCAACCAATCAGAACGCTTGAAGGTAACAGACATACAGAATAACGATTTTAATATGATAGATAAGTCAGTGGTGCTTTCTGGACGTGCCAGGGGAGTACTAAAATTGTTGGTACACAATGACAAGTGTATTTACTGATGGCTTAATAGAACTTGCACATATGCCATATTATTTTATATGTGAATTTGTCCTAATAATTTAAAATTAAGATGTGGATGTATTTTATGGCTTTATGTAATGTTTGAAGGATTGTTTATCGTGACCCTATTTATTATGGAAAACCCGATTCTATGGAACTCTGCCCGTGAACATTATGAAAACCAATTTTATCATACTCCAGAAGAACCTAAAGACTCACTTGTTCAACAGCTCATTAGGGAATGACTGGAAACCACTTCGGTCGGATAGTGTGATATCTGGCAATATCCGGATTCACCAAATACTTATGTCACGAAACCCACCGAATCTGAATATTGATTTTTGCGTTGGATTTTTCATTTCTTTGTTGAATGATTTTAATTATAGCATTATATACTTTGATTAACTTTCACTTTGAAATTGCAATTGTGGTATTACAATTTTTCAAGATACTTTATGCTTGTGGTACAAGTGATAGCTGAACGAGTCTTTTTAGTTCTGAGGAAATGATTATCCTATTTATTTTCAACTTCAAGTACCGTATTATCTTGGGTGTAATACACACCTATGTATAATACACACCCTTAGTTTCTAGAGTTATCATTATGTAAAAATGTTAATATCTATGTATGATACACACCCAAAATTTCCTATGAGAATCTCTATTAATTGACCTGGATAATCACAAATTATTGTCTTTCAAATTCTGCTTAAAATTGGAAGAGTAGACAGTTTCCCCCGCCACTGGCCGTCTTTATGCCATAAAACAATAAGCCTACATCATTTTTTAGCTATCAATGACAGAATGTCTATTGAGTGGCATAGACAATCACAATTTTCTGGCAAATTCAGTTTGAAAATTGATGTGCAAACAACGTTTTTCTCCACCACTGACCACGTAGGTAAAATCCCGTATAACATGCGTGTTATATGCATAAAACTACGGCTAAATTAAAATTATGGAAGTGATGCACATAACATTGTATGGGCATAAAATTTATTTCTATGTATACCGTATATACTCGAGATAAAGTCGATCCGAGCATAAGTCGAAGCCTAGATTTTGGGTATTTGAAGGTGTCTAAAGTCATTGACCCGAGAATAAGTCGGGCGACGTCATCGCGGCGAACCCTCTTGAGGTGATAGTGAGAGTCGGAACAATGGCGGACGTGAAGTGGGCATGTGGCGGCAGCGGCGCCATTGTTTTGATGAAAAAACTGCGTTTTAGCTTTGAACTATCGAGAAACTGAACGATTTTCACATTCCCAGATTGATTCCTGACGATTAGGAAAATTTTAAACCTGCTATTCGCTCATTCTTGACAATATAAAAGTCTTAATTACCGGTAATCTTGAATTTTTTATATTTATGTAGCGCCAATATTTAATTAATATTTATGTGGCGCCTATAAATTACCAATCTTAAAAGCGCTGATGTGAACTTTTATTTAGATGCCGTAGCGTATGTTGAAAATAATTACGCAGTTAGCTAAATTAATTATTTTCGACATGCTATGTATGGAAACTTTACCCAACAGTTAGTGCCTCGAGTATAAGTCGAGGTCAGGATATATAACCTGTGAATTGGCCTTAAATTTCTCGACTTTATCACGAATATATACGGTAATACTCACCCACACCTTGTACCAATTTTTAAAGGGACAAAAGTGTCTTATATGCAAGATAATACGGTAGTCTACCTGCAAACTCAAGACTCACATGGTCATTCTAATCCTGTGCGGTAAAATTCGCTCCAGATCCAGCAAATGTTGACCCAAAATATCCAGATCCAGTATCTGGTGGATAATACACATCTGGTCATTCCCACAACTCATACAAGTGACTTTTATTAAGGTGCCCTAGACTTTGGCCCATGGCACTATAAAAGTTGTCTTAATAATAATAATAATAATAATAATATAATTATGGATAGGAGTTTAAAGTGCATAGTGGATTGCTGTGTTTAGATGCTTCACTAACTACACTGGCAAATTCTGTGAACAGCGTGACTATTCTTTTCTGGCAAGTAAGTATTTGAAGGAATTACTAATGATTTTTAACAACAATGTAACTAAAATATATTTGAGTTATGTTTATCTGATCTATTCTTAAATTTAAATATTTCAGTATCAGAAATTGGACATTCTTATTTCAAAATACAGGGATTGCCATAAATGCATATATGTAAATTGATTACTTGAATCTTTGTTAGTTCACTACATGATTGAACTGTGATTGAGATAAAATCAACATTTTTTAAATAAATTGTTTTGGTGCTTGACACATTTTTCTTGAATACCTAATGTACTATAGCAGCAGTCAGCAAACTTTCCCACAAAGGGCCAAATTCTGTAACAATTTCTGATCACTGTCCATGGTTTAAACTCCTGATGACACATATTTTTATAGTGATTATGAAAGTATGTACAGTCATTTTGCAAACTAGACTGCTGCAGATAAAAAGATAAACAATATGTAATAGTCCTATCAACCTTTATTGTTTCAAGTTTTATTATTATTATATAATTTGAACTACGGAGGTCGACCCAATGGTTTGTAGTCAGGATTCAAAAATAAGGAATGCCATCAAGGCAGACACTCACAGAGGAGGAGAGCGTCGTGAGCTCCTCCATTGGGGCCTGGGGGAGGGGGCAGAGCCTCATCTGCAGAATCTTTTAAGTAATGTCAAAGGTAAACTGCTATCTCTGTTGCATGTTTTATAGATTTTAATGTGGTTTATTTTAGAGTGGTGAAAAGTTGTATTCAAGTTCAGTTTAATTCTTTCAACTACCATATTTGCACGATTATTACCTGCACACGTATATAACCCGCATATGTGTTTAACCCGCGCAAAATTCCGAATTATATTCCAACGTTCCAAGCATAAGCCGCACGCGAATATAACCTGCATATGCTAGTCTTCAGGTATTTGAAGGTGTCGACGCTATGATGTATGGTAAGTAAGTAAAATCTCGTGGATCTATATAGTGCTTTCGAAATAGTACAGGGGAGGGGGGCAAAATATGCCATTTTTGCGTACGTACTATATGGATGGGTCCCTATTGAATACAAGAAGCCATGAACTGTGTACGGATGGCCAGACGAACGATATTATTTCCGAAAATACTTTCATAGCATCTCAACAGAGCTGAGGCCAAAGTCAAGGGCGCTTTGACATCGTTGGCATGTCGATGACGAACGTATGATGACGATTTTGAAAATCCGTTTTGATGTTATTTCAATCGAAGTTAGGACGTAATAAATGCTTAAGTTATCTAACCCTGACCTCTTAGTAAACTGGTTCTAAGTACTGATTGTTTAAAAAAACGTTAGTTGAATGCATTTAATGCATAACAAATTGCATAATAAAAGAAATACAAAAGTCTGTTGTTTGGTGTTGTTCATTTTATATTGCGTAGGCCTATAGCACTCTGTCATTAGTGAATTCTATTCATATAGGGGTATCCAGTGTTTACCAACAAAGTCCGGTTGCTCCGCCCACTGGTGGGCAGAAACCATAGAAACCATTGTCGTCTATTAATAGACGCCAATGGCAGAAGCAGTTTCTTGCTGGTGGGCATAGATCAGTGACCATAGAGATTGTTCTGGATACTCCTATATCGCTCACGTTAGCGAATGCGCTATATAGCGCTCTTTCTAAGTATGTCACGTTCCTCCGTTGGCGAATTTAAGTCATTTATCGCTCCCGTTTGCGAATTCCAACAATTTAGTGCTTTTAAGAAATTATTTAGTGCTCCTCCGTTAGTGAATGTGCTATATAGCGCTCTTTTTAGGTATTTAGCGTCCCTCCATTGGCAAATTCTAGTCATTTATAGCGCTATAATTATTTAAAATATACATTTAATCTTCTCGGTTGAATCGGAATTGGTGATCAGCGTATTCTGATTAAGCAATTTTTGGCATTAATCGGCGATTTCCGATCCTATAATCGGTTATTCCCTAAATATTAAGCAACTTACCGGTTAGATATTTATCAAAAACAATCTTGAAATATCGTTTTGTACCGCATTTTTCTGTGACTTCCTAATAGAGCTTCTAGTTTAAGGACATGACCTCTCCAAAAAATACCCATGTCATGACTTGAGGGCATGGGTAGTGTTTTTGCCCATGCTCTCATCACCGGACTATTATATAGCCACAAGCAGAACTATGATTGCAGTGTGGTTTGTTAGTGATTATTGTTCAGTTACAGTTAAAGTTAATTATTTTTCAATTATTTTCAGTTAATCACCAATGATCGCATTAATGAAATTTTGATGCAGTTCCTTAGGAAGCAATAACTTTCTAAGGTCAACTCTGGCATTTTGTTATTCCCTCCATATCTTTGGGTACTACGTGCAAAGCTAGTTTAAGAAGCGCAATGCAATGCATAAACCAATGCATAAACTACAGGTGGAGATATACTAGCACACTGAAAATGGAGAGGAAGAGGAACTCTATTACCCCACCACTTATATCCCTCTTTGCCTATATCTCCTTTCATTGGCTCTCAACTAAAGCTCGTCTTTTCCTTCACAAGAGCAATGGTCTGTCTCACAGCAGCCGGAGCTCCCCACACAAACTCTATAAGGTCATTGGTTAGGTACCTTTGCTCTGCCCTTTACATTAATCCGTCACTTGAATGTTGTTGAATGGATAGATAAGCTTGGGAACATGCAGCATTTACAGACCTGTTCCTTGTAAGGAATGCACATAAAAAGTGGCATTGTTTAGAAAAACATTTGTAAAAATTTCATAGGAAGGGCTCTTGCCGGTCAGCTAAATGTGACTCATCCCTTCTTGGCTCTTAAAGTTCACTGCCTGAAAGAAAACTAAATGCATTGTTATTGCTTCTGTGCCATAGTAATGTTCCGTACAGTCAAGCTGTTTACTAGACTTCATTAGTACATTAGGCTCCTGCTCCGGCTGAATTTCACTTTGAAAATCCAACAAAATCCAACTCTGGCCACATTCGAAAACTTGTATTCTGGTTCAGCCCTATTATACCTATACAGTTTTACATATATATTTATTTTCGTTTTATATTGATGCATATATAATTATATATATATATATATATATACATATATACATACATTCATATATACGCACAGAATACCAGGAGCATAAAAATACCATAGGTATTCGCGGTAAAGTCGACCTCACAGATAGGTCGACCCTGTTTTTGGTCAAAAATTATGTAATTTGCTATGACCCGCATATAAGTCGACAAGGAAGTTTAGGAGCTTACAGATATGTTGCATTGTCTAATATTAGCCGATCTGCACTGAAATTGAGTCAACAGACGGCCGGACAGGTCAAAAGTAGGCCTATTTGCGGTACACAGAGGTCGCCCGTGCGGTCAAACAGACATCCGCTCTCCTCACCTCTCCCTCCCAACGTCTCCATGCTGGTTACAGGTCAAAAGTATTTGTTACACAGAGGCCAAGGTCGCACGTGCGGTCAAGCAGACCGTCGTTCCCCTCCCATCCCAACGTCTCCAATCTGTTTACAGACCAACGGTCATTGGTTTGAGGTATCTGTTGTCCACAATGTCTGTTATACTCTGAACGGAATCTGATTGGCCCAATCTATCACTGCTTAACAGTGCTCAGTTGAGAAAGGAGGAGCCAGACGCCCACCCCCGTTTGACGCATCTTTAAATAGACACAATATGGCTTGACACTGTAATGCATTAGGAATTGTGTTTCTTCACAAAAATTCTTTGGAAAATTGCATTGACTCGCAGATAAATGGATTTGGCATTTTTTGTGAATTTTAAGGCATAAATTTCTCGACTTATCCGCAAGTATATACGGTATACACTGTGTCCGGTTAAAAGGGTGCCAGCTCTATTTTCACTGTAACTTATTTTAAGAAAACTTGGCTGATTTCTATGAAAATTTGCAGTTTGAAACAGGAATAAATTGATTTCAGATAGTTAATTACAATGAATATCCAAAATGTCCACTGCTTAAATTGACACATGATTTCAGACGTTGTCGCGACTTATGAATTGCTTCTGCAGTGACGGTGTGATCAAGCTTTGCCCACTTGCTCACCAGTCACCAATCTCTGCTTCAGTTTTTTCAGACTGACGCTTTCCTATAGAATACCTACACAGAGTAGTCCACTGGGTTCAAATCTGGTGAGTTTGGTTGTCGCAGTTCAGGTGGTATGAAAACAGAAGTCTCCCTTTGCAATAATTCAATGGTATCGTGAGCACGATGTGCTGGAGCACCATCCTGCTGGAAGATGTACCAATCACCAGAAATAAAGCGAATATCTGGTAGTAGCATCTCCTTTAGCACTGTTTCACTGTAACAGCTGCCATTGGTTTTCACACCACGATCCAAAAAGTATAAATTATTGGTCGGATCTGAAATCACATGTTAATTCCTTCATGGACATTTTAAATATTCATTGTAATCGTTTTCCAGATATTGTTTGTAACTATCTGAAATCAATTTATTCCTGTTTAAAACTGCAAATTTTATAGATATTGAACGAGTTTTATTAGTGTTATAGTAAAAAGAGTCAACACCCTTTCGATCTAGATTCTATACACAATGTATATATGAGATACTTTGAACATGCAATAGGCATATGCTTATTTGATACATGAATCAGCCCCTGTAGCCCTGTATGTGTGCAATTGTGATTTGCAGAAATATAGGTTTTGTTATTTGATAACTAAAAGAAAAGTAAGTATTCAGTGCCAAGATGATGCTCCTATACTTTAAATTTAATAGTTTAGATCGTTTAGAATTAGATTCTTTGACACTGGGTATTTATTTATACTTGATTAAATATTTCAGGTCAACAAGCAAGCACTACAATTGGCATAGCAGTAGGCGTGGCACTGCTGTTTGTGGTAGTTATTGTGGCACTGGTGGTATTTATAGTTGTATTACGATTCAAGTGAGTACCTAATTTTTTCATGGATAAGTTATTTGAAAATGAATGATTTTATTTTTCTATTTAATTATATGTAGTGATGGTCAAGGTAGAACTTGCTTTAATGCAGTTTTAGTCATTTTTGCAAAAATTCAGATTTTTACCAAGTTTATAAATTTTTAGATGACTGTCCGATATAATTAAATTTATTGATAGAGCTTCTAATTAGTTATTCACTGGTTATTTATATTCTAGTGATAACTTGTTAAATTTTGGTGAATACTGTTTTGATGAGCTGATAGGTGAGTAGTGGACAAGTCAATAATACATAGTTCAGTTGATCAGTTATTATTATTAAGAAAAATAATGACCTCTAGGTTATTTTGTGATGGGTGAAATGGCACGGTGCGGTTAGCAAGTTGGACAACTGGTCATGGATGGGTGCAGAGTTCAAAGTCAATTACCGTAAAATCTAGAGTATAATGTGCACATGAGTATAATGCACACAGCTTTCTGGGGTGCAAGAGATTCACTGGTAGAAGTTCCTGAGTTTGTGTTTACTATAATGAATGGGAGAATGTGTACCCTGGTGTCATATTAAACAGCTATTTCACTGTCATTAATTATAGGCAGAGTCAGGCTGCAGTGACACCTGGCTTTGTTTAACTGAGCTAATAGCCAGCAATAAGGTTGTTAATATCACTTGAATTGTGGTTCCAAGTCTTGGTAGTATCCCTCTCCTCTCCCTCGCTCTCTCTCCCTGCAAATTGTCTCTCTCCCTCTGACAGCAGACACTTTGTACCAACAATAGACTAAGTTGTCAATAAAGTCATTAATGAGGTTCCAGTCATCATTCTCTTTTCCCTCTGCCCCTCTTCTAACAAGTTGTCTCTCCATTTCTCTCCTTCTCCCTCATTAATGCCACCTGCTTTGCTGTTCAAATGATATGCTAAAGAAAGTGCCAGTAAACTTCAGTCTTTGGGAATGAGGAAAAATTTAAATATTTTTTTGTATTATATGAGTATAATATGTGCCCCTAACTTTATGGAAAATTCTGAGTTAAAAAGTGTGCTCTATACTTGAGATTATATGGTAGTTGATTTTTATAAATTACTGCTTATGAGCACACAGGGCAGTCCCTACTGAACCACTTTAAACCTTGTTATATTATATTATATTATTCATGTACCTGGTATATATATTATATTATTCACGCACAAGCACATGTGCAGGATAAGTGCTAGGCATTTTATTCTGATGAAGTGCCAACAAAAGTCATCCATTCCAGAATTTCATCCAGGTCTGCAGACCTACCAGATATCGCTATCTCCATAATTGTCTACCCTCAGCATCGTGGCATGAGTTTCATATCTGTATTTGTTACTTGAGACCCAGTTATTGACATGATGTAATCATGCTGCCTCTCACCAATGATGAAGTGTTTTGCGATTGAATTCTTTCTATGTTTTGGACTGACTGTTTATTTCACTGATATATTCTTAATAAAGGAACTTTTCCATTGTTTTATGAAAATTTTCAGGAAAAGAAATCAAGACAGAAGACAACCTGCAGCAAATGTTGGCGGAAGTCTTATGATGGACTCTAGGGTATGATGAGATGGAGTTTTTGTGAACAGAAATTACTTAAGGACGAGTGCCTTTGCTTTCTGTTGTAATTAACCCGTTAAGTGCCGTGTTGATGAGAGCCACTCACAGTGTATACCATGGACGCCATACATCTGCTGTAGCGAAAGTGTTAATCAAATTTATTTTACACTTTGAGCAGATGTGCATTAAAGGAGTAATTTGCTCTCTGCAAATCGATATCTAGTACCTGAAGAACAAAGTGGCTTAAGACCAAATTTCAATGAGACATGGAATAAATACCAATAATTTGCTGGTAATGCCAAGTTACTACTTATCACTGATAACTTATAATCATTGCTTCATCATTATCATTGAATCATCTGGGTTATGATTTCAATTACCCGAATTTGCATTGTCTTAGTCATCAACATCATCATTTCACCATCTTGTCAACTACTGAACAAGTCAATGGTTAAGCTAGTGGTAGTTGTGTCCAAGAGGCATTTTCTTTTCCATGGAAATCCTTTAATTATAACCCAAGAAAGTATTTATTATTCTCAATTTCATTGCTTTGTTGTAGCCGCGCAGGACGCCAGCATAGGCGCCGGCGGCATCAAAGCGCTTTGATGTTGGCACTACACCAGACTGCTGCTAATGAGCGGTTAACCGGTTAACCGGTCATTTTTTGAACGGTTAACCAGTCCTTCAAAACCAACGGTCTTAACAACCTTAATATTTATTGTGATGAATATGTAAATGTAATGTAAATGTAATTAGCTATTCTCAATTTCATTGCTACAAATTTCATTTCTCTTAAACAAATTTCTGTAAAAAATTATGTTTTATTGATGCATAACAAATTATAAATAAGAAGATGAAACATGACATACATTTAAAATTCTTGTTTATGGAATTTCTCATTTGATGCAATTTGTTTACTATATTTATTAAGGTTGTTAATGGTTAACCGGTTAATCGGTCCTAAGAGCAAGGACCAGTTCTTTTAACTTTGACCGGTTAACTGTAATTTCAATTTGAAAACATCAAAGTGCTTTGATGTTGGCACTACACCAGACTGCTGCTAATGAGCGGTTAACCGGTTAACCGGTCGTTTTTTGAACGGTTAACCAGTCCTTCAAAACCAACGGTCTTAACAACCTTAATATTTATTGTGATGAATATGTAAATGCAAATGTAATGTAAATGTAATTAGCTATTTATATTGCGCCTAATCAATCAATGTTAGCAAGCGCATTACAATTAATGTCAATTATGTCAATTATTATAAGCACAATTAAACAGATGTGTCTTCAAATGTTTACGGCAAGCGACGGGCGACTTTATGTTCCGTAGCGCTGGTGGAAGGGCGTTCCAGGCAGAATAGTTTTGTATCTGCCTATATTGTGCTGTTCATTGTGACTCTTTGTATTTCATAAGGACAATAACAATGATTCAGTTGAAAATGGAGGTTGTGCTACAAAATCTTCAAATGCTACAAACGATAATGACACCAGAAAGTATGACGAAGACAATGCCATCACCTAACAATTAACACAAGAAAAGGATCAACCTGCCAACAATGTGTAGCTACATAATGCTTTGTTTTGTGTGAGTCTGTGATGACTGTGTATAGTGCAGTTCCCATTCGTTTAGTCATAAATCATTTCATTGCAGCTCATTTGGCTGAAAATCATTTTGTCAACAATCATTTAACCCGTTACAGGGGTTCGACGTTTTAAAACGTCGCCCGGAAATCATATGCGAACGGTGTTCGACGTTTTAAAACGTCGCGCAACTGTTTTGCTCTTCCACCACGGTGTTCGCCGTTTAAAAACGTTTTCTTGATTTGATTTGATTTCCTTTTTGGCACGGATGGATGGTAAGTACAATAAAAATGCTAAACAATGATGCAAACCACATCTTTGTAGCTTCTATATAGCCTGCAGATTTCAAGATTCTCACAAAAAATTTCACTTCTCCGAGCAACGGGTGCCTGGTGTAGAAACACCATAACTCCCCCAAATTGGGTCCCATATTCAAAATTTTGAACTAATCTGTTCCAAAGACACCCACCTACAACTTTGCCGCTGAACCTAGGGGGGTCACCGCTGAAAAAAAATTTTTATTGACCTTTGAACGTATTTTTTGGGAGAGGGTCATATTTTGGTCTGTAGGGTGGACCCAACCCCCGAAATTTTTTTGCACGGATGGATGGTAAGTACAATAAAAATGCTAAACAATGATGCAAACCACGTCTTTGTAGCTTCTATATAGCCTGCAAGGTAAGGTGTTTCAGATTTGAGATTCTCGCAAAAAAATTTCACTTCTCCGAGCAACGGGTGCCTGGTGTAGAAACACCATAGCTCCCCCAAATTGGGTCCCATCTTCAAAATTTTTGAACTAATCTGTTCCAAAGACACCAACCTACAACTTTGCCGCTGAACCTAGGGGGGTCACCGCTGAAAAAATTTTTTTATTGACCTTTGAACGTATTTTTTGGGAGGAGGTCATATTTTGGTCTGTAGGGTGGACCCAACCCCCGAAATTTCTTTTTTGGCACGGATGGATGGCAAGTACAATAAAAATGCTAAACAATGATACAAACCACATCTTTGTAGCTTCTATATAGCCTGAAATATAGTAAGTTTAAAAAGTACATGTTAACAGTTCAAAATAACGTTATTCTCCAAAATTAATAACCCAAGTTGGTAACGTCTTGTAAAAATTAATTCCCCCTTAAACGAGTTAATCAAAATTATTGTCGCCAATAATTCGGTAACCTTTTCATTTAGTAGAAATTGTTATGGTTGAGAGTATGATGGTACATTATAATAGTGTAATAGTAGTAATTATAAGAATGTGTTGGAATGTATTTTTATTTTATAGAAACTTTTACATTCTTATTATCTAAATTGTTAAAAGTTAAGAAACTTTTTTTGAACATTGAAACATGTTATTAGTGTAATAGTATTAATTATAAGAATGCAAAAGCCATATGTAGTTATATTTAGCAAATGAATTAATATAGAAGTCCCAAACAAAGAATATCTTAGCATATCATTGCAAAATGTGAACATCTGAAAAAATCATATGTTTGTAGGAAGATAGAAGAAGCTTAGAAAAAGTTTGAAGAATATGAAAAAAGTTCCATGAATTATATTGCATTGTCTTATCATCAAAAGCCAGCAACTAAGTGATGTCAGCCGTTTGGAACTGAAATTCTGAATTAAGATGGTAACAACGAATTTTTAACTAACCAACTTTTAACTACAGTAGAACCTCGTTATATCGAACTTCGCTATATCGAAATAACGTTTATATCGGTTTGAGCGCCGGTCCCGCCAAAACAGTGTTAATGATACAGGAATCGATATATCGAACCTCGGTTATATCGAAGTATTTATCACGGTCCCTTGAACTTTGATATAACGAGGTTCTACTGTAAGTGGTCAGTGACAAAATGATTTTCGATTAATGACTTTTGACTAAATGATTTTTGGACCGAATGATCGGCCACCAGTAGTGCATGGGTTTAAAAAATATTGACTTTGAAAAAGTTGATATCGGTAACAATCATGTTTCAGTGTTATATGCTTTCTGAATCATTTGACATTGTAAAGAAATGCACTTTTTTCATTGAGGTTCTAATAGTCTTAAATTGATAATTATTTTGATGGTGCTTATCCAAATTGAGATACAAAAGTGTGTAACTATATTCACTTGATGAATAATTCAATGTTGTGAGTTTCATTTATATGTTTGCATTATTAAATATTTTTATTAGCTTTTATGTTCATTTGCATAATTGGTTTGTCTACTTTGTTGAACTATTAAGAGTGTGTTCTGTGCGTGCATGCATGCTTGTGTTTTTGTGTGGATGCCCATGTGTATATGTGTTTGGACTTTTACAGGCATATGTCTATGTTGTGTGTGTGTGCGTGTGTGTGTGTGCAATTTATTTCAATTATGATTTTCAGTTACAGTTTCAGTAGTAGTTATTCAGTTTCATTTACTAATTTTTCAGTTGTTAATGCAGTTATTGAATATATCAGTGAGGATTACAGCTATATTGAAATGGATTTTTGCTCAGGCTATTTGAACACCGAGAATTACAAAGGCCAAAGTGGTAATTGTATCTGCAGTAGTGCTACCATCCTTTTGCACCAAACATTTGTTTTTATTCATTAATCTATACAAATATTGCTGTTGTATAACACATATTGGGGCTGGAGCAGAGCCTCAGCTGCAGAAATTTTGAGTGATATTAGGTGGCTCTGGTGCATATTTGAAAGACTTTAATTATCATTTATTACTTAGTGGTTGAGTTGTAATACAATACATATATTGTATCTGTTAACAATCATCCTCCCCTGAAAAAGTTCTAAATGGTTTTGTGAAAATCTCATGACTGATCCCAGCCCAGGTAGGAGGCCAGACCCCACTGGTGGGTATGCCAATTGCAACTAAACTTTTAACATTCTCAACAAGTGAAAGAACTTGCTTGCACAATACTTAACCAATGACCAGTTTAAGCGAGTCATGTCTTATCCATGGTGTTCCTGTGATCCCCTCTCATCAGCCACCCAATGCCAAGCAAATATACAGCACAGCATCCTCCTATGTGGCTGAAGTAACCTCTATGGGCTTCATAATTTGCAGTGTTTTCGCTTGAATAACAAATATTTAAATGGGATAAGGTATAAGTAACTGATTAACTTTCTTTTTTTAAATGGACCAAATTACTTTCCAGTTTTTATTAATTTTTGATTAGTTAACTAGAGAACTTCTTGTTATATATATATAATTGTGTGTGTGTGCATGTGTGTCTGTGTGTAGTTATATACACTTTTTATATATTATTGCATGAAATTCACTTACTGGTAAAGAATTTCTGAATCTCCTTTTATATAAAGTACTATTGACCATTCTGTATCACAAATGTGTATGTGTGTGGTTTGTGCATGTATATGTGTATATTTGTAGTATAGACAGATTAAATAAGTGTAAAAGGTACACATTCAATAGATTGTAATACAAGTGTTAAATAAAGTTTGCATGCCATGTAAAAGGGACTTGTTTTTAGAGATTTTCTAAGTTGTCATTGATCAGTTTTGCAGAAGCATCTTGAGCTGTTAATTCAAGGTGGTAGGTCTCACCCAAAGATTTGAACTATTTGTTATATGCTTCTGTTTTCTTTGTGTGTTAGTATAGAAATGGCAAATGTTGGCTGACATATATAGTGGTTGGTGCTGTGATATTGACTGATTAGATTCTTCTTCTTCTTTTTTCAGTTTAGTCTTCGTATTTTCAGTTTAGTCTTCGTATGAATATAGACTTTGATAGATAATAGGGATTTCAGTTTTGCAACTGCTTTTGAGCTTCTCAGTTATTGTTGGAAGTGATATTTGGCTATATTCTGTGTATGGAATTTAATGAAAGTTTAATTCGTTTTTTTATTTTGTTTGGTGCCTAGTTATAGTTGTTTACTAGTTTTACCATAACTGTTACAGATTGTGACCCAAATGATTAATTTCTTGAATGCTGATTACAGAACATTAACCATTGAATATTTTTAAAACTTTATTTCATTTCCTGGACAGTAGATGGATTTCACTGCATAATGTTTGTGATTTTAATTTGAAATTTTAAAAAATGCTCTTGAAGTTTTTGATTAAATGCCAACTTTTTAGTTGCTAAGTTTGATTAAACTGGGAATGATTTGCCTTTCTGTTAAATGCTTTTCATGCATGCTTATATTCCATTTAAGTGACATTTGTTGCCATTGTGGCAGTTCTGTTTGGCATTATGCCTGCCTGTGGTGGGATGAACATGCTTTTCTTTGCCCTCTTTATATAAAGTTAGGATTTAAGCAACTTGCATAAGGTTGCCACACTGTAACTACGACACTAGGTTCAAATTGAATCTGCAACTCTCCGGTTGCATGGCATGAATCTTTATCATTACTCTGATGTGTTCGCATAGTGATGAGGAAAGGCTGATATTGTTTCTACTAACTCTTTCGTTCGCCCTTGCAATCCGTATAACCAATATGTTATGAAGCCAAAATGGCCTTATGGGGCCAAATGACTAAGAGTGGACACTACCGGTAATAACTTGTGTTAGTTAATTATTTGTACAATATGTTATTTGATAAAATATTGATATATTCCTTTCAACTGTAGTTGGAGGAAAGCCTATCATGATTTTCAATAGAGACGGTGAAATCCCATTCCATGGGCTGAATCTGGCCCCTGCCTCTATTTTGTCCACTTGTAAGTTGAGCATAATGGTTGTTTTTCTCTTAAGCCAGGGGTGGCTAGCCCACAGGGCACATTCAACCAGCCGACTGCTAATTGGCAGCCCATGGGGCATCTTTTTAAATAAGTTTTAGTGGTCCTATTTATGTATACAATATCAAGTCATGAGTAAGACTTTTAGTTCCTGTGCTTAATTTAGTAAAATAGTTACATTACATTTAGACTGCTTTTTAATTGTAGCTGTAGCTTATTTTTAAAAACTCTAATGTCACTAATATTTGCTGTTTGAAACAACTTTATGGAAAGTAAATGCTTCTGCCAAGTTTATTTAATTTGAGCTTATTATTGACCATGATGGTTTATAAACAATTTGGCCCATGGTTGGAAGTCTGGCCTCTGCTGCATTTCTTTTTCTGTGATGTCTGAACTACAGTGATCCACTAGACAATGTTTCATTCAGTTAACTATGTGTCTTATTTTATTAGACAATGATAAGTCATTGATAGCATTGTAAGCAGTGATCTACTCAACTGATATGGTGATTCAATTATCTCAATGATCAATATTTTCAAATTTAATTAGTAATGAAAATAAACCTTAGACCAACTGTATGTTTCAATACCACTAAATTTATTAAATACATCAGCTTGGGATTGCATCTGTTGATTTTAAAATAAATGTTATATTGCAACAGCCGAGTTTATCTGTTAGTACCAGCAGGGTTTAATCTAGGCCGTTTTCGGGGTGAAATTGCCCTTCCCCCGGAAATTTCAAATTCCCCCGGAAATTTTGGCATACTACATCAACTAAGAGCAGCCCCTAGCTGATTTCTCCCCGGGGAACAGACATTGGGGAGGTCATACTACTTGCCAAAATGTCAAAATTTTGGGAGGGAATTCAAAATGGGGGGAACTCCTCCAAAGAAGGCCTAGAATAAACACTGTCTGTTATGTTTAATAATTAAGTTTGCTCTTCATTTCGTTATGAACTCACTTTGCACTTGAAATTGGTAGTTTCTCAATTGATTCACAAACATAATAAAGCTAAGTTGATCTCCAATTGTATTTACTGGATATGCAAATATGTTTGTTGGTATATTGGTTAGTGTGAACATAGTAACTGCTGATGAACGTCTTTGTGCTGATTAAATACTTAAATAATGTTTATGTTTTAGTAAAAGGCACTAATCTCGTAGTTTGTTGCTTTCAGTGTTATGATTAGTTTTGTCATTGCAACTATGTGATTGGTGTCTATGTTTTACAGTAATTGTTGCTTCTATCATTCAGTCACAGTTGTTCATCTTAGTCTACATTCTTTTGTATGCAGTGCTGTAAT
Source organism: Metaphire vulgaris (assembly GCA_018105865.1). Taxonomy (NCBI): domain Eukaryota; kingdom Metazoa; phylum Annelida; class Clitellata; order Crassiclitellata; family Megascolecidae; genus Metaphire; species Metaphire vulgaris. The sequence continues at coordinate 4,768,388 of CM030834.1, forward strand.
GCTAGAAATGAAAATTATAATTATTTGGAATTATGCACAACTTCAGACTTGATTTGCAATATGCAGTATATATTAGCACAGTTGCAATTCAGATACCAAATTTAGTGAATGTTGTTTATAATATTTCTTCAAGCTGCAGCATTTATTTTTATTACATCATAATTATCTTTTACCATTTTAATGTATTTTATTTTATTATTCATTTATTAATTTTAAACATTCTACTCTTCATTCTTGTGTATGTTGCAAGGCATTAATAATATGTGTTAGATCTTTGGTGTTGATGTGTACAATGAGTGCTAATAATATAGATAAAAAATATTTAACTTAACTAATTATTGGGGCGGGAAGTTATAAGAGTGGTAACAACGCTGGACGATGGAGCAGAAGGCCGCGGGTTCAATTCTCGCAGGAGCCCTAAGGTCGACTCGGCCTTGCTCGCTAGAGGGTGATGGCAAAATGAGCAGCGTTAAGCTGCAAGATAAACGTGGGTCTGGAGAAAGTAATGGCAACCTACCCCAGATTAATGGCCTATACCACCCACGTCGCTGATTGCCTAGACTGGAGATAAGCGCTGGAACCCAACGCTCGGACTCGAGTATGGGACCTACCTTTACCTTTAATTATTGTGAAACTAAATTATCTGAACATGAGCAAGAATTTGACCCAGATATAAATTTCTTCAATGACCTAGATATACCTATAAGTAACTACAGCTGTACTATGATATTGATAATATAAATAGTTACTTTAACTCACTGAACTTTACCTTTCCATTTAATATTGTTCATGTAAACTGCAGAAGTATGTTTAATAAATTTAACTAAATTAAATTTTTAACCGAAACATTAAAATTTAATATAATTGCCTTATCTGAAACTTGGTTGCAAGATGAACTTACTAACCTTGTAACATTGCCTGGATTTAATTTTTAACACAAATCAAGAAGTAACTCAAAAAAAGGAGGGGAGTTGGTTTTTTAATTGAAAATTCTATTAACTATGAATTGTTAGACATGGAAAATCCTGAATTTAGCACTTTTGAATATTTAGCAATAAAAGTAGGTCTACATATGGATAAAACTAAAAATATCTCAATGATATGTATATATGAACCACCTGGAACTGTATTGGACAAATTTAATACTCAATCACTAATAGACAATAATGCTCTTTTTAAAAAACATACTGGTAGTTCTAATGGAAGATTTTAACATTAATTTACTAAAAGTTGGAAATCATGAACCAACTGCAGATTTTAATAATTTTATGATAGCGAATAAATTTAAACCCATGATAACTAAGCCCACCAGAATAACACCATTTAGTGAAACTCTAATAGATAATTTCTTTTATAAATTTCTATTTAAACAAGGTAAAATCGTCTATTTTTCAATACCCAATATCTGATCATTTTTCCAATAATTTTATCTTTTGACTTAAAGCCTGATAGGAAATTACCGATAACAACTTCAAATTATCCAGTGGCGGGGCCACGGGGGGGGTTTGAACCCCCCCACTTGCCATCGGGCCACCCGTGAGATTTGTGCAAAATTGCAGAGAAATTTTTGGTGAGGGGGGGTAGGGGATGATTGAGGATCGGTTCAAGTTTCAAGCGTTCTCAACTGTATAATTATATCTACAGGATGGCGTTGCGGGCTTAAACGTTTGTTTATTCACAAGAATCGTACATTGGATATTGAAGAGCTCATAAACACCTTTGCTGAACAACTGGATAGGCGAGCAAAGTTCTATTAAATGTAGTGTTATATATTTGAGACCAGAAGCAATTGGGTGACCCGTCAAATGCGCAACCGACATTTGCGCGATATTACGTTAGTTGATATTATTAGGGTTAGGGTTAGAGTGAGGGTTTGACTTTGGGTTATGATTAAGACTATAGTTACTAAAGCATGGATGACTTATACTGTAATTTATGGCGCAATTCGAGCTTCCTCGAAATACGCGCTAACGTCGGCGCGCAAATGTCGGTCGCGCAAATGTCGGTGAACCAGCAATTGTACAAGACCTATAACTGAACCATGATTGATAGTATTGGATGTCTGTTAATTGATATGGCTTAACTAGCCTACTGCTTTTTAACTAGTAACAGTGGTTTGAAATTTTCATCAGCAATTTATTTGCCTGCTGTCTACTTTTTGTCTCCTTTTGCCACTTGTGAGTAGTGACACTGAATAGATTTACAGCGGTTTAAAACAAGATTTCAAGATTTGATTGAGCAGTAGTCCACGTGACTCTTACTCTTAGTAGCATTGACACTAGTATGGGCCAAAGACAAGTAATTTTTAACTTAACACACACAAATTGAAGCAGAATAATTTGAAATTGACTTAAGCATAAGAAATTACAGACATGGAACCTATTGATGCCAAACCTGTGATTTTGTGTCCAAAATGCTCTAAAACACACGTACGAGCATCTACGATTTCAAAATTTTTTCCGGGAGAGAAACCCCCGGACCCCCATTCCAAGGGAGGCCGCGCTAGACGCGGCCGGGGAGGGAAATGTATAACGCGAGGGAATGGGAGAAAGCAGGGTTATTTCTAAGATTATCAATTGGGGGGGGGGGGTATTTTAGGGTTATCCCTAACTCTAACCTTAGGGTTAACCCTAACCCCCCCCCACTCTCAAACGTCTGGCGCCGCCCCTGAAATTATCGGAAAATAGACTACCAATAAAAATTACTTTCTAGAAAAAATCAAATCAGCTGATTGGAGCAAAGTTAAACAAGCCTGTATAGAAAATAGACCTGACCATGCTTACACTATTTTCTTAGAAATTTTTACACTATTATTAGGGGCTTTCCTTTAATTACGTCAACAATTTAGGGGGGTTTGACAGTTGTTGACGGGGGGTCAAGAGAAGTTGACGGCAACAATTTCACTTTTTACAAATAATCAAAAATTAGGAAATTTCATGGAATACTACTTATTATAATGGAAAAAGCATGGTAAAAAAGGTCACCACCACATTTTGACACTCTATGAGCAAAAAAGGGGGAAATGGTCATCACCGCAAAAAAATAATTACCTTGTTATTGGGACCTGTCATTGATTTTGGGGGGATCAAAAATTTTTGACGTAATTATATGGGGGTCACTGAAAGTTGACAGTTGTTGACGGGGGGAGGGTCAAAAATTGCCCAAAAATTGTTGACATAATTAATGGACATACCCTTATGAATCTTTCCCCATTATATCTTCTACATCTGCAAATAAATTTTAAAAGCCTTGGATGTCCTCAGCTTTACTTAAGTTGATAAAGACTAAAACTAGTTTGTATAAAAAATACTTTAAAAATCTAACTTGTGAGAACAAGAATGCATTTAATAAATTTAATAATAAATTTCAAACAATAAGAAAAGGCTAGAAAATTTATTACTCCAATAAACTTTTGAATTGTAAGAATGCAAACTCCAATATTTGGAAAACCATAAACAATATTTTAAATAGAAAAAAATAATGTAAATAGTGAAATTGTATGTACTTAATCCACTTGAGAATAGTGATATTAATAAAAGCGCCAATACATATATACCAAAAAGATTTAATGTCTACTTTGTAAATGTTGGACCAGACATTGCATCTAAAATTCAACCACCTTTGGAAATGCAATCACTTAATGAATCACTTATAGATAATCCTTATAGATAATCACTTATAGATAATCCTAATAATCTGCCTAGTGATATCCAAGAAGAAAGACATTCCGAAATGCGATATTAACATAGATGGAGAGAAAATTAAACAAGTCATGACATTCAAATATCTAGGAAGCTGGTTCACCAGTGATGCGAAAAGTGAATCAGACATAAAAGCAAAAATAGGAATGGCCAAAGCAGCCTTTGGAAATTTAAAACACATACTAACAAACAGACATTTAACGATGAAAACAAGGATTAGGGTTATGGAATGCTATGTTTGGCCAGTCATGTTATATGGTACAGAAACGTGGACTATCTCTAAAGTCATGAAGAAAAAGCTTCAAGCTGCAGAGATAGAGATGTGGTTCTTAAGAAAAATGTTGAAAATATCTTGGACTGAAAAGAAAACAAATGAATTAGTATTCGAAATGGCAGGCTGCCAAGTACACAAAGAAAATTGCTACCTACAATACGTAAAAGACAACTTCAATTTTTGGACATATAATGAGGAAGAAAGGTATAGAAAACCTGGTAACTACTGGAAAAGTCGAAGGCAAACGATCAAGAGGAAGACGAAGAATGTCAAGTCAAAGAATGACGTATATCAGCAGTATTATGTAAAAGCAGGGTTGCCAGATGCATGGGGAGCCAAAGGAGGACACAGCCAGACAAAAAGGACAGAGGAGGACGCGTTGAATGTTCCAAATGAGAAAATTAATATAAATTCAATGGAAACTATCAACATCAAAATGCAAGATGATGACTAACTGTATGAAATGCCAAAGTTGCTTCAGCAGCATGGGTTTTTTACAATTGCTTTGTGTAAGTAAGTAAAGTAAAATCTCGTAAACTTCTACAGCGCCCCGGAAAGCAGCACAGCAGTAGCTGCTTATTCTTATGCGCTTAATCTTTCTTGAAATAGCTATAGGCAGGGTGGTTTGTCGGCCGGGCGAAGGTCAGTGTATCTATGAGGCGGCGGGTCAGGTTGTTATTGCTATGGAGGAAATGACTTTTGGAATAGAAAGGTTTTAAGTTTAGACCTAAAGGTTTGAGGAGAGTGAAGGAATTAAAGGAAATGAGGATTCGGAGCTTATTGTTTGACCATGTCGTAGGCTGCGGAGGGAGGCTGGAATTGAGTTCCAAAGTTCTGGTGCGGCGTATGAAAAAGCGCGGTTGCAGATTTTGAGTGATGACTGATTTAACGGGCGTGAAAGTGTGAGATGAGATGATGATCGTGTAGGTTGGGGAGGCTGAGGCGTTAAGAGTTTACGAAGGTAAACCGGTTTTGACGAATGTAGTGAACTGTAAGTAATCGTTATTATCTTGTACTGTATACGTTCGGATATTTTAAGCCAGTGTAGTGACCAGTATTGGTGAAATATGGCAGAACTTTGGTGATTTGGTTACTGCTCGGGCTAGTGCATTTTTAATTGATTGTAATTTGTTGATGGAGGTTTTTGGGAGGTTATAGTAAAGGGAGTTGCAGTAATCCAGTTTGGAATGGACTATTGAAGTGGCGATTGTGGATGCAGTTTTGGTGTCAAGGCAAGGACGGAGGCGACGTAGATCGCGAATATGGGCATAGCAGGATTTCGATAGTTGGGAGATCTGTGATTCTAAATTTAGGGATGAATCAATTTTGAAACCAAGATTTTTGCAGTTGGAGCAGGGGTTATTGTGGTATCTGGAGTCAGGACTCAGAGGCGGTTTTAGGCCTAGGCCGGGTAGGCCATGGCCTACCCAAAACTTTGTCTGGCCTACCCAAAAAATTACGTGGCCTACACTGTGGCTGGCCTACCCGAAAAAATACATGGCCTACCTATAACTGGCCTTCCCCCAAAATGCGTTGTGTGGCTGGGTAATTAGTGCGTATGGCCTACGCTACGAGGCTGTCGAGTGTAGTGTAAGGCCATTTGAATCCCCAGCCACTCATCAGATACCTTCTTTTCCATTGGATTTCCAGATGTGAAGAAGCTTTATCTAATTGATCAACCACCACCGACTGATCAATGGTCGTTCAACGGTCTCCGCACACATTTTCTTCCCACCCTCCTCAGTGTCTAATTTGTTAGATGTACTGTCAATGGTAGTACTTACCCTCCCTCTCCTCATCCCCCCGTATCCCCACAGAATTACCAGACTTCCAGGTGAGTGTTGCAGAGTTTAGGGGCTACTTTTAGGCGTTTTCGCCATTTCGCCATGGGAGTAGTTCCTCTTGCTGTTCATAATTAAGTTCCCTCTAATGAATGGCCTTATCTGACGGTTGATTACATGGATGACATGACTGTTTTGATAATCAATTCTCAACGTCGTCGGACATCTGGTGTAATCTAATGTATGTTCTGGTTAACAGAACAGAGATGGAGAAGCCGCAGTAACTATCGTGTAAGACGGCGACGCTGAGCTAAGTTCAGTCCGTTTAAGATTGCAGCTCATATTATAAGATACAGTCTAGGCCTATCATACAAATTACTATAGCACTCTATAATATTATTATAATTAGAGATGGATAAATTTCTGGTTAAACGCGCTCGAGTTAGTGGCAACGAAGAAGTAGAAGACATGGTGACTGACGATTCAACTGGACCTACAAAGACAACTGTCGAATCTCAAGACGTTCAACATCACTCAACGGATGTAGGCCTATCAATTACACAAGTAGCACCAGTTGACTCAGGTGGTCTGCGTAACTTTTCATACTACTGTGGCTGATATCAGCAAGGATTATAAAGATCAACCTGTGCAACCTAAACTGCAGGTCTTTCCAAAATCAAAATCTGGTCAGCGTTTCACGAGCATTTAACTCTTCATTGCATGACAGGTATAGGCCCCTATCATTTCTTGGAATATTCATTTGCAAGCAATGCCATAGTTTGTTTTGTGTGCCGTCATTTTTGTCCACGAGCAGGATACCAGGAATGATGAATCTGCTTTAACGGAGACTGGGTTGCGTGGTTGGGAAAATATTGACAGCAAACTATCGAAACATTTCGTAAGCGCGCATGCATTCTGATGCTCTTGCACAGTGGAAAACACAAAAGTACACTGAAGCAACTGGCAGCATGGCAAATGTTTTGTAGGAGTCTCAGCCTAACATGCTCTTTGTCACTCATATATATATATATATATATATATATATATATACATACATACAGTATATATATGTATACATACAGTATATATATATATATATATATATATATATATATATATATATATAATTCACTGCACATCCCTATTATGCTGCGCTATTGTTTTTATAACCACAGAATTTCAAGGCAGGATTAACCTTATGAACTTTGATACCACGACACGGTCCAAGCTTGGCCTACCCAAAATTTTCATGGCCTTTGACTGGCCTACCCAAATTAAAATTCCTAGAACCGCCCCTGTCAGGACTAGCTTGGGACTGTCAAATTTTTAAACTTAATTTGTGTGCTTAGAATGAAGAAACGACGTCAATTTCATGGATGATTTGGATGATCATGACTTTGATTTGGTTTCTATGCCTCTCACTCTCTACATGGCGCTCTAAGTCAAAGGCTCCCTTGTTACCAATGGACAAGTAACTATCACAGATCGTACACTTTGCCTCATTCTCGTTGCGTCCTTCGACGAAGCATGGAAACTTACTTTTCATTGTGTCTGAAAACTTGCATTTTCTCTTTGCAGAAGCCATTGCCATAAAATCGGGCGTTCAAATTAAGAACTTTAATCAGACGAATTTTAATTTACTGTTTTTCACGTTTACAGTCTCTGCGTTTGTTACCGGAAATGAAATTAACATTTTTACCATAGACTATTGCATAGACGCTAGAGATAGAATGACGCTTGGAGCAATAGGAATGACGAGAGTCGAGTATTTTGGGACTTTGGACTAGAGCTGGGTCGATTACGATTATTTTTTCCGATTACGATTACGATTATTTTCGATTATTTTTCACGATTACGATTTCGATTACGATTACGGTTTTTTAAATAATCGCGATTTCGATTTCGATTATTTCACAGTACCTTTAGAAACTGGCTTTCCCGCCATATTTTACAGTATTCGGCAATCCTCTGTGTATCGATGTTCAGTTGGTCTTCAACAGGGATATTTCTACACCCCTAACACCCCCCAACACCCCCAATTTGAGGTCGACACCCCCTAAAATTTGGTGATGTGACAATGATATGCATACAGAATGCATATTTATTTATTTATTTATTTATTTATTTATTTATTTATTTATTTATTGACACTTTATATAGCGCAGTACGCAAGGCTAAGGCCTACAACAAGAGCGCATAGCACAGTTCATATCCAATATTAAATAAATGTGTCTTCAAATTTCTAATGAAAAGTCCAGCTGAGACTGCTCCAGTCACATTGTCTGGAAGAGAGTTCCACAGGGTGGGATTCCCCCGCGCGAATGATCTTTCCCCAAACTTAGGGGTCTTGGACGGGGGAGGGACCAACAACTGCACTCTCCGACTGGACCTAAGAACCGATCTCCTCTCGATCACAGTCGATCTTCGTACAAGCACAGTTAGATAATCAGGACAGAGTGGAACGTGTAAAGCCCGAAACGTAAGCCAACAGCGCTTGTAGACAATGCGCTGTGGAACACGGATCCAGTGGAGTCGATCTCTAAGGAGAGGTGTGATTAGCCCTGAACACCCCCAAACAGGCCCATTCAGAGGGGGGCTAGGATGACCATTCGGCCCGGGCCTCCATCATTTTGGGGGCCTCCCTTTGTTTCCTTGTCTAGAATTCTGGGATAGCTAGAAAGCTAGATAGCTACTACTAGAAGGGGCCTCAAAATTTGGTGATGACCTTTTTGCTTGCTGATAATTTTGGGATTTTGGGAGAGCTAGGAAGGTATTCTGCGGTCCTCAAAATTGGTGATTACCTTTTTTCGCTTGTCAAAATTTTAATTGTTGGGAAGGCTAGGAGAGGCCTCGAAATTCCAACTGGCCTGGACCTCCTTCAGCCTCTGAAGAGGCCTGCCCCCAAATGGAGAAATAGACCCCACAACTTTATTCTCGGATGACTTTTTTTGCTTGTCAGACTTTTTGTGAGTCTCTATAACGTTTTTTTGCTTGTCAGCCTTTTTCGGTAGAGACTTCCAAATTTCGACACTCCCAGATTTTCCCGACACCCCAAATTCACAATCCTACAATCCTAGAAATAAACACACCCCAGATTTTCCCGACACCCCACCCCAATTCACAATCCTAGAAATAACCCTGGTCTTCAAGTCTTCAATCTCCTTAAAGGATCGAGCCTGGGTGGCAAGACCGATATCGTCAGCGTATCCAAACTTCCTACTGATGGTATAAGGTAGGCCTAAGTCGTTTGTAGGCCTATAGGCCTACAAATTGAATAACGTGGGGCTAGAACTGGACCCTATGGTAGACCGTTTCGTCGACGTCTCCAGGAGCTGACATCTCCCAAGTGAACTCAGAACCGTCTATATATATCAGAGATGAGTAATTCCACAAGTTGACAGAACCAGGGTGGCAAGTTGAGCGAGAGTTTGTACATTAAACCCACCTGACACACCGTATCGAAAGCTGCTGTAAAACCCAGAAAGATGGTACCTGTCTTTAGACGCTGTTGAATCCATCTATAATATTAAGATCCTTATCTGTATGTCTCTCTGTCTGTTGCCTTCAAGCGTTCTGATTGGTTGACTATTGGTAGACGGTTTAGTCCTTACGTCGCGATGCGTTAGTGGGCGATGTTCGAAGACGACGTTGCTATTGGTAACCATTGTTCGTAGAATCGTAGTTTAACACGGTTTAGTCGAGTCATTGCAGCATCAGAGGGGTGGGCGTGCGACGACGCTGCTATTGGTAACAATTGTTCGTAGCTTGAGGAAGTTGCGCAATTTTAACGTACATTTTAACGTACACAAAAAATGTGTACAGCGTCACAAATGGTCACAGTTGCGTGATTTTAACGTACATAGGCCTAATTATTAGGTCTACGTGGCGCAGAGCTTGGCTAGGTGGCGTATGTACAGTACATCATTGAAATGTTGTTCAGCATGAATTCAATGATTGGATATTAGGTATAGGTATTGGATTAGTATTATCTGCACTGCGAGCGAAGCGAGCATCTTTCTAGTTTTCAATGAAAATCTGATAATCAACGGTAAATAATAGATCTTTCTTTGAATCCGAAATATTGTATAATATCACTTACGGGAATAATCGAAAAATAATCGCGATTTCGATTATTTTTTCGACGATTATCGATTATTTCGATTTATTTAATAATCGTGTCGATTACGATTACGATTTTTTCAAAAATCGCGATTTCGATTTCGATTTCGATTAATCGACCCACCCCTACTTTGGACAATCGATATTGGTATTATTAAAACGCTATTTTAATATCGATGATTGGGTAAACTGAGATAACGGACTAAAACTATGAAATTCGTCAATACCGCCAGAACGAAAATTGATAGCATACAAAATCTCAAAAAAGGACATTTTACAATTTTTAGCTTTGCCTAGAGGACGGAGGACAGGACCTAAAAAGGAGGACATATATCGTCCTTTTGGAGGACGTCTGGTAGAGGTGGGTCGATTAATCGAAATCGTAATCGAAATCGCGAGTCTATGGTAGAGGTGGGTCGATTAATCTAAATCGAAATCGTAATCGCGATTTTTGGAAAAACCGAAATCGAAATCGACACGATTATCAAATAAATCGAAATAATCGATAATCGTCGAAAAAATAATCGAAATCGCGATTATTTTTCGATTATTCCCGTATGTTATATTATACAATATTTCCGATTCAAAGAAAGATCAATTTACCGTTGATTATCAGATTTTCATTGAAAATGGATTCAACAGCGTCTAAAGACAGGTACCATCATTCTGGGTTTGACAGCAGCTTTCGATACGGTGTGTCATGTGGGTTTAATGTACAAACTCTCGCTCAACTTGCCACCCTGGTTCAGTGGCGGCTCTAGGATTTGGCAAGTGGGGGGGCCGTTGGGGTGGCAACTTGCCAACTTCTAATAATGGGGGCCAACCATTTGTTGTTTAATATATGTAGCGTTAAGTATAGGGTCCCAACTGGGGGGCCACTGGGGGGACAGGCACTCAATAGGGGGCACGGGGCCCCTCTGGCCCCCCGGTGGAGCCGCCACTGCCCTGGTTCTGTCAACTTGTGGAATTACTCATCTGAGAGACGGTTCTGAGTTCACTTGGGAGAAGAGACGTCTTCTGGAGACGTCAGCGAAACGGTCTAACACAGTGTTCAGTTCTAGCATCTATGTTATTCAATTTGTAGGCTTATAGGCCTACGACTTAACCTGATACCATCGGTAGGAAGTTTGGATACGCTGACGATATCGGTCTTGGCACCCAGGCTCGATCCTTTAAGGAGATTGAAGACTTGAAGACCAGGGTTATTTCTAGGATTGTGAATTGGGGTGGGGTGTCGGGAAAATCTGGGAGGTGTTTATTTCTAGGATTGTAGGATTGTGAATTTGGGGGTGTCGGGAAAATCTGAGGGTGTCGAAATTTGGAGGTCTCTACCGAAAAAGGCTGACAAGCAAAAAAACGTTATAGAGACTCACACAAAGTCTGACACGCAAAAAAGTCATCCGAGGATAAAAGTTGTGGGGTGTATTTCTCCATTTGGGGGCAGGCCTCTTCAGAAGCTGAAGGAGGCCCAGGGCAGTTGGAATTTCGAGGCCTCTCCTAGCCTTCCCAACAATTAAAATTTTGACAAGCGAAAAAAGGTAATCACCAATTTTGAGGACCGCAGAATACCTTCCTAGCTTTCCCAAAATCCCAAAATTGTCAACAAGCAAAAAAGGTCATCACCAAATTTTGAGGCCCCTTCTAGTAGTAGCTATCTAGCTTTCTTGCTCTCCCAGAATTCTAGACAAGGAAACAAAGGAGGCCCCAAAATGATGGAGGCCTGGGCCGAATGGCCATCCTGGCTCCCCTGAATGGGCCTGTTTGGGGTGTTCAGGGCTAATCAATATGCATTCTGTATGCATACCATTGTCACATTACCAAATTTTAGGGTGTAGACCTCAAATTGGGGTGTTTGGGGGTGTTAGGGGTGTAGAAATATCCCTGTTGAAGACCAACTGAACATCGATACACAGAGGATTGCCGAATACTGTAAAATATGGCGGGAAAGACAGTTTATAAAGGTACTGTGAAATAATCGAAATCGAAATCGCGATTATATAAAAAACCGTAATCGTAATCGAAATCGTAATCGTGAAAAATAATCCAAAATAATCGTAATCGTAATCGGAAAAAATAATCGTAATCGACCCAGCTCTAGTCTATGGTATCAGAAAGTGAGGCCAGTTTGCATTGATGGTGTGTCAAGAAATGTTTACCCCGCTGAAATCTTGAAAATTTTGGTACACTGTTGGAACGGATATCGTTTAGCCGTTTAACTTATTTAATGTGGACCAGTTGTTTACACTAGTTGTGTGATTGATCGTCTGATTTATGCGAATAGCCGCGACGTTGCGCAGTCGCTGCCGCAAATAAGCCTTCGAAAATTACATAGATATAGGTCACATAGTAACAGGCTTATAGTCGCATAAATCAGCACTGCACAAAACGGCTTCAAACTCAACTAATAATCGACCTAAAAATCTACTTGTACGATACGATTATAGTATTTATATTCGGAAATCAATTGGCACGAATAAGAATTGTGGAAAAGATGAGTAAAAGATCAAACGGAACACATTTAAAGCAACTACTAGAAAGATGCTCGCTTCGCTCGCGCTCGCTTCGCTCGCAGTGCAGGATAATACTAATCCAATACCTATACCTAATACCCAATCATTGAATTCATGCTCAACAACATTTCAAAGATCGCTACCAAGCCAAGCTCTGCGCCACGTAATAATTATGCCTGTTTACGTTAAAATCACGCAACTGTGACCATTTGTGACGCTGTACACGTATTTTTTGTGTACGTTAAAATTGCGGAACTTCCTCAAGCTACGAACAATTGTTACCAATAGCAACGTCGTCGCACGCCCATCCCTCTGACGCTGCAATGACTCGACTAAACCGTGCTAAACTACGAACAATTGTTACCAATAGCAACGTCGTCTTCGAACATCGCCCACCAACGCATCGCGACGTAAAGACTAAACCGTCTACGAATAGTCAACCAATCAGAACGCTTGAAGGTAACAGACATACAGAATAAGGATTTTAATATTATAGATGGTACACCATATTAAAGCGGTGACGTCGTCCATATCTAAGTAGGCGCTGCCCTCAAATAAACATGATAGCGCTAAAGAATTATGAGGTCTTCAAGATATCTGCGGGGTAAACATTTCTTGACACACCATCCATGCAAACTGGCTTCAACTTTTGCCTGACTTTGCCATAGATAGACGGCATCTGGTGTATTATAATAAATCTATGCCTGTGACCTATACTTCAATATTATAAGCAATAAAATTATGTGCCTATGTTGTAAGAAAATTATAGTGACAGGCCAATTTAAAAAGCGACAAAATCATGCACTTTTAAAACACATTTCTCGTGGAGAGATATTTTTTATATCATAGAATGAGACTATTATAATTGAACTAATTGCATAATAACTTTATCAGACTTTATTAGATATAATTAGATCGTCATTTGTTAGGACATAAGCAATATAGAAACAGGACATTTAGAATTAGAGGCTATCTGCAAATCAGAGAACCAATCAGAATGTGCGGAAACTGATTGACAGATAGTCGTAGCAGATAAAAGCGACCTAGCGATTAATGCGGGACTCTCGCTCGAAAACGCCGGTTAAGGAAACTGAAAGAGGCGACGGAGAAAGATAAGAATTTAGATTGAATAAGTGGTTTTAGTCAAGAACTTGTTTTAAATTTTTTTGCTAAAAATCTGTATCGAAGATAATTTGTGATTGCTTAATCGAAATAAACTGTGAAAAGTCAGTTGGACGACGTTATTGCGAAATAGAACGAAGAGCGCAAAGGGAAGACCACTCGACCGCAACTTATCACCGCTACCGCCAAAACAATGCTGAGAAAGAACGAAGCCGGAGGTTAAGGTACACCAGGCGTCAACCGTCTTTCCATCATTACATACCATCATTACATGGTGGCAGCGGTGGGGTGTTGTGGCGTCTTTGGTTACGCCTATAACTGAGAGCCTATAGTGGTTTAGACTACAGCAATCAGAGACACAGTTAGATATGACTATGCTTGTATTCAGATCAACGTCTGGAGAACACCTACTACTAATGCTACTGCAGCTGGCTTCTATATGTCTAGCTGGCTGGTGGAATGTTCATCTATTGGAGAGTAGGCGTGGTCTATAAATGTCCATCACTCTACATCCCCTCTCTTTACTTAGGCTATTCACTAATTAAACTTATCAATATGTCAATAGCGGTTCAGGCCTAAAATGCATCAATTGTTATCCGCAAAATAAGCCTGGTGTTTAAAGTCAGAACTATTTGTATCTACTGGTTATTTTCCCTGATCTAGTTCTAAAGGGTACCACAGGTGGCGCTGTTGTTTCTCTAGTAGCGTTCGGATGTTCATTGGATGGTACTTCGGTTGAGCCAGATTACGATGGCTTCAAGCATGGCTTTGTTGAATAAGCGGTGCTGGTGGCGGGGGCTGGATAATCGCCTCGCTCTTCGCCTCGCTGTGGAAAGTACGGTGCCCGCGAAAGGACATTTCCATTCTCCTCTCTTTTCCCCGATTGTTATAGATCATTTTCTTCCACAAATACTATCGGAGGTTCTGGTGAAAACCTCACGTGTCTGGACGTACGTCGCTTCACGCTTCCGTCAGGAAACTTGACGTTGAACTAACGTTGTGGCAAAAACTCACGATTTCTGCTTTGCGCCACTGATCTAATCGCGAGTGAAATATTATCCTGACTTTGTCCCTTCTCTAGTTTCCGTAGATTTCTTGCATGCAATTTATAATAAGCAGCCTGTTTCTGTCTTGAATTTTGTAGAGCGTCTTTGGCGCTTTTAACAAAAGGTGAAGCTAGGAGCTTGTCGGAAATAGGAATTCTAGTTTTAGTACGTCTTCCTAGAAGAATTTCCGCATGTGAAAGATGTGAATTTCCTCCGGTTGTGTTACGCCATTCTAAAATCGCAAGAAATGGATCAGATCCGTCTGCTTTGGACTTTTTCATTAATCTTTTAGCTGTCCGTATAGAGTTTTCCACTTTGCCACTGGATGGTAGTGTGCGCGCACGGGAGAAATTTTTTCTTCGATAAAAGCGTTTTATTCCAGTTCCAAGGCGTGTCTTTGGACGGAAGGGTGTCGAGACAAGGATAAGTATTGATTCTTTTATTGATGCAATTCTGATTGTTTTTTTTTTTTTTTTTTTTTTTTTTTTTTTGCGTAGTTTTGTTCGCGTAGAAGACTTAAGTATTGCTACTGAGCGATATTGAAGGAGCGAAGATCACGTCGCGATACTTGATTAAAATTTTCCATACTCTTATACAGTTAGATAATATTAAAATTTACAAATGGGTCGGGATAAGGAACCGTTGGCCATCTGCGACACCTGTGGCATGAGCGGTATGGCAGACTACATGGATGAAGAGGAGATCTGTTGCAAGTGCAAGAGGATCGCGGCTCTCGAGAAGATCATCGAGGAGCAGGGGAAGAAGCTGGCGGAGGTTGAGAAAATCCTCCAGAAGATATTGGAAGAAAGACCGCAGAAGGAACCGAGCCGGCAAAGTCCTATGCGGACAAGGTGAAGGAACAGATGCCGGAAAAAGCAAGACCATAGTGGTGAAGCAGCCGGACACACCAAAGAGAGAGGGGCCACAGCAGAGGCGTAAACAGACACTTGTTTACGTGGGCGAGGCGGAAGAGAGAACGGACAACAGGGAAGGTATCAAACCGGCTGTGGTCTTAGTGGGGGATTCAAACGCTAGGAATTTAGGAAAGAATTTAGTTTTACAGACTAAAAACCAGTACGTGGCCATCTCGCGTTCAGGTGCGAGAATTGAAGATGTGGAGGAGTTACTGGAAGAAGAAGCTGGAAGAGAAGCAGAGACGTGTGTGGTGGAGCTGGGGACGAACAATCTGCTGCAGGATGAAAAAGCAGACATAATTGAGAAATTCAGGAGAATGATTAGAGAATTGAAACAGCGGAGGAAGCACTTGGTGATCACAGGAATCATGCCTAGAAGAGACCTTTCTAGAAGCAATGAGAGCAAGAGATTGGAGGTCAATGCCATGCTGATGGGAATATGCAGGAAAGAAGGAGTTGATTTCGTGGACGTGGAATTCAACGCACAGAGATCAGGATACCTTGCCAGGATGGGCTTCATCTTAATTGGATGGGAGCAGACATGGTGGCAAGGAGGATATTTCATACAGTGAAGTCTGCTTGCCTGTGTAGGCATTTAAACTGAGGACAAAGGCAGTTAGAACAGATAGTAGCAGTGGTAGTCCTAGTAGAAGTAGTGGAGACTTTAGTAGTAGTAAACGCTTAGGTAGGTTAGATAGTAATAGACGTAGCTGTAGTAGCAAACATTCTACTGGGGAGGGGCGATTGAAGATTAGGGGTATCTCTAACTGTCTTGAAAATATAACAATAAATAGCACCGACACCAGGAAGAAAAGTAGGGCTTTGATAGGAAGAAACTTAAGTGTTTTTATACAAATGCTAGAAGTATTATAAGTGCAAGTAAAAAAGCTGAGTTGGAAATGTGCATCAGTTCAATCAAACCAGATATTATAGGTATTACAGAGACCTGGGCCAGACAGGAAATAGACGATGGAGAGCTAGGTTTGAATGGGTATGTAATGTTTAGAAAGGACAGGGAAAACCTAAATGTCAGAGGTCATGGAGCTGGGGGAGTAATACTGTATGTCAAAGAGGAACTGAATGCATTGGAAAGAAGAGATATTCAAGATGACAATTTTAGAGAAAATATTTGGTGTGAAATCAGATGCAAAAAGAAAAATACTATTAGGCGTATGCTATCGGGTCCCAGATGCAAAGGAGGAAATAGATATTGGATTGTTTAGGATTTTAAATATAGTAGCCAAGGAAAATGTACTAATAATGGGTGACTTCAACTATCATATTAACTGGGAAAGCATGGAGGCAGACAGGAACCAGGACAAGAGATTTCTTAAGTGCATGGATGACAATTTCCTTACACAACATGTCACTGAACCAACGAGAGGAGATAACACACTGGACTTAATAATTACTTCAGATGATCAGTTAGTGAAGAATATGATGGTTGGACAAAACTTAGGCACAAGTGACCACCAGACAGTGACATTTGATGTAATTTTAGCAGAAGATATCGAGAGCACACGCAACCAAAAAACAAAAACTATTTCCGGGAAAATATGATCTGGCTAGGAAGATGATCAAGAGATTTGGACATAGGAAGCATGATAAAGGATAAAAATGCAGAAGAAAGCTGGGAAATATTTAAAAATTGCATGTCAAGGGTTATGGATTCAACAATACCAAAACAGCGGACACTTAACAAAAAAACTTCCATGGGTTACGAGAGAGGTACAGAAGAAGAGAAGGGCCAAAAACAAAGCGTGGAAGAAATTGAGAAAGCACCGACTAAAAATGCAAAGCAATGAAGGTTTGGAACAGGCGAGATTAAAACAGTTACAGTCCAGTTATGTGCAAAAGAGGAACAAATCAACAGCTACAAACAAAGCGGCTATTGCAGAGTATGAAAACAAATTAGCAAAAGACATCAAACGGAACAGTAAGAGTTTTTATGGATATGCAAGAAGTAAGATGAAGCGAAAAAGACAAAGTGGGACCATTAGTAGCTGATTCTGGAGAAACAGTGACGGATGACATGGAAACAGCAACAACTCTGAACGATTACTTTGGATCAGTGTTCACAAAGGAAAACACAACCAACATACCAAAGCCCATTAATTTATTTTGTGGAAAAGAGGAGGAAGCATTATCAGACATAAATTGCAGTAAAGAGTGTGTCCTGGAAATTCTGAGTCAAATGAAAACTGACAAAAGCCCTGGAATAGACAATATACACCCAAAATTTCTGTATGAGGTAAGACATGAGGTTAGTGAGGTAATAGCCACAATATTCAATATGTCACTTAAATCGGGAATAGTCCCTAGGGACTGGAGGGATGCAGTAGTCACTCCTATATTCAAAAGGGTAACCGTGGGGAGCCAGGAAATTATAGGCCTGTGAGTCTGACCTGTATAGTGTGTAAAGTTCTGGAGAAAATAATGAAAGCAAATATACTGGACCATCTTATGAGACACAAGATTTTAAAGGATAGCCAGCATGGGTTTATTAAGGGAAGATCTTGCTTAACAAACATACTGGACTTTTTGGAGGAGATCCACGACAAGCTAGATGAGGAAAGGCAGTTGATGTAGTATACCTGGACTTTGCAAAAGCATTCGATAAAGTACCTCATTCAAGACTGGCAGTCAAGCTTCAGGCCAGTGGAATTAGAGGTAAAGTTCTTGGATGGATAAAAACTGGCTTCAGAGCAGAAGACAGAAGGTAGGTATAAGAGGCAAGTATTCAGATTGGGCTGAGGTCATAAGTGGGGTGCCACAAGGTTCAGTGTTGGGACCTCTATTGTTTTTAATATACATCAACGACATCGATGATGATATAATGTCAAAAATTTCAAAATTCGCTGATGACACAAAACTGTGTGGACAGAGTGATAGTGAAGCAGAAGCAAAAATTTTACAACAAGACCTTAATAGACTATCCCAGTGGTCGGCAGATTGGCAAATGCTTTTAATACAGATAAATGCTCGGTGATGCACATTGGGAAGAAGGAACAGATCATGAATTTAAGTTATGTGGGAAGGGACTAAAAGTGACAAACGAGGAGAAAGATCTAGGGGTCATCATGCATAACAGCTTAAAGCCATCTAGGCAATGTGCAGAGGCAGCTAATAAGGCCAACAAAATTCTAGGTATGATCAAAAGAACGATAGTGAGCAGAGAGAAGGATGTAATAATAAGACTTTACAAGACATTGGTACGTCCACATTTAGAGTATTGTGTTCAAGCATGGTGTCCATTCCTGAAGAAAGACATAGAGACCTTAGAAAGAGTGCAACACAGAGCAACAAAGATGATCAAGGGATATCACAAACTAACCTATGAGGAAAGGCTAAATCACTGTGGATTGACAACCCTGGAAAAAAGAAGAGAGAGAGGGGATTTGATCGAGACATACAAAATACTAACAAACAAAGTGGAAATGCCAAAGGAAAGATTTTTTACAATGAAGGAGTATGATCGAACCAGAGGACACAGCATGAAACTGTTCAAGAAACGGGTTGGGAGACATAAACAGCATTTTTTTAGTGCAAGAGTGGTGGACAGATGGAATGAACTGGGTGAGGGGATAGTAACGGCTACAACTGTAAACGAGTTCAAAATAAACCTCAGTAGTTTAGGATATTAGATTGGACGGGAGCAACAGTGGTTCTCACACAGGGCAGTCCCTACTGAACCACTTTAAACCTTGTTATATTATATTATATTATATTGCGAATAATGTGGTGAATTTGTGACATGTTCGAACTCGTATTGAATCGCAAACTGCCGAAATTCCATTGAATTGAATGGTGAATTGTCGGTGAGCAATTTATCTGGAATTCCGAATGTTGCAAAAATTTTCTTTAAACAGAATATAATGTTAGCTACAGCCTTTGAAGGCAGGCTGTCTATTTCGAAGAATCCGGACAGATGGCAAACTGAAATTTGATATTCTTTTTGTTCAAAAGTAAAAATATCACAGGATATTCTTTTCCACAGCCTCGAGGATACTGGATAGGACTGCAAAGGTTCTCGGGGTAGGGCATCGCGATATTGGTTACAAACTGGGCATTTCTCAACCTTTACTCTGAGTTAAGAATTGAGTCCGGGCCAATATACGATTTCACGAGCCCGTCTGAGACAACTATTCACACCTATGTGGCTGCTATGTAGACGATCGATGATCTCTGACCTGACAGGTGCTGGACGATCAAGCGACTTCCTTTGTAGATTAGTCCTCGAGAGACGGCCAATTCGTCTGCGAACGTAGAGTAGGCTCGAATATCGCCTGCAAGATGTTTCGTATTGTCTGGCCATCCCTCAGTAATTTGCTGTTTCAGACGAATGTAGCTCGGATCGTTGCCGGTCGCGTATTTCCATATTCTACCGTGGTAGGGATCCGACCAATAGGAGACGTGCAAATTAACGGTCTGAGTCACCGTCTGACCAATATAAACGAGCGACCTAACGTTACGTGACCTAATTGCCTACTCTGACAAGATATTATAAATGTCTCGGATAGGATCTTGGAGAAATTATTGATATCACATTATAGCCGCCCCAGCTATGACCGCCCCGGTTATGACCGCTCCAGCTATGACCGCCCCGTTATGACCACCCCAGCTATGGCTGCCGTCAGTATCGTTTAGGGTTAGTGTTTCGTGTCTGGTTTATGGTTTGGGTAATGATTATAAGACCACGTACGGGTTATGGCACACTGCTTTTCGTCAAAACTCATAGAGTGACTGGGGGGGTCATAACCGGGGCGGTCATAACCGGGGCGGTCATGACTAGGGCTGTCATAGCTGGGGCGTTCATAACCGGGGCGGTCATAGCTGGAGCGGCTATCACCTGTAGCCGAAATTTTTATTCCAGGACAATTTATATAGCGCTGTACGCATGGTTTAAAATCCAAACTCAAAAGCCCCTTGGGGTTGTCCATTAATTATGTCAACAATTTTTGGGCAATTTTGACCCCCTCCCCCCTTGTCAACAACTGTCAACTTTCAGCTACCCCCCCATAATTACGTCAAAAACTCTTGACCCCCCAAGTTCAATGACAGGTCCCAATAACAAGGTTATTATTTTTGTGGTAATGACCAATTTTTCCCTTTTTTCCTCACCGAGTGTCAAAATGTGGTGGTGATTACCTTTTTTCTAATGCTTTTTTCCATTGTAATAAGTAGTATTCTATGATATTTTCTGTTTTTTGATTATTTGAAAACAGTGAAATTGTTGACGTCAACTTATCTTGACCCCCCTCCCCCTGTCAACAACTGTCAAACTTTTCCAAACCCTCCTAAATTGTTGACGTAATTAATGGACAGCCCCTTTGACAACGCTGACATGTCAATGAAGGTCAGAAGGTGGCGATGTTAAAATCCACTGTGGTGATGGAAAGAACTTTGCTGCGGTGAAAAATTCCGGTGCAGAGTCCTTCAGAAGCGGTCCTTCACAGAAACTGTAGCCCCACTGTCATGCCAACGAGGAACGGAAGATGATGTAAGAGTCCGCGAGTTTGTAGTAGGAGTTATCCACGCAGATGTAACCATCGGTGAGTTCATAAAGAAACGGTCTTCCGCAAGAAGATAGTTCCGTCGTCGAAATCGGCAAATCCGACGAAGGTGGAAAATCCGATGACGTCAAGAACGACAGTCAACCACAAATCCGCTGAATATTCACGCGGCAGCCACTAAATAAGGACTGACATTGGTGCACACTCGACGGGAAGCGACTGACTTGAACTGCCAGACCGACGTGGAAGGTAGAGGACGGCGCGAGACACGTCGGAAACAGAAGAGCGGAACACAGTCATCACGTAGATGGAGACTCCCGTGACGTCCAGAACGCAGTCGATCACAGTCGCCTAGCGCTACAACAATAGCTAACATGGCGGCGTCCAGCCCGCAACGGTGAGACCGACTGGATACTTCCAGAACGACGCGAAACAGAAGAGGACGGCTAAAACTCCGCAGCAAACCGACGAACGAGAAGCAGTCCTCATTTCCGGCGAAAAATTCACGGACAGAGCGTCAGCAAATGTCGAGAAACGACGGCGAAACGAGGCACACACAACATGTGCAGGCTGCCATAGATAGGCGCCTCCATAGAGGAATAATACCCAGGAGAGCGCCTGAGCCTAAGCAGGCTTACGTAAGGACTGAAGCCAGCTATGGGCGTATGGGTGGAACCTATCCGCCATATGTATTCACGCAAAACATAGGAAAAAAACCAGATTGCGTCTTTTAAAAAGCCCAGAAAATCCCAGATTTGAAATAGCTGCACACGATGGCATGATTACAGCAAACTTTCAATGATTATTTTATTAAATTATTTCATTATAAATTAAATGAAACGTATCTGATTCAAATGCTACTACCCTTGGATGTCGCCTGTTGCAAACGCAATGTTGCGCGTTGACAAATATGGCGTCCACAGCTGGCTTCAACATACAGCTCATGCTGGACGTACGGATAGGATATTAATAAATCACGACAGCCGTCACAGCACCAACCGATTACGATAAAATCTTGAAACGTTTGAGAATAATAAGTAAGTAAGTAAAATCTCGAAAATTTTATTCAGCTCTTTATAAGCAGTACTGTACAGCAGTAACTGCGTATTCCTATGAGCTTAATCTTTCTTGACATAGCGATGTGTGTGTGTCTGTGTAGATCAAGCAACAACACATTTAAGAGAGTTCCCTCATATCAAGTTAGGACTGATTCCCCATTGACGAGGACAAGGACTTCAAATTGGTCCTTAAGGAGTCCTTAAGTACAAGGACCAGGACAAGGATTAACAGCACTGGTTTTCATGTTTAAGATTGATTATGATATCTTTAATTTCATTTGTAGTAGGAAAAATTTGAAAAGTATAATTATTCTTTTTCAGGTGTCGTGTATTTCTACTTTGACGACTATGGACTTCCATTTCTCTCTGTTGTGTGTTGCTTGTATGAGTTCTAATTCTGTAGTTACACCTTTTACATAGGGTTGCCAGACGTTAGAACTGGGTCGATTACGATTATTTCTTCCAATTACGATTACGATTATTTTCGATTATTTTTCACGATTACGATTTCGATTACGGTTTTTTATATAATCGCGATGTCGATTATTTCACAGTACCTTTAGAAACTGGCTTTCCCGCCATATTTTACAGTATTCGCAATCCTCTGTGTATCAATGTTCAGTTGGTCTTCAACAGGGATATTTCTACACTCCTAACACCCCCAACACCCCAATTTGAGGTCGACACCCCCTAAAATTTGGTAATGTGACAATGGTATGCATACAGAATGCATATTGATTAACCCTGAACACACTCAAACAGGCCCATTCAGACGGGGGCCAGGAGGGCCATTCGGCCCGGGCCCCCATCATTTGGGGGCCTCCCTTTGTTTCCTTGTCTAGAATTCTGAGACAGCTAGAAAGCTAAATAGCTACTACTAGAAGGGGCCTCACAATTTGGTGAGGCCCCTTCCCCTTTTTTTGCTTTTGGACAATTTTGGGATTTTGGGAAAGCTAGGAAGGTATTCTGCGGTCCTCAAAATTGGTGATTACCTTTTTTCGCTTGTCGAAATTTTAATTGTTGGGAAGGCTAGGAGAGGCCTCGAAATTCCAACTGGCCTGGGCCTCCTTCAGCCTCTGAAGGGGCCTGCCCCAAATGGAGAAATACACCCCACAACTTTTATCCTCGGATGACTTTTTTGCTTGTCAGACTTTTGTGAGTCTCTATAAGATTTTTTGCTTGTCAGCCTTTTTCGGTAGAGACTTCCAAATTTCGACACCCCCAGATTTTCCCGACGCCCCCAAATTCACAATCCTACAATCCTAGAAATAAACACACCACAGATTTCCCCGACACCCCACCCCAATTCACAATCCTAGAAATAACCCTGGTCTTCAATCTCCTTAAAGGATCGAGCCTGGGTGGCAAGACCGATATTGTCAGCGTATCCAAACTTCCTACCTATGGTATCCGGTAAGTCGTGTGTAGGCCTATAAGCCTACAAATTGAATAACATAGGTGCTAGAACTGAACACTGTGTTAGACCGTTTCGCTGACGTCTCCAGGAGCTGACATCTCTCAAGTGAACTAAGAACCGTCTGTCAGAGATGAGTAATTCCACAAGTTGACAGAACCAGAGTGGCAAATTGAGCGAGAGTTTGTACATTAAACCCACATGCCACACCGCATCGAAAGCTGCTGTCAAATCCAGAAAGATGGTGCCTGTCTTTATACGCAGTTGAATCCATTTTCAATGAAAATCTGATAATCAACGGTAAATTGATCTTTCTTTGAATCGGAAATATTGTATAATATAACTTACGGGAATAATCGAAAAATAATCGCGATTTCGATTATTTTTTCGACGATTATCGATTATTTCGATTTATTTAATAATCGTCTCGATTTCGATTTGGGTTTTTCCAAAAATCGCGATTACGATTTCGATTTCGATTAATCGACCCACCTCTACCATAGACTCTGTCTTGTGATATTAAAGTCTATGGTCATAGGCTTGCAGAAATTATGGGAGGGGATGATAGTAAAGCATCAAGCTTATTTACTATCTGCGGATTCGGTTCCTCCGCGGTTCCTGACAGCGGAAACGATCGCGGATGCCGATCCTATTCGGATCTATATTTGGCGGAACCGAAAATCCGCGGTCTCATAATTGTTTGGAGCCGCACACTTCTGGTCTGTATGTGCATTCCGTTGTTTTTAATAGGTAATTGGTCTATTTTGTAGCAATCGTCTATTTCTAGCAACAAGTACATTCTTATTCAGCATGTACTTTCGTATTCATGCTCTGATGCAAGCGACTTTCTAACATTTGAAAAGAAATTTAGCATTACAATCCGGCATAAACACGGGGTGATGTTATTCTGGAAATAAATGCGTAAATGTAGAACACATTCATCATGGAGCGACCAGATTTGTGTGAAAATCGGGACATTTTAACGGTGTGTATATTCAGGCTTAAACGTTTTAAAAGTAAACCTCAGTAGTACTAGTAGGCTGCAGGCTGGTAATAGTCGTTATGCACTATGAGACAACCAAGGTAAGCTACTACTTCCTGTTTGTGTTGATATAATAGTGCTACCACTGTCACAAAAACTACTGACTCTTACCACATGATCATTTAACCAGGTTTCTTTAGGTCTTTAGTCTAAGTTCTCATCCGAGTTTATGTTTATGCCGTAACTCTGAAAATCTATATGTACTAGAATGGTGATTTGGGTTCAAAATCGAATTGAATCATTGAATTTTTAAATCAAATTTTTGGCTGTCAAATCAAGTCAACGCTGGTGATTTAAATCGCGATTGAATTGAATCGCGATTTGATTTTGCCCAGCTCTGCTACCCACGTCTTTTGTTTAGTGCAAATTGTGTTTATTAGGCTTTTTCTCTTCTATTCTCTTCCAGGCTACTTTGTTGGTTATTTTTCCGTCCAGCTGATTTTTTACATTCTTGCCAGATCCACATTTTGAATGCCTCAAGTTTCTTTAGGTCTTCCTTTCTTAGCATTCAAGTTTCTGACCCATAGAGTGTCACTGGCTAGATCAGTGTTTTGATCAATCATTTTTTTTGATTTCGGTTAGAAGTTTCGACTCATTAGTTCTCTTCTGTTCATAAAGGCTTCTTTCCCCATGGCAATCCATCTCTTTATTTCTTTATGACATATGGCATTTGTATCAAGTAGGTTTCTAAGATAGCAGAATTCTTCTGACTGTTCTATTTCCGCTCATTCAATGATTATTTTCTTTTATCCGCCTTGTTTGCTGATTTTCAATGCCTTTGTCTTCTTTAAATTGATTTTCATTCTGTAATACTTTGATGTTGCATTAATAGAGTCCATTAACCTCTGCAATCTGATGGTGAGACAGCTGCACACAGTGCCTGGCGTTCAGCTCTTAAAGCTAGTTGACGCCTTGTGAGGCAGAAGGGTCAACACTACTGGAACAGCGCCCTTGACGCTGCTAAAGGTGACACAGGGCAGACTTGGAAACACCTTGACATGCTGCTGGGTAACCGTGGCAAGAGGCCTTGTCAGCCGTCGAGTTTCTCTGCTGAAGATTACCACCAGTTCATGGATGGTAAGGTTAAAGCAATCAGAGAGAGAACGGCAAACGCTGGCCCGGCCAAGTTTCTGGATTACTCTGGGTCAGTTCTCACTTCGTTCTCTGCTCCTTCGATTGCAGAGGTCACGTCCATCGTGATGGCGTCACCTTGTAAACAATGCCAAGCCGACCCCCTCCCGATGTGGCTCCTCAAAGAGTCCATTGAGACGCTTGCTCCATTTCTCACGACTCTACTGTCGACCTCTTTAAGCAGCGGAGAATTTCCATCGTCATTAAAGCGAGCGGTAGTCTACCCGCACCTCAAGCGGTCAGGCTTGGACCAAGCGGAATTATCTAACTTCCGTCCCGTTTCCAATCTTCCTTTCTTGTCTAAGCTGCTTGAGAGAGTTGTTAATAATCAATTCGTGGCCTATTTGACGATGAATGGACTAATGCCTAAAGGCCAGTCTGCCTATCGGAAGGGCCATTCCACCGAAACTGCGGTCCTGCGCATTTACAATGACATTATTGAAGCAGTCGCCAATGGACAGCTGGCCTTCCTCTGCCTTCTGGATCTCTCGGCTGCTTTCGACATGGTGGATCATGACATCCTCATTCGCCAACTTGAATCAACTTTTGGTCTAAAAGGGCTGGCTCTGTCTTGGATTCGGAACTACTTGGCCGACAGGTTTCAGTCTGTTAGCTGGAATGGACATACGTCGGCTCCATGCCGTGTTCTTAGTGGAGTGCCACAAGGATCTGTACTCGGTCCACTATTGTTTATACTCTATGTGGCTGACATTGGTTGTATCATTGAAAGGTGTGGGCTGGCTCATCATGCCTACGCTGATGACGTTCAGGTTTTTGCCTCCTGCCCTCCAGCTGAGGTCGAATGTTTGCGTTCCCGTATTACGGATTGCATCTCCTCAGTCCAGAGGTGGACTGATGAAAATCGACTATCGTTGAACCCGGGGAAGACTGAACTCCTCTGGCTAAGCACTCCTCGGAGGGGGCATCGTATATGCCGGAATACGCTTCCGATTGGTGATGTTGATGTCACTCCGAGCACAGAACTGCGTCTCCTTGGAGTTCTTTTTGACGAGACACTCTCGTTTGTCGGACATTTGGACAACGTCATTCGTACCTGTTTTTTTCAGCTGCGAAGGATCAGGGAGATCCGTCGATACCTGCTGGTGCCTGTCGTCGTCAATCTCGTCCGTGCCCTCGTCTTAGCTCGAGTAGATTACTGCAATAGCGTTCTGCTCGGACTTCCTGTCAACCAACTAAATCGTCTTCAGTCGTCGGTGCTAAACGTCTCAGCTCGTCTGATCTTTGGCTCGAGTTGGAACGAGCACGTGACACCGTTTCTACGTGATAATCTTCACTGGCTCAGGATTCCGGAGTGAATAGCCTTCAAGCATTGTTGGCTAACATTTCGGGCGCTGTATGACCCCTTTTGCCCCAGCTACTTATCGTGCCTGGTCATCAAGTCTACGGCGGTCGATCGGCGATCGCGGCTTCGCTCTAGCAACTGTCGTCAATTGGTGGTTCCTCCTCCGTCCAAGACGGCTGTCTTCTGACAGATCCTTCCGGAGGGGCAATCCGAGTCTGTGGAACTCTGCCGAAGAACGTGACAATTGTGACCTCCCCTGATTTGTTTATCAAGTGCCTTAAGACGCATATGTTTAATTTATCTTATAATGTTCATTGTTAAGCGCTTTTGACTTTAGTCTTCACTATGCTTACTGCGCTCTATAAATTGTCTTAATAATAATAATAATAATAATAATAATAATAATAATAATCTGTGGTTGGTGTTTGCCATAATTGCCTGGTCATCAGCAAATCTTATGTCCCTTATCCTTTTTCCACCCACCACTACTCCATCTTCTATGTTTCAAAGGCTTCTCTTATGAATTCTTCTGTGTAGATATTGAATATTCTAATATTGCAGATGCCAGACGCCATCCAGGACTGGATGGATTCAAATAAATTGCTTTTAAACCCAGATAAAACTTAATTTTTACTTTTAGGCACAAAGCCCCAGCTCAAGAAATTTGACTCTATTAACTCTATTAAACTTGGGGATTCAACTATTCCTGTAAGCACTTTTGCACGGGATCTAGGAGTAGTTTTTGATTCCACACTTTCTTTCACAAATCATACAAATAGCATCTGTAAAGTAGCTCACTGCCACCTTCGTGATTTATGTCATATTAGGAAATTTCTCAGTAAACCTGCATTTATGCTCTTGGCAAATGTCTTAGTGTTTAGCCATCTTGATTACTGTAACTGCCTTCTTTTCGGCATCTTTATATTCAACCTGGCTAAACTCTGAGTTCAAAATTCACTGGCTCGGGTAATTTCAAAAACCCCAAAATGTGAGCACATAGCCCCAGTTTGTAAGGGTCCCCACTGGCTTCCAATTAAAAAAAGGATAGACTTTAAAATCTGCCTCCTGGTATACAAAACACTTTATTACAAGGAACCTCTTTTCAAAACTTCCTGTACAAACAAACAAATACTCGACCAGATCCTCATCTGCAATAGTTCTCTTCCTTTCTCTACTCAGACAGTTGTAGGCACTCGTGCTTTCTCAGTGGCCGCTCCCTAACAATGGAACTCATTGCCTCACCATGTTTGCATTGCAAATTCATTAGAGCTGTTTAAAACAAGATTAAAAACCCGTCTTTTTGCTTGGCTTATCCACCATAGACTGTCACCCGTTTGTCAGGCCGGATTCCCTGGATTTGACCTGGATCTTAATTGATTTTGATTTGGTGTGCCATCGGCTGATGCTTCTGTACATTATGAAGTGGCGCTATAGAAGTATAAGATTAGATTAAATAAATAGCAATGGTGAGAGAGGGCATCCTTTTCTTACCCCCTTCCTTCCCAGCATTCCTGGTTCAGTTGTTTCCTAATCGTGTATCTAATCCAGTCAACTTCTATAGTGCCACATTTAATGAATTGAGCCGGCAGCTGATGTGACACCAAATTTGTTTTGCGCAATTTCTTGTGGATAGCTGCATTCCTCCAATAGATTATTCTATAATTCCTTCAAAATCCAATTGCGACTCATCTTCATTTTTACATTCAGTGGCTGAGCAATTTCGAGGCATTTCGTATAAATTAGATGATTAATTGAAAACACAAAATTTGTACAATTACAGCTGACAGTTACTTGGTTGCCATGACAACAGTGAAATTAAGATGATGGCAAATTGGCTTCAACTTTCGGCTGACTTTGCCATAGTTAGACAGCATCTGGTGTATAGTTAAAATCTATGATGGAAATCATGCGGGGAATCGCTGAAAAATGCTCAAAATAGTAGCTTAAAAATACCAGCTTTAAATCGGCTACTGTTATTGCTGTAGCTTTATACTTAAAATTAATATAGCACTCTGCACTATCAAAAATTATGAAAATTACCGACTGTTTTAAAATGCATTTTTTTTCACTTGCGGTATATGTAAAATAGCATCTATACTTTAAGTATAGGGCTATAGCAGCGACGCTGGCTTAGTTTAAACTTTGGTATTTCAAAGTGATTAGTTTTAGCATTTTTCGCCCATTCCATATTCACGGATTCCTTATGGTTTTCGTCATCTTCAGGTCTACCAACTTGAGAGTGTAACTGTTTTGTGCCAAGCCAGATTAGTAAAGTTTTGTCAGGGTTTAATCTAAGTCAATGGGAGTATATCCAATCTCAAAGAACGGGAATTGGATTGTCATTGATTTAGCAAAAATTGAGGGCCATGACGGTAGTTTTGAATGTCGGCAGCACATACACAAACAGTAAAACCAAATGTGCTAATTAAGGAGTAAAGGTCAGCAGTTTAGAGTATGTGAGGCAGGGGACCAAGAACCGTTCCTTGGGAACACCAAATGGAACTTGGGAACCAGTTTGGGCAAGAATACTCTTTTATCTGAATGGCTTCCACTTATTAGCTGTTGTATCAAGTATTTCAAATATTAATTAATTTCAAATTAAATACAATTTATAGTATTTGCACTTTATTTAGTTTGGCAGTTTTCTTTTGTATAAATTGCAGCTACCTGGTTGATGTTATTCTACATCAGTGGTTCTCAACCTGTGGGTCGCGACCCCTTTGGGGGTCGATTGACGATTTACCAGGGGTCGCCTGAGACCATTGCAAATATGGAGTTGCCTCTTTTCGGATGTGCAAAACTTCTAATTGTACAAGATTTCCACATTGGTAGTTACTAGTTTTTAAAAACTGTGACTGTCATTCAAGGATAGACATTGCAGACAATTGAATCAGAATGATTCCAAATATTTCAATTGTCGTAGCATTATTATTTGTAACACTTTACATAATGAAAAAAAATAATTTTATGGTTGGGGGTCGCCACATCATAAGGAATTGATTTAAAAGGGTCGCGGCACTATAAAGGTTGAGAACCGCTGTTCTACATAGTGTCCCACATATATATGTAACAAATGTAATGTAACAAAATATTTGTATAGCGCCTCTTCTGAAAGATCACTCTGAAGCGCTTCCACAGCAAATTACTGTATATTAACAAAGAGATAAGTTTTAAGTCTTTTCAAAAAGAGGGCCATAGAATTAGGAGTTGCTAAGCCACGCATACTGGCGTCAAGAGCATTCCAAAGGATAGGGCCAACTGATTCAAAACCTCGCTTCAGGAACATGGAAGTTCGTGCTTGGGGCACACTGAGAAGACCATTGGTTGTGGACCGAAGACATGGCCGACCAGGGATAGAGCTAAGGGGATGGAGTAGCTCTGAAAGGTAAGATGGAGTGGCACCATAAAGAGAGAGTGCAACCGCTCTCAACATACGAAACTCAACTCGAGCAGGATAAGGCAGCCAGTGTAAAATAGACGTCATATAATCACTAATGTGATCACGTCTTGTGATACCAGCAATCACCCTGGCTGCTGAACGAAGAACCATCTGGAGTTTATCAAGTCGCACCGATGGAAGACCAGCAAAAGTGAACCACAGTAGTCAAGCCTTGAGCAAATAAATGCATGAATCAAAGTAGAAGCAGATGGCATGTCTAGTGTACGTCGAATCACTCTAAGCTGGCGGAGATGATAGAAGCAACTGCGACAAAGTGAGTTAATATGATCCATAAAGGTTAACTCAGAGTCAAGAATTATACCAAGATCACGGACAGAGGAGGAGAAAGAGAGGCCGGGAAGGCAGACTGCACAGACATATGATCAATTTTTAAGAGCTGACCTCGAGTACCAAACCAGATGAGCTGAGTTTTAGCTGGATTAAGTAAAAGACGATTTGAGTGCATCCATGAATGAAGTAAGTCAGAGGCTTCAACAAATTCACGAGTGATCTGCAGCGCATTAGTGGGGCTGGAATGTGAATAGGCCTGAATATCATCAGCGTACATATGTGTTTTAAAATTATATGGTGCAAACAAGCGTGCAACATCAGCAGTATAAAGTATATACAGAAGCGGCCCAAGAACCGAACCCTGAGGGACTCCACAAGTGACTGGCACTTCACGGGAGTAGGAAGAACCAAGTGATGCAATCATGCGGCGTTCAGAGAGATAGGATTTTAACCAGGTCAGAGGAAGACCAGAGACACCAAATGAGACAGAGAGGCTGTAGAAGAATATCATGGTCAACAGTGTCAAAAGCAGCACTGACATCAAATAGGGCAAGAAGAGTGACTTCTGACCGATCGATGGCCCTATAGAGATCTGAGAGAAGATGCAAGAGAAGCGTTTCAGTGGAGTGCGAGGCACGGAAACCAGACTGGTATTTCGGCAGCAAATCATTAGCCTCAAGATATGGAAGCAGCTGAAGAGTGACAACCTTCTCAAGGACCTTAGATAAGAAACTGAGGTTTGAGATAGGGCGATAACTTGACATTTCAGACTCATCAAGGCCAGTTTGCTTAAGCCTAGGCTTAACTATTGCCAGTTTCTGCGATGCAGGTAGGCAGCCTTCTTTAAGAGACCTATTGCAGAGTAACGTTAAAAAAGGCAAGAAACAGTCAATATAGTCATGCACAATAAAAGTCGGAATCGGATCGAGTTCACAGGTTTTCGTAGGCATAGAGTCTACGAGAGGAGTGAGCATTACGTGACATTTGACACTCCCAGTAGTTTCTTTCTTTGTCACGAAAAAACTTATGCATGTCCCTGATCATAAGTACAGTCTCACGACGGTCATCCGGGTTCTTTGTTCGTCTGAATTTCCACTCACACTTCCTAACACGACGTCAAAATGTTCTGCATTCTGCGTCAAACCATGGTGACAGAGGTTTATGACGAATCTTAACCTTGCGTACTGGAAGGAGATCATCAAGTAACCGTCTTGTTGTTGAATCGTATAGTTCAAACAGCGTACTCACAGAAGCAGAGGCAAGGTCTTCTAGGTTTTGGCACAAAGGGCTTGATTGAAGCCCTTGGCAAAATGCTTCACCGTCGAACTTTTTCCAGTTACGCACATTCCTGAGGATGTAGACAGGCTTGCTGGAAGGAAGCGGAAAGGATGCGAGACAAGGCCATGATCTGATATTGCAGGCGTGCATATTTGAATATCAGATGCAGGAACATCCTCACGAGTGATAATAAGATCCAAACATCCTCCATTGATGTGAGTTGACTCATTGACCAGTTGTACGAGCCCAAATTGATGAAGGATAGCACTAAGAGTTTTAACATCCGGCAAAGAAGGTCTTTCCATATGAATATTAAAATCTCCAGCCACTATCACATGCGAATTGAATATGGCTAATTGCTCCAGACACTGCTCCAGTTCACTGAAAAATTCACTTGTAACAGGTTGTGAACCTGGCCGATAGATGGAAAGGACAGTGCAAGGGCCATCTGGCGTAGAAAATGTCAGGCACATTGACTCAAAGGTAGTCGTGGTAACATTGATGTCGACTTGTTTTGCTTTATAAAGCAGCACGATGGTATACTATGATACCACCCCCTCTTGAGTCACAGTTTTGACCAATTGTGCCTCGAGAAGCAGATCGTGCTTGGCTTTGAAAAGTGTAGCCTGGTGGTGCAGCATTACAAACTGCAACATCGGATGACCGTTCATGCCATGATTCGGTGACGATAAGGACGTCAAGTTCTTTGGAGACAATTTCATTCATGACCGCCAGATACTTGCTCCTTATAGAACGTACATTCCACGTTCCCAGTCGGAAACAGTTTTTCACACGCACTCCACGGGTGGCCTGGGACTCATCTAGGCACGACACGGATAACTCAAGGCGATGTGGTCGCCAAATGTGAAGTTTGAACAGTGTCTTACGAACGGATTGTGAAATGACCGGATTCGTTAAACGCAAATCACGTAGCTGCTCACCAGAGTAACGAATTTGGGACAAGGGAATGCATCCTACTGAAGACGGGGACTCTGCAACGTGTGTCAAGAGTTCGAACGGAAAGAACTGACGGCTGCCTAGGTGCCGTTCGGTATAGCTGGTCTCCGATCCGAGTAGGCTGTGTAGATGAATGCTCCGTTAGCTGCCAGTTCCAGAGTCGGTCGGGGGCGTCTTCGACCTGCCCTCCTACCGCGATGACGACGAGCCCAGCGCGGATTCCCATGAACTCTGAGTATGCCTAGTTCGATCAGACAGTCGACGACGCATAGAGGGGGCCGATCACCGGGAGAGCAATTCAGCAACTTGATGTCAATGGACGAGTAGTTGAGCATGGCTAAAGTCAAACGCTCCAACTCAGAAATCCAATTAAGAAACGTTGCGATAGAAATATATTCAAACAGCAGCCATGTTGATTAATGGCAATTTTCAAAATGTTAACGGTGTTTGTTGTTCAAGACAGCTCCGTTTCCTCCTAATTACGCCGAAGTCGCTCAAATAATTAGTCAACTAGTACTATATCCAGATGAACTGTCAAATAATACGAATTTTAGCACATAATGAGAAGCCAAACGTGAAAATAGTCCAACGAAAACACACTTAAGCACACTTAAACCTTATATATAACTTATATATAGTCATCATTGAGTATATGCAGTACAGTATTGTGCTTTTCTATTCCAAAAGTGTACATGTGCATAATGCTACCTATTTTGGACAGTTTCTTGAATGTGACATTAAATGCTTAATTTTTATGTGTGTTGTACTGATAAAAAGAAACTTTGAGAAAGATATTTTAGGTTTTAGTCATCTGTTATGGAAAATTTAGGCACTGAATTTATTTTATGAGAAATGTGTAAAAAATTATACTGATTTTGTTTAGCAAACTGCAGAATGAAGCGTGTGAATGACACTGGATCCTTTAAGCCAATGAAGCAGCAAAGGAAAATGAACAAAACGGTTTGTGACAAGATTTCAAAAATTGTCACTCATCAAGATTCATTCCTGTGTGATGCCCATGAAACAAGTGAAATCAATACATTCAGTTTTGGGTCATTTGAAAAGAATGAAAAATTGTGTTTTTCTTATTGGCCAGTGAAATCAGATGTAAGCAGCTTTCTTCTTGTGTTACTTTTGTCTGGACTCTGATTAGCTAGCACCTTTGAATAAGAGAATTTAATATTGTTTGCAATATATTGCTTTTTCATATTTGCTGAATTCAATATCAACGTATCAGTAACTGGACAAATCGGTTTGATGATGTTTAATCATGTGACAGTTAATCACGTGACAATTTATCACGGACATGTAACAGTAATCACCTAGACACTTAATCTGTTATTTTATTTATTTCTATTGGGCACTGTAATGTGCCCTTGCTTCTGATATTTTGGTAATATGGCACACAAGAAATTATCAGTTTAATAATAATAATATTAACATTAATATTCACATGACAGTTAGGTGCATCTTATATTTGGGTGCATCTTATATGCACGAAAATACGGTACCATCGATTGATATCCCTCAGTATTAGAAATGGTGCTATAGAAGTGCATATTTATTTATTTATTTTTACATTGGTAATGCAGAATCTAATGTGCAGAACAGAAGCACAGTAGCTTAAACCCTTTGAACCCTGTCACCTGTATTTAAAATGCAATAACTCTGACTCTCCGAACCAAAAGATGTAAATTTTTATAAATTGGTAATTTTCTATGTCAAATCACTGAAATCAGTTAGCCACTCAATGTTTGAAACACTCTAATTCTAAAATTCCGTCTTGGAGTGATGATCCAACCAACAGTGGCTGTCATCTTGAAGGCACAGGTATTTTTGTACACAGAACATCAACAGACAGTTTTTGTCACGGAATGCAGGTTCGCCATTTTCGATAAAGACTGGTATACCTGTGCAAACTTTTTGTATTTCATTCTGAAGACAACACATTATCAATATCCATATTCATTTTGCCATATTAAAATGCTCATTTTTATATCTAGACGCCATTGCTATATTCAGCCTTGGAAACAACACTGAGCGTCTGAGCCATGACTGGCATGAAGGGTGAATCATGGACAAATTATGCAGACACTTCAGGACTTAGAATAGCGTGCCATATCTTGGGAGGAATCCAATTCTAGGTTAAGGCTGTATATGCCACTTTTGTGGTGTCCCAGGATATAAGTTTATATGCTCATCCCGCTATTGCTGGGATTTGGAGATTACAATTATACGGTCATCCTACTATAGCAGGATCATGTATTCAAAGGGTTAAGTGATTCGCTCACTGAAACTTGTAAGCATGGCAATATTATTATTATTATTATTATTATTATTATTATTATTATTATTATTAAACTGGGGCTAAGAAGTGCATAATTATTATGTTTTAGGTTTCAAAAAGACATGTATGTGGAAAAGTGACTCGGAAAGCTTTATCAGGACTGGTGAGTTTCTAAATTACAGTCTTTGAATGTAGATCCTCTGCAAACTGTATATTGCATTATCAGCCCCTTGCCTATATATAGCATTCACCAATTGTCAAGGTCTCATTTATTTAACCTACTAAGTAAGTAAGTAAGACAAAATTTCTATAGCGCTGCCAGAAAGCTTGGCACTGTGCACTAGCTTATTCACGAGCTCTCAATCTTGGTGAAATTCATAGTCCGTAATCTGTAGTCCATGGTGGTCAAAGTTGTAGATCCAGATAGGCAGTTGCAGCAAAGTGTTTTTTATGGAGGATGATAACAAGATTTACAATGGGTAGACTGCAGGCCTGTTGTAAGGATTTCCTCATAAGATTTCTTGAAAAGAATAGTTTTAATTTGTTTTCTGAAAATTTGTGGAGTGATGGCCAATGGTGATTGATTTATTGACTGAGGAGAACCAGAGTTGTTGATCTTTTGAATCTCTGACAGAAGATCATTCCAGAGACCAGGCACAGTGTATGAGATCGACCGATCTGAGAATTTTAGTGACGTGGCTGTTGGCTGAATGAGTGTCAGTCTGGCAGATGAACAAGTTGACTGCTTAGTTTGAATTGTAAAGAGATTACAAAGGTATGTAGGCTTTGAGAATTGGATGGCATTGTAGGTCAGGCATAGAATCTTGAAATGTATCCATTCTGGAACTTTGAGCCAGTGAAGTGATTTCAAGACTGGAGTGATGTGGTGAGCTTTTGATGTTCGCGTGACAGCCCTAGCCAAAGCATTTTGTATTGCTTGAGGGCGTGCTATTAGTTTTTTGTGAACTTTGAGGTAGAGAGTTGCAGTAGTCCATTTTTTGAATGAACAATTGAGGTGGCAATAGTGCAAGCTGTGTAGAAGTTTAGGAATGGACATAAGCGTCGTAAGTCCCGAGATTAGATATGGGTGTTGAAAATGAGAGCTCTGCATCGAATATCAAATAAAGATTTCTTATTGGGAAATTAGTTTTGAATGAGTGGTTAGTCGAGTGTCCCTCGTTGAAGCTGATTTTTTTACCTGATAACTCGGTGATTTGTGTGGGTAGGCCGATGAGTATGAACTCTGTCTTTGAAGAATTTAGGCAGAGTATGGTAAATTCGATGACATCCAAGTCAAAACGGAAGCGAATCAACAGAATCAACAGGAAGGCTCACCTATTAGATTGTTCTCCTTT
Source organism: Metaphire vulgaris (assembly GCA_018105865.1). Lineage (NCBI taxonomy): Eukaryota > Metazoa > Annelida > Clitellata > Crassiclitellata > Megascolecidae > Metaphire > Metaphire vulgaris. The sequence goes on from CM030834.1 coordinate 4,804,923, forward strand.
TACGATTGGTGACGCTGTCATCGCTCTGTCTACGGAGGTGCGCCTTCTGGGCGTACTTCTTGACGACTCTCTATCCCTCGCCGGCCAAGTGAGCTCCATAACTCGTGCCTGCCACTTTCAGCTGCGCAAGATCGCAGTGGTTCGACGGTACATTTCAAGAAGAAAAATTGAAAATTGAAGGAAGTTGTTGAGTCAAGTCCCTTTCACCGTGGGTGATGCCACTATTGTTCCTGTGGCGAGTGTGCGTCTCTTAGGTGTGCTTTTGGATGAAGCGCTATCGTTTGATGTGCACACCAACAACGTTATCCGATGCTGCCATTATCAGATATGGAAGGTCAAGCTGGTTCGGCGCTACCTAACGGTGAGTGTGGCCGTTCAGCTTGTACGGGCCTTCGTCTTGTCAAGAATGGACTACTGTAACAGTGTCTTGCTAGGCCTACCGGAAAACAAGCTAAATCGACTTCAATCCGTACTGAATCTGGCTGCACGAGTGGTCTTCAGTTGTCGCTGGAATGACCACGTCACGCCACTGCTGAGAGATCGCCTCCACTGGTTACGTGTTCAACAGCGTATTGTTTACAAGCGTTGTTGGCTTACTTTCCGAGCCCTTTATGACCCACACTGCCCAGAATATCTGAGTGCGCTGGTGCAGTGAACGACATCAAATGAATCGAGAATGAAGCTTCGGTCTAGTCGTCGAGTCCTACTGCTTGTCCCTCCTCCGTCAAAGACCTCCAAGTTTGGAAAAAGGTCATTCTCCAAAGGGAATCCGTTACTTTGGAACTCGTTACCTGACGATGTGTCGGAAGCTGTCTCTGCGGAATCCTTTCTTAGGAACTTAAAAACACACCTATTTAATATAGGATTTTACTGATAGAATTATGTCAAAGTGCTTTTGTCATAGGCCTTAGCCTTGTTTACTGCACTGGAGAAATTGTCTAGAAATAATAATAATAATAATAATAATAATAATAATAATAATAATACATTTCAACATCAGCAGCGATCCACGTAGTCCGGGCACTAGTGCTATCCAGGTTGGATTATTGCAATAGCATTCTTCTGGGGCTTCCGGACTACCAGCTAGACCGTCTCCAGTCGGTCATGAACGCTGCGGACCGATTGATCTTCAGTGCGAGATGGAGGGATCATGTGACTCCATTGCTAAAGGAAAGGCTACACTGGCTGAAGATCTCGGAGCGTACCATTGCTAAAGGAAACGCTACACTGGCTGAAGATCTCGGAGCATATAGTTTATAAACGCTGTACAGTGACATTCCGAGCACTCAATGACCCTTTCTGCCCGGAGTACATATCTGCGCTCATACAGCGGCCGATGCCGACAGACTGTCGTAAACAGCTGCGATCAAACAAGCGACTTTGCCTTTGTGTCCCTCCTCCATCCAAGACGGTGATGCTGGGGGAAAGATCCGTGACCTGCGGCAACCCCCTTCTCTGGAATGCTCTTCCCACCTCAGTGACATCTATTACATCCTTTGAGGCGTTTGCGACTGCCCTCAAGATGCACTTATTTCGCGCATCTTATGAGCATTTGTAAATCGCTCTTGATTTTAGCTCTAGCTATGTTATAGCGTTTAATAAATCATCTATGGAATAGAATAGAATAGAATAGAATAGAATAGAATAGTTACTTGATGTTTCCTTTAACCCCTTTGACCTTAACTGTTAATTGAAATTTTTGAAATCTATTACCATGGCAGTGATTTGTTCTTTTAGAGAAATGCAATTATTTAAATAGTTTTAAATACTTCAGATTTTTCAGACAAACTTTAAACAACCCTTTAAAACGAAGAGCATCAAACAGTGCACTGAAATTATTATTATTCTATTCCATTCTACATGAAGAATTATATAGCACGGTAACATAGCGAGGGCCAAAGTCAAGAGCGCTTTACATGGAACAATCATACGATAAATTGAAAAGGTGCGTCTTAAGTTTAGTAGGAAATGACCCAAAGGAGGTGTTTATGGTCACTGAGTCGGGTAGCAAATTCCATAACAGAGGGTTGCCTCATGTGACGGAACCTCTCTCCGAACTTTGCGATCTTTGACGGAGGGACGTAAAGTAAGGACCGCATACTTGATCTTAGCTGGAGTTGTCGGTCGGTGATCATCCATCTACCCATCAAGACTGAGAGGTACTCCGGGCAGGTGGGGTCGTGGAGGGCCCGGAAGGTCAGCCACAGGCCCACAGTGTTGTTTTAAATTGGTGCTTTTGCTATTAGTTAGAATTAGAATTAGCTAGTCCTTTCAGCTAATTAATTAGAATTAGGTACATGAAATTTCTAATTAATTTGAATTAGTAAATTTTGATCTAATTAAGTTAATTAGCAGCTTAATTAGATCAGGAATGATGATGATTCTGAATTGTCAAATAACAAATGACAAATAATGCAGTCAAGTTATGAACAGTTTCAGCTTCAAATGACAAATAATGCAGTCGAGATATAAACATTATTCTTAACAGTCAGATGGCATTGTTAATCAACTTGTCTCTGTTGCACTTGCATGGCAATGACAAGCAACTCCTTCCTTTTCTTTGTCTTTTTTGCATCAAAAATTTTGTACTTGTAAGGTGTACATAGCTTTGCATGACTTATTAAATTCAATGTCACCCTTATTGCCAGTGATGGGTAAGATACTTTTTGAATGTATCTCAGATACAGATACAGATACTGCATTAAAAATGTATTTAAGATACAGATACAAGATACCCTAGACAAAATGTATCTAGATACAGATACATTTGAAATGTATCTAAGATACAAGATACATCATAAGATACATTTCCATTAGTCGAAGCCCTCGAATGTGAGCGTCTGCACAAACAGAATAATATGAAAAAAGTTGTGAAATATCTTAACACTAAAACAACTGCCATATGGCAAACAAGACAAAATCCTGTCTTTTGCAATCAATGTCTTCAATAACCATTTTAGTGTTATTTTAGTGTCTATTTAATGAGGGAGGCATTTGCTTTTAGTAACAGCAGCTTTTCAAATGCGCTGTCACCCAAGTGGTTGCGACGTGGTGTCTCAATTTGACCAGCAGAACTGAAAAGTCGTTCAACAGAAGCCGATGATGGCATAGTAGTATTAAACTTTTGGAAGACATGAAACACTGTGTTGTATTTCTTCAGGATGTCTAGGCTGATGTCTGTTTCACTGAGATAGTTAATACATTCTTTATCAACAGTGTCCTGGATAACTTGATCGTCATCTGCACGGTCAAAATCGAAAAAGTCATCATGAACAGGAGATGACTGAACTACAGGCATTAATTCTGCAAACACAAAAAAGCACACAAAACTCAATTGATTAACTTGTGAAATTGCTTCAGATTAAGACTTCAAGTTATAATCAACAAGCTCAACACAGCAACACAGCAAGAAGAGAGCAATGCATAACAGCAATGGTAATAACTTAATAAGAGAAAGTAAGTAATCAATCTCATGCACACAAACCTGTTGATGATTTTGATGCTTGGGTACTAATGCACCTCACAGCTTGAGTAAACAGCTGACGACAATGTTCCCGCTTGTTTTCCGGAACCCATCGTAATTTGAAAAAAGGATGTGCAACGGAAGCAATGATCTTTTCTTTTGCTGAGTGAGCAAATGAGAGTTCTTCTCCAAATCGCTTATCCAAACCATTCAGAAGGGCTGAAACTAAAGGTTCTGCATATTTAAGGTTTTTATTCATCATTCCATTCAATTTTTGTTGTATGGTCACCAATGTTGGCATAATGTTGCCAAAGAATGCATCCTTTTCACCTTGTAATTTGTCCAGTGCAATAGCGACTGGCCCCATGACAACAGAATACTCCTGAAGACATTCCATCTCTGCATTCTTGAGTTTAGGTAGTCCAAGTGCTTGACAAATGTCAGACAGTTTGCCATTACCTATTTCCAAAATTCGCCGGATGGAATCATACTGAGAATTCCAACGAGTTACAACAGGTGTTATGATAGCCTTTTCGGATATTTCTCTAACAGCATCAGCTGCTTTACTGCTGCAATGCACTGCATTCCAAATACCTGTACATTTTGCAAGTGCTCCACGGAACACATGTTTGTAAGTGCCAACCAAGACGCTTTGTTGGCATCAACTGATGCCAACAAATTAAGAGAATGGCTAAAACAGGTTTCGTGCCTAGGTAAACAAATGTCAGACTCAGAAGTTTGAGTAAGCAAACAATTCATGTCAGAAACATCAAATGTGTCACTGTCAGTGTCGGCAGTGTCAACACTGTTGCTGTCTTCTGCTGCATCAAGTTCAATCATAAACTGACGAAAAGCCTTACCAAAGTTTGCTGCATTATCTGTCACTGTAGCTGTTATTTTGGAATTGTCCAGACCAAATTCAGCATGGATGTCACAAATCAGTTCACCTATTTGGTCAAATGTGTGAGCTCCAGTAAAACGTCGGCATGCAAGAGCCACTGATATCCGTTTGATTGGTTCTCCTACATCAGATTGCTGTAAGAAATGTACAGTCATGCCCATGTAACTCTTTGAGTGAACTGACCAGATGTCAGCTGTTGTGCAAACATATGGAACTGTGTTTATTATGCCTTTCATGTTTTCAAGCATTTCATTATACTGATCATCTAGCTTAGAACTCGGTGTTTTCCTGGTCATAACTTTGACAGTTGGATTCAAACCATGAACCAACTGTAGAAATGCTGGTTTTTCAACTGTTGCCAATGGCCGCATCTCTTGAACAATGTAGTTCATTATTAATTTATCTACAGTTGGCTGATTGATATTCTTATTTGCAATTGCAGAATTAACCAATGTACATTGTTTCTTCGCAACAGGACCTTTTACAGAGTCAACTTCACCACCAGTACCTTGCTCATTGCCAGTTATCTTAGATTGTACTGATTTCTTGTAGTTATCATACTCATTCAATTTTGATGGGTGGACACGCTGGAAAATGCAAACAAACGTACAATGTAGAACATAACATTACATTTAATGGTCACCATGAGTGCAAAACACATGCCTTTTTGAAATGGGGCTCAAGAGTCAAGACTGTTAAAAGAGGCAATTTATCAAATTATGAGGGACTGGGTTTAAGTGTCGGGTAATGAGCAGTTGTGAATTCAATCATAACAGGAACAGTTATGACCATACAGTAGGACAATTTTCTGAAGTAATGTAGCTGAGCAGCGTGCAGCAAGTAACTGAGACACTTGGCACAATCTTCACAACGTGTGTATAGCGCCTAATCCAGGGAGTCAACACCATACAGTAGCATACATATCATAAGTAATGTTAGGCAATTTTGATTTTTGACAAGTTTAAAACACTTATTGCACTCAACCGCAGGAGCCATCACCAGACAGTAGCTTAAAAATCACAAATAACTGAGTGTAGCGCTATATGAACTTGGTTTAATACTTTCAGTCTCTTCATTATATATTAAATTTATGATGATGTGTGGTGATGACTCATACGGTTTGGCGCTATATAATATATATATATATATATATATATATATATATATATTACATTTATCAAAATGTGTGGCGAATTTTATTGCTATTTCTGCTCATGATTCCTACTGTTTGGCTCTATACAAGCACTTAATTGATTTTTGAATTTTATCTTATGTTCAAAGTGTGAGGTCTCCTAAGGAGATCGCCTAAGTAGAGCGCTATAAAACGTGGTTTGTGTGCGGGGACCCGGGCTTGTTATGAGCGATGAGTGGTTTGGATAATTACCTTCAGATGCAGTCGGAAGTTTGACGTTGATGACAACCCACCGGCTATGCTGTTATTAGCACAGTTAACACATCTGGCGACCACTTTGTCGCCAACAACGGACACGATTTTGAAAAATTTCCCATCTAACAATAACGGCACTGGTTGATTCTCTTCCGCCATTTTATTATTCACTTCCGAAGTTCCGAGTTCCGGCTGTAATGTGCTCCAAGGCGGCACGCTTAGAGCCTTAGACCAAAGACCTATAATATTTGCTCTTTGATTTAGAGTTAGACAATTACATGACACGTAAGTAACAACCAAATAACAGGTTGAGCCTGAATCAGCCTGAATAATAAACAATTTGATGCAGCATGCTTATGGCATGTGGTAACTATTGTAGTAGGCCTACTCTAAGTTCTGTAACTGCTCCTGTTTCTTTGTTTTGTAGATTTGCAGTGTCTTGTATCTTGAAGCAGTCACAAGATACAAGATACATAACAATTGTATCTGAGATACAGATACAAGATACCGATACATTCAAAGTATCTAGATACATTGTAAAGATACAGTTGTTGTATCTTATATACGTATCTAGATACATGTATCTAAGATACTACCCATCACTGCTTATTGCCATTGGTTTCCAATCGCCAGTTATCCTCTTGCATGTCTTGCAGGATCCAGAAATGTGCGTTTTATTGTATATTTGACTGACTGTAAAGTCCGTAAAAATTGTCCAGATTGTCATGTATTTCTTCCAAAAATTCGCCATGATCAACCAACAATTTACAAAGATCAGGTCGTTGATATTATCATTGAAACATTCAGGAAAAGGAAACACTTTTTAGGATGGCGATCTAAGTATGTAAGCAAGTACTTATTCCAAAAAAGTTAGCTTATTAAGATTATAAGATATATTTCAATTTAATTAGAATGATTTCTAATTAATTAGAATTAGCACTTGTTCTAATTAATTAGCTAATTAAGCTTCATTAGCTAATTAAAAATACAACACTGGTCAGCCAGCATCGTTTGAAGACTATATGCTCTGGGATCTGAAGCCAATGGAGCCTGTCCCTTAGTAGTGGTGTCACGTGATCATGCCACCTGACTCCGAAGATCAGCCGGGCAGATGCATTAACGACTGATTGCAGGCAGGTCAGCTGGTAGTTGGGAAGATCCAGGAGGATGCTATTACAATAGTCTGTTCGTGATAGAATGAGAGAGGGTACGAGGTGTATCGCAGCTGCTGTCGATATATAGCGGCATATCTCTCTGATCTTCCACAGCTGATTAAAGCACGCCTGAGTTACATTGCTCATGTGGCCCGCGAACGATAATGTGTCGTCCAGGAGGATGCCAAGGAGTCGCACCTCAGTGGAGACGGCGATCTCGACATCACCAAACGAGAATGGTGTGCAACATATCTGGTGCTTCCTCCTGGAGGTGCTGACCCAGAGAAGCTCGGTCGTCCCGGGATTTAGTACAAGATGGTTAGCTGTTGTCCACTGCTTGATTTCACGAACGCAATCAAGAACAAGAAAGCGAGTCATCGCAGGTGTTTGGTGTCCGAGGATGGGTAGGTAGGAGTGAACCTGCCCGTGGTCAGCGTATGCATGCGAGGCCAAACAAGTCCGTGATTTGACTGACATCCGCCGCATAGAGGACGAAGAGTAGCTGACCCAAGGTGGATCCCTAAGGTATGCTGCAGTAAGCAGGTTGCTGGGCAGACTGAGAACCCGCCTAACTGACTGACTGCGATCCCTCTGTGAGGTAATCATGGAGCCACGAGAGAGCATGGCCATTGATCCTGTAGGAGAGCTCGAGTCGGCGTGCCAGGATGTCATGGTCGACTATGTCAAATGCGGCAGACAAGTCGAGAAAGCATAGGAGAGCCAGTTCCCTATAGGCGATCACGTCTACGATGCCATAGAAGATCCTGAAGGAGGGCTGTTTCGGTGCAATGGCTCTCTCGATAGGCCGACAGGCTGACTGATGCCTCAGCATGAGTCCGTTCCGGTCCAGGTACATGTGACGAGTTGCTTGTTCATTCTCCTCTCAAGCAGCTTCGACAGAAACGGGAGGTTAGCAACCAGTCAGAAGTTTGTCTCATCTGTTTGGTCCAGGTCTGACCGCTTAAGATGTGGACGGATGATGGCATGTTTCCATGACTGACGGAACTTGCCCCTCGCTAGAGAAGCAGATAGTGGCTTCGTTAGAAATGGGGCTAGCGAGTCAATGGACTCCTTAAGAAGCCACATTGGCAGTGGGTCGGTCAGACACTGTTTGCTAGGTGCCAACCTAACGCTCGCCGTGACGTCTGCTATCGTTGGGGCCGAGAAGGAGGAGCCAGTGTGAGCATGAAACGCTGCGGGACCTGCATCAGCCATTCGGTCGCATATGCCGGCAATTTTGTTATTGATAAATGAATGATACTCTTCGATGGAAAAGCTTGAGGGTGGCCGAGAAGACTTGTCACTCTTGCCTAGCAAACAACCCAGGTGTTTCCATGTCTGCTAGGAATCGGAGTAGGCAGAATCCGAAGCTCACCGTCAGTATTGGAGGCCCTTAGCCTTACCAGCCGTCTGCTTGTCTTTAGAACCATGTGCCAAGAGGCCAGTGCGTCACTTTCAGTGCTTGTCCCTTTCTTTCTCTGGTAGGCCCTTTCAAGATGACATGCCTGCCGTCGGGCCCGCCTACAGTCACCATTGTAGAATGGCCGGTGCGGGCGGGGGCGCACAAGCAGCTCCTTTACTGGTGCAAGGTCATCTAAGATGCTCGTTAGCACAGTCTGTGCTAGTTCGGTTGCAGTCTCACTGGGGGTCGGTCGGTGAACAGAGTGATGACAGCTCCAGCCGCTCGGTGAACTGGTCCAGACTGAAGTGCTTCCAGCTCCTCCACAATATCTTATAGTACACAGAGTGAGGGCAGGCAACAGGTAGCGACCATTGAACCAGTTTGTGATCAGACAGCCCAGACTCGAAAACTGTGACGTTGTTTGGAGCTCGATCGTCTGATGTTATCATGACATCCAGCAGACCGCCATGATCGTGGGTTGGTGCATGGACGAGTTGCCGCAGGTTGAAAGCGTGGATGAGCTGTTTGAGATTTTGGCTTTCTGAGTCTATAGGACGCTCGAGGTGAATATTAATGTCGCCTGCGATCAGTAGCACGCAATTGAACGTGACCATTTATTCCAGGAGGGCTGAAAGTTCGGCGAATAACTGCTCGCAGACCCATTGTGATCCTGGCCTGTAGATAGCGACAATGATGGGTTCTAGGGCAATTCGGAGATGGACAATTCGGAGATGGACAATTCAGAGCAAAGAGAAAAAAGCAATGTTTCACTGAGTTTAAAAGTTAAAGTTAAAAAATATGTTTATATGCCTATAAACCTAAACCTAACCCTAACCCATATGTCGGATGAAACCCATATGTCGGTCACCCCATTTATTTAAACTCAGTGAAACTTTGCTTTTTTTCTCTTTGTTCCGAATTGTCCGCTCCGAATTGAACGTCTCCGAATTGCCTGGTCACCCAATGATGAGTGATGTGTGGCCACTCCCGATTTGACAGCAAAGGTGCTCGAACGACTTTGGTTTCATCTTGGTGTCAATCTTGGCGATGTTAGTCCCGGGCTTGGCGATGACGGCCAGTCCACCATGATTGATATAGTGTGCGCTATCTAAACTGGTACTCGGCGGTAAGGCCCGAGCTGCCTCAATTACGTTTAGGCCCATACTCCAAAGTCTCCTGATGGCGACGCTGTCCTTGACCTCATGCCAGGTTTCAGTGAGGATGCGAACATTCAACAGGAACTCGTCGAGGAGGTCCAGAACATTGTCCAGTTTGTTGTTTACGGACTGGATATTCAACAGTCTGGCTCTGAGCGGTCGCAGAACGGCGGCCTGACGTAGCACTCGATTCTTGGGTGCACCAGTGAAGACAGGAGACAGTTCTCGATGTCAGTGCATGCGGACGACGGGGGATGATAACACAGAGATGGGTCTCTGTAACTGCTGACCAGCCCTGCATCCGCGTCCCGACCTCCTACTCCAAGGGAGTGGGCGAAAAGGTGGCGCCGAGCCGCCAACTTATGGATGCAGGAGGACGCCCACATATCGAAGCCCGTGGTCGAGGAGCTTGGCACGCGTGTGGTAAGTTCCCATCATCACGAGCCGGCACTGCATCAACGGCCAGGGGATGTGGTAACACGGTCTTTCCAGGGAGAGAGTTTTAGATCCAAGAAGACAAGTCTTCCAAGCGACGGTGTAAAGGTGAAATCCCTCTGGCGAATGTCGCAGCGAGCGCAACAATGGCGACCATGTACAGGTGCTGCAAATCGCCGATCTTCGCACGGTCAAAAAGGCACTTGCTGCCAATGCTGAAGTCCCTCATGTAATCCCTCATGTTGTTATTATTATTATTATTATTATTATTATTATTATTATTATTATTATTAGCTGGACAATTTATATAGCACAATAAGCATGGCAGAATGACCAAAGACAAGAGTGCTTTATAATACTACATATATCTGATAGTGAATAGGTGAGAAAAGTTATTAAGAAAAGTTCGAGAGAGTCAGAGTTTGCAACATTGTCTGGTAGTGAATTCCACAGTTCTGGATTGCCCCGTGTAACCAACCTGTCCCCGAACTTGGCCGTTTTAGACAGGGGAGATCCGGATCTGGATCCGGATCTCCCCTGACCTTGCCAGATCTGAGCAACCGGCATCGTTCCAGCGTCGTGGTCCACTGTAGGAGGGAGGTGATGTCACTGATGTAGTCTGGGCAAGTAGATCTGTGTAGTGCCGCTGTGTAGTGCTCCTGTGATTATCCAAAGCAGATTACACAAGATTCAGAAAACTTATGCTAAAGACACATTGGAATAAATAAACAAGGACAAAATCTTTAGATGAATAATAGGACAAAAATTGGTTCAGTTTATATTTTTCTGCTTTGGATAATCACAGGTTATTTCAGTACACTGTTTATTAAATGCTCTTTGTTTTAAAGGGTCATTTAAAGTTTTGTCTCCCAACCAGAGGCTGGAGTGTAATTAAATAATTGCAGTTGTAATTTTATTTGAGTTTAATGAGTGAATTTGATGTTTTGTGATTTCTTCTACCTATCAGTATAACAGTACTTTATAATTAAATAATTTATGCTTATACAGTGGAATGTGTATTCAGAGCCATAGCTAGGGTTTTCGGTGCCTGGGGCAAGATTTATATTTTGCGCCCCTAAATTTATTTTGTGCCCCTAAAATTTTGGTGATATGACCTTTTTTAGTCATCGCAAAGTTTACTTATCCCTCTATAAAATACTCCATTTTCGGGCCGATGACCTTTTTTAGTCATCACAAAGAGTTTACTTATCCCTATAAAACAAACTCCATTTTGGGGTTGATGACCTTTTTCTTAGTCGGCGGCACTTTTTATCATTTTTTTCACATCCAAATTGCGCCCCCCACTGGTCGGCGCCCGGGGCGGCTTGCCCCCTAGCTACGGCTCTGTGTGTATTCAGGATTTTTAACCCGTTAAAGGGGGAATTAAATTTTAAAAGTCGTTACCGTACGGGGGAATTAATTTTGAGAAAAGACGTTCATATGAAGACGTGAACATATACGTTTTAAACTTACTATATCTCAGGCTCTATAGAAGCTAGAAAAATGCGGTTTGCACCGTTGTTTAGCATTTTTATTGTTCTTACTAATGATCCATGCCCAAAAAAATTTGGGGGCTAGGTCCACTCTACAGCCTAAAATAGGACCCCTCCCCAACATTTTGTTCAAATTTTGTTCAAAGCTCAATGGCAAAATTTTTTCAGCGGTGACCCCCGAATTGTGAGCATGAAAGTTGTAGGGATGTGTAATTGGAACAGAATAGTTCACAAATTTTGAAGATTGGACCCAATTTGGGGTAGTTATGATTTTTCAAACCCTAGAACTCATTGCTCGGAGAAATGACAATATTGCGAACAGATTTTCAATGGGAAAAACCGAACATTTCAGTATATTTCAGGCAATATAGAAGCTAAAAAGATGAGGTTTGCACTGTTGTTTAGCATTTTTATTGTTCTTTCTAACTATCCATGCAAAAAAATAAATTTAGGGGTAGGGTCCACCCTACAACCGAAAATCGGACCCCCTCCGAAAAAAATCTCAGTGCTATGCTCAATAGCAAAAAATTTTCAGCGGTGACTCCCCAACTGTGAGTGAGAAAGTTGTAGAGGGGTTTAGTTGGAACAGAATAGTTCAAAAATTTTGAAGATCGGACCCAATTTGGTGTAGTTATGATTTTTCAAGCCCTAGAATTGAGACTTTTTCAATGCAATATCCCAACTTTGGTCGAATACAGCCAATTTTCCTTGCTTATATGGGCAACAATAGCGAAAAACTTGCTACCATCTATCGAATGGATAATAACTAAAGCGACTTATTGCATTGCGCCGTTTAAAAATGGCGATCCCCGTGGTAGACACACACTTAGGTTGCGCGCCGTTTATAAACGGTGCGCCCCTTTAACGGGTTAAACTATGGTCCATGAAAAGAAATTGTTACAAAATTTGGCCCTTTGTGGAAAAGGTTTGCAGACAGTTAATCTACCAGTTGCAGTTTATTCAGCTGTATAATAGTTTCTTTGTAAATTTAATTGCCTGCCATTGTAATTTCTTAGTAATTTTTGCAAGACATCTGCTCAGTGCCATTTCTCCCACAGATAATCTATATTATCATATTTTAAGTATCATGAAAATTTGTATATCTCTTGAAGTTTTTAAATTTTGCTGCTTAACATAAATTTAAGTCAGTTTAAGTTAAAATCTGAATGTTCAGAGTAGCATTAATGGCACATGCAATTACTTCCAAGACATAAATTGTGAGAATCTGTACATTAGTTAGTTCTGTACTGTATAGTAATAGTAGGGCTGTACCAAATTCCGGCTCTAGCTCTGGCAAAGTCGAATTCAAGCCATTTTCACAAATTCGGCTCTGGCCAAATTCTGGCCAGATTTGTACTGCCTACACGCAGGAATTTTCTTTACAGTTTCACCCAAGTACTAACAGGCCCGTCTTATATCTGTGTGAGGCTCCGGGCAGTTGGCGGCCTGCGGGGTTCTTACTGAAGATCAGATGTTGACAAGCAAAAAAGTACCAGTAATCTCCAAAAGTTTTTCAATGTTGACAAGCAAAAAAGGTCATCTTCAAACGTTTTTCGATGCTGACAAGCAAAACAAAAAAACAGAAAAAGTCATCGTGTTTTTGCGCGGGGCCCCTAAGATGCGCGGGGCCCCGGGCACTGTGCTCGTGGTTTTTAACACGTAAAGACGGGCCTGAGTACTAAGTGCAGCTAGTTTTAATATGTAATTCTATTAACCCGTTGCAGGGGGATTTAATTTTTTCAAGTCGTCCCCAATGGGGGTATTTAATTTGGGGGAAAGGCGTTCATGTGAAAATGTGAACATACAAGTTTTAAACTTACTATATTTCAGGCTATATAGAAGCTATAAAGATGCGGTTTGCACCGTTGTTTAGCATTTTTATTGCTCTTTCGAACCATCCGTGCCAAAGAAGGACATTTTGGGGGTAGGGTCCACCCTACAGCCCAAAATAGGACCCCTTCCCAACATTTTGGTCAAATTTTGTTCCAAGTTCAATAGCAAAAAATTTTCTGCGGTAACATCCAAACTGTGAGCGAGAACGTTGTAAAGGGGTTTTAACTGGAACAGAATAATGCAAAAATTTTGAATATTGGACAAAATTTGGAGTAGTTATGCTTTTTCAAACAATATTACTCATTGCTCGAAGAAATGACAATTTTGCGAACAGATTTTCAATCTGAAAAACCGAACAACTCAGTATATTTCAGGCTATATAGAAGCTAGAAAGATGCGGTTTGCACCGTTGTTTAGCATTTTTATTGCTCTTTTGAACCATGCGTGCCAAAAAAGACCCCCAACTGTGAGCACAAAAGTTTTAGGGCGGTGTAATTGGAACATAATAGTGCAAACATTTTGAAGATCGGGCCAAAATTGGCGGAGTTATGATTTTTCAAACCTCAGACTTGAGATTTTTCAAGGCATTTCAACGCAAAATCCCAGTATTTGGACGATCTATGGCAAGTTTTCTTGCTTATATAGTCAACAACAGCGAAGAAAGTGCTGCCATCTATCGAATGGATAGTAAACTGAATCGAAAAGTTACTCCAGGAGTCTCGGGGCGGTTTAAAACTCCAATGTCCGATGCTTATGTGGCGCAACGTTTTAAGACGGCATTACACTTTCAGTATGACATAAGTCTTATAACTAATACAGTAATTTATTATTAAAGTTAGTGCTCAGTTAAACAGTCAATTTAGCTATGTACCACTATGGTACTAGTCAAGTTTTGCAGTTCAGTGCCATTTATTTGAATCTGACCAGATTTGTAAAGTGAAATCTGGCTCCGACCTAAATTGAAATCTGTTACAACCTTACTGTATAGCCTGATGATACCAATTTTCAAATTAACTTTTTGCATGATATATTATTTGTTGTTTGAGGGATGATTATCATTCAGAATATGAAGATATGTTGATTTGTTAAGCCTATATTAAATGTTAATATGTGTTTTTATAATTTTTTGTGCTAATAAAAACTTTTATTTACCTTTGTAGGATTGCAACGAAAACACAGAATTCTTCCTATTAGGAAATGACCTTACTTTCAGTTTTAGTAAGTGGATGGCTTTTTATTTATATTTATCAGAAACAAAAAAATTTAGTTGTCCATTAAAGACCCATGTATGACTTACAGCTTCCCCTAGCTCCCTCTGTCTTTTCAATCTCTATACATTAGACCTGATTGTTAAAGATCATTGAACCCATGAAATGTTCTAGTATTTATCACAAATTCTATGGATCCTATCTTCATTATTTTCATTGTGGCATTTGCACCAAGTCGTGAATTGTGTAGATGCATTTGATTTGACCAAATCCAACTAGTTGCAATGGAGGGGATTTTTCATGGTGTTTTTTGTTTTTTTCATATATTTGTCACAGAAGACAGTATTTGTCTGCCTCAATGTGCAGCACATGCATGCATGCAAGCATACATACATACATACATTCAGGCCTCATACATGTCCTGATTTTTTATATTTGTCCTTATTTAAGTTTTTACTTTAATCCTAATGATGATGGTGTTAGTGTGGTGGTGGGGTAGTGGTGATGGTGATGATGATGATGGTGGTGGTGATGATGATGATGATGATGATGATGATGTTGATGTGAAGTAGTGAGCAAATTGTTGAGTTTCCATTCCTTTCATTTAGTAATGTTACTTGGCAGACTGTCAGAAAGGCATTAGCAAATGTCCTCAACCTTTGGAATTAATGGATAGCTAGATGATATAATGGTTGCAAAAGATGGTTGCACTTGATGTGACAAAGCCCAGGAAGCCCTGAATTACTCCATCCGAGGTGAATGTGTGCGGCGATTTCCGGTTGGACCCTAATTATGATTATCTTCTAATCAGACCTAATTGACAGTAAAAGCAATATTTACTTTTTGTAGTTGGAAGTGAATCATGCCACTTCATCGTCAAAGAGTCCTTGGGTAAATATTGTATTATTGACCCATTTATCAGTTACCAGGAATACCACTTGGGTTGCATTATCTTTCATTATCCAGCTAACCCAAAAGGGACTGAATTTGTACTTTGCAATGAATTCACTATTGAACTTTTATGAAATTGTTAAAATTTGTGTTCCAGCAGAATATTTTTTAATTTGTAGCTGAATATATTCAATTTTATTTTGGTTAAAGATTTCAAATGGTTTTGTTTTAGGCTCACGTGCAGTACAGTAGCTGGACTATAACTGAAAGTCAATAACTGAACACTTGACAAGCCATTTAATGTTTTCCAATGGTATATTAGCTATTAGGCTATTACAGTATGCCAAATAATAATTTTGCTAAATTTTATTGATTTTGAAAAATTTCATTAAAGAAATACTAGTGGCTTACTTTGTTGATTCATTATAATGTAACATTAACATTGCAGTCCATTTACCTCAAGCCATTTTCAGCATTTTTTGTAACTTCCTTCCACACACCCTTTGATTAGCTGGATTTACCAATCTATACTGTTGGCAGAAATAGATACTTATTTGTTACAGTGACCATTGTCTTGCAAAATATGTCAACAATTGTCAAGCTTGTTACTAAATTTATACTCACTGTATTACTGTAATACTGACACTGTCATGCTTCCAACCCTTCCACAATGAATGTAAGAGAATCTGATGTTATGTCAAATAATATTCACTAGCATCAATGTGCTTCAATGTCGATGTGCATAGCCAAGATTTTTCTTATGGGGCTTACCAGTATTTTCTTTTTTACAAGCTCTTGTTTGTTGCTGTCATTTTCTTTTCCATTTTTCCATTAAATTTGCAATTTATTTCTTTGATGGGCAAAGAAGGTTGTCAAAAGCAGTTTCATGAAATGTATTGTTTGCAACATTGGAGTTATAAACAATTATTTTGTTTTTCCATGTTTTCAGTACTATTTACAGTGGGAGCATCCTGAGCATACCTTATCCCTCTGGCTATGATTATTCTCACTAAATCTCTAGAATTAATGGACTGATCCAGTTACATTAACTTTCTTAAAACTGATATCTATGATGAATCTGTAAAATCTTCAAAAAATTCAGAACTTTGTTGCTGAAGCAATTACAAGGACTTTTATGCAAAACTCTGGTATCTATCTGTTTGCAAAATTGTAGTGGTTATATGCTTGGCAGAGACTTAACATTTAAAACAAGTTCTTTAGTGCTATGACGAATCTGTAAAATCTTCAAAAAATTCAGAACTTTGTTGCTGAAGCAATTACAAGGACTTTTATGCAAAACTCTGGTATCTATCTGTTTGCAAAATTGTAGTGGTTATATGCTTGGCAGAGACTTAACATTTAAAACAAGTTCTTTAGTGCATAATTACAGTCTTTATAATGCATAAATATAACACAATACAGTAAAATTGTGATTATATTGTGTACAGGAGTATAATGCGCAAGCTTACTGGGGTACAGATCAAAAAGTAAAATTGATTTTCATAAATATAATGCGTGTGTTGCACTCATCAAGGAACACGCCTAGATTCCGAACGACCTTTGAGCGCAGAATCTGATCAGAGCTGACTTGACTTGACTACTGTTAGGCTTAATTGTTGACAGAGCTATCTCTTCTTCTCATAGTACCATCAGGAACTGTTGAGACCAGTGGCACTGTTTGTGATTTGATGCCATTTGACGCAGTCATGAGCAGCATGTATAGTGTCTCCAATGCTCATCTGAGTCCACTCAGTGATGTCGTCTCTCCATCTTCTTCTGGGCCGTCCTTGCATTCGGGATCCTTCCATTGCACCTTCCATGCAGACCTTTATTAATCGTCTGTCCCCCATCCTGGCAATATGCCCAAACATCTGTAGCATTTTCCTTTTGATTGTGGCGACAATGTCTTGTACTGCGCCAATTTGATGTCTTCTTCGTTGGTGATCCTGAGCTCCCACCTTAGAGTTCAGAGTACACCTGTAACGCCACATCTCAAATGCTGCCAGGCATCTATGGTCTTCTGATTTTATGGTCCAGGTTTCTGCTCCATACAACAGGACCTAGAAGACGCATGTGTTGAGCTGCAGTTTGGTTGTAGTGGAAAGCCCTCTGCTGCACCATAATTTGCTAAGGCACCCTAAGGCCCTGTTTGCAAGGCCTATTCTGTATCGTATGTCCAGGCTGCAATCTCTGACTGCGCAGGGCAGGCTGCCAAGATAGACAAATTCATCAACCCATTCTATTTCCTGATCTCTTACTTGATCATCATGGATCATATTCCTTTTTCAACTGCCATTACTTTGGTTTTGCCGGCATTGATTGAGAGACCCAATTTGTTTCCAGCCTCATCAAGTGTGTCCAGCATCTGTTGTAACTCTTCTGGTTGAAATGCCAGATCAATATGGAAAGTTGAATCGTCTGCAATCTGTGCTCAATACAGCCGCTTGGGTCGTTTTTAGCAGCCCCTGGGGAGCCCATGTGACCCCCCCCTACTGAGTGACCAGCTGCACTGGCTTCGAGCCCGGGAGCGCATTATCCAAAAGCGCTGCTGGCTCACCTTCCGAGCGTTAAAGGACCCACACTGTCCACAGTACCTGGCTGAGCTAGTCCTACGACCAACTTCGAACGCACGGAGGTCGGCACTTCGCTCCGGCCATCGTGTCCTACTGCTCGTTCTGCCTCCGTCACAGACTCCGAAGTTCGGAGACAGGTCCTTCTCACGTGGGAACCCATAGCTTTGGAATGCCTTTGCCGACTGCAGTGACTGAGGCCAACTCTGCTGGACTGTTCCCGAGAGAACTAAAAACGCACCTTTTTTAGCCTAGTGCACGGCGCTATAGAAATTGTCTTGAAATAAATAAATAAACATCATTGGCATATAACAGCTATAATTTTTTTGCTGTTAACAGCGATTCCTCCCTCTTCGTTTTCCTCCATTGTTTCCATTACCATTTCTAGCAGAATAGAAGAGCCGAAAGGGGCTCTCCTTGCCTTGATCCTATTGTTGTTTTGAACCAGTGTCCGATCTCGCCCTTGTATCGAACACTGACTACGGCTGCCTCATAGAGATTGCGTAGGACTCTTAGTAGCTTTGCCTTTGACTCCTGCGCTTTCAAGAATTACCCAGAGGCCGTCGTGCTGCATAGAGTCGAAAGCCTTTCTCTAGTCTACAAAGCAGTTGTAGATGCATTTTCCAAATTCCTACACTTGTTCCATTAACAATTGTAATGCCAGGACTTGTTGTATTCTCCTTCTTCCCTCTCTGAACCCACCTTGTTTCTCAGATAGACCCGCTTCCATCTTACCCTTCAGTCTTTGAAGGATGATGGACAGGAGAACCTTGCTTGGGTGGGATAGAAGGGCGATTGGTCAGTAATTTGAGCATTCTTTTGTGTTGCCCTTTTTTGGTATCATGAACATTATTATTAACTTAGTCCACTCCTCATTCTCCCATACCATGCTACATGCTCGCCAGATCTCTCATGTGAGGTCTTCTCTGTTTTTTGAAGAGTTCTGCTGCTATCCCATCTTGACCTGGGCTTTTGTTCTTCAGTGTTTCTATAGTCATGGGTCTTAATCCTTTCCCAATGGAGATGGAGACTACCTTTGACTTGAGAGAATCGGATCATTGGTCTCCCTCTGGGCACCCAGATCTTTGTTTTATGTTGTTCAAGAACACTAATTCACCTCTTCCTTCATAAGTATAGAGTTTATGGTCGTGTTCTGTCCTCTTACCCTTCCTTAGGTGGCAGAGTCTCTCCATCACTGTTTATGGCACGTTATGTGCTTGTCCAGGTCCCTGTTAGTTGCCTTATTAGTTCAGAAGCTGCCATTGGGATGGAGTGATTCTGAGTGAACCATGTGCCTCACAAGTTTCTTTGATCCAGTTCCACTTATCTCTTTAAGCACTCTTCTTTATATCGCGACATAATGCTTTATAGCAGGTGTGTCAAAACCTTGGCCTGCAAGCCAAGTTTGGTCCGCGAAAATAGTTAAGTTTCAAAAAATTTTCCTAAAAGTTTATGCCTGAAATTGGTTGGATGTAAAATCTTGTTTGTTTTGAGAAATTGGTTTGATGAAGAATCTTTCTGAGTTTTAAAAATTGCCTTTATGTAGAATCGTAGATCCTGTGTTTTGCTGGCATGACAAATCGAAGAGCATAAATCTTTTTTGGCTTTGAGTTTCGTTGGTGATGTTGACTGAACCAGTATGTCAACACGCTGCATCAACAGCAGGAGATTACTACCGTTATATACTCGCTTAGCTTACTTGCGTTAATTATTAAAACCCTTGGCAAATTTGTGGGTAGCTTTGGCTGAAGATTTAAAACCAGACTTTGCTAAAATAGTGAAAAATAAACAATGCCACATCTCATCCGTTTCCACATCTACATCGACCGTCATCTAACTTTATATGTTTTCAATTTGATCTTTGGTTCTTCGCCATTAACAGAGTTTGAATTAAAATATGGTTTGTCATAGTTACAACAATAGGTTGTAATCAATGTAAATAATGTAATGATTGAATGGCCTTTCATATTTTCATCACTTTACTTTAGATTTTTAGATAGCTCAGATTTTGGAATATAATATTGACAAGCATTTCTGCATATGGCCCGAGAGGACATGGAAGACATGTTATTTGGCCCGCCAGTGGCCCGCCACCCAAAAAGTCTTGACACCTCTGCTTTATAGCTTTCTTCTGCTGCTTGTGGCCTGTGTTTGTGCCTTTTCGTTCTGCACCTTTCTTTTAATAGTCTCAGGATATTTGCACTGATCCATGGCTTGTTGGACATCTTTCCATCTCCTAGTGTGTCTTTGGCAGCTTTTTGAACTGCCATTTTTATCTTCTCTGTTGGGTCAACAGTAGTGTTTCCTACTCGGAAGGAACGCGGGATGTTGATAACGTTTTGAACACTATTACCAGTGTAGTATTTCTTACAGTGTATCTGGAACATTTCTTATTTCGTTTTTGGTGTTTTTGAATTTTTTCATTTTTCTCAGTGTCTTGCTGTTTCTGAGTTTTTACACATGGCACATTTCTTAATTCCCTCTTGGTGTCTTTGACTTTTAATCCATGAGGCGAGTTTATTTGGGGGGAATTATTTTACGGCAGTAGAGATTTTATTTTAATAGGAGAGATTTTGTTTTCCCCTAGGCGAATCTATTTTAAAATGAATCCACTGTGCAGAGACTCTGTTTGGGAAGGATTTGTTTTCCAACATTGGCCCAATGCTTGAAATTAGGGTTGTAACTTTTCCGGAAAAATACAATGCCACGAGAGTTTCTGGGATTTTCCCGGAAAATCCCGAAAAATTTCCAGCATACGTATTGCAGGCCTATGAAAGATGCAGTCTGTTAGCTAATACTAATAATCAAAGCAACAAACTGCACTCCATTATTTTTATTGTAGGCCTACTCCACATGTGCACCAAAGTTAGCACTAAAATGCATTTCAAAAGTGGACATTGTTCTAAAGTATAGTTTGACAGGTTCTTTAATTACTGCTAGAATGTAACTCACTTGAGTGTGGAATTAACGACATCGTGTCACGGTCAATCAGAAAAATTATAATTAAAACACAAGCCTTACATAATCATAAGGTATTAGGCCTACTCGTGTCTCAATGTCTAGCTTGTCTACTCTCCATCTTCTACAATCTCTCATCACATGACGTTTCAAAGTCGCCTGCATCACACTGCCCAGAATCTATTAATTTCATCGGTAGTTGGAAATTTTCTGGAAAAGTACTGCCATATTTCTGTAAAAATTTCACAGGAAATTTCCTAACTTCCAACCCTACTTGAAATTGAGTATGGGAAAACTTTACTTTAACAATTCTATGCCTGATACCAGAAGTTGTCCAGTTCCCTCAAAAGATGCAAAATATCTAGTTACTTATCTTCAAGTAAATAATTAGTAATAATGCCTTAACTTAAGTTGACATTTATGTATAATTTTAAAGAGGGATTCCGTTTCTGCAACACTGATTACAATTACAGTGTGTTAGCATCAGTGGCATCGCGCAGCAATTTGTTTTGGGGATGCTCATTCTCGATGTCTTAAAATAAATTTTACTGATGCCTGTCCAGTTTGATGTTATAATGTCTCTTAAAACTTAAAGTGAGTCTGTCTTTTAGTAAGTTAAAACTTTTAAAACAACTATTATAGTTTTCTCATTAATCACAGGAATTGTCAACAATTATAAACGATAATTATTTTCATTATCACGCAATGGTATGAAATTATTTAGACACAACAAGATTTTGGGGGATGCCCGGGCAGCCTCTGACTTCCATTACGCGACGCCTTTGGTTAGCATGTATTGTAATGCTTCATTTTCTGTTGTTTCATGATGGGCAATCTGATATTCTCGACCATGTCATTACGAAAAGCAAAACCTGTTCTAAAATCTACTACAGTGAGTTCAAGAAATTTAACAGATTTCCTCGGGAGATGTCATATGAATACAGCCGGACAGAAGATGGATGCAAATGAAAGCTGTTTTGCATACCATCAATTTTGCATCAAATGCAGCTCAACCATAGTTTTAGGTCAGTGGACTGCACATATAAGGTAACGCTAACTCTAAGGTAACTCTAACCCAAAAAAGGTCTTGAAATTCATTCAAAACATCTGGTCACCTTATTTTAATGGCTATGCTAATACTATGAACTACAAAGTAAAAATTCACAATCGTAGTACAGAAATGTCTATCCATTATTACAACTAAAAGCAACTACAATATTACAGGAGTGTGTTAAAATTAGAACAAACAGGAAAAAATAATCTGCATTTTAGAAATCCTTCAAATTCACATTGTTTTCAAAAATTATTGTACAAATTAGGGTCTAATTCTGAATGTATAGCCATTATACATTTATAATAATGAGACTATATTGACTTTATGAAAAAACAATACAAGTTAACATAAATCAGATCTCAAGTGATTTATAACATTTACAAGTGACATTAAGGTTTAGCATTGGTTGCTTTGCTCTGCATGTATTTGGTTATGGTTTCTATCTTGTATTATCTGACTTTTTAAAAAATAATGGTATTATCTGACTATTTAAAAAATAATGATAATAATGTTAAGACCAAAAAGAACAATAATAGGAATGAGAAAGGAGCTGAAGTCACCGCAGAGAGTGAGATAGAAGATGGAGAGAATATACAGAGGAGGTAAAGCGAGACTCCCAAGCCCAGCTGTAAAACCGGCGAACTTTTGTGGCTAGCTGCCGAGCTGAAAATATTTAGTCATAGCCGTAAAACTGTCGAAAAATCATGGCAAATCATGGTTTTGCCATTGATCATAGTTAAAAGTGCAGGTACAGCATAGTAGCGTGCTTAATCCAGTCTGGAAAATAATTATTATCAGGCAGCTGTAAACCAATAATGGCAATAGCAGTTGTTTCGTATGGAAATTAATACTCACATAATTAAATTCTATGGCCTTTCCCGCCTAAATAAAGAACATTGATTATATTGCCGAAGCCGAAAAATGATTAAATCATGTAAATTTTTAGCTGAAAATGCTAGTTCATTCATTTTCCTGTTTAGCTGAAAAGCAGCCGTCAATTCCATTAAGCCAGCTGATTGCATTTTTTAAAAATTTGGCTTAAGGGTATAGGTAGAGTGGGCCATTAGACATTTATCGCATAGAAATGCCCTGGACATTTATAACATCCACACAGAAGTGGAAAATATAGAAGAGGGGATAGAAAGTGTAATAACAGCAATATGTTAAAAGGTCTGACAGTTTTGAAATGGCCACATGATTGGAAACATACACTAGAAAATAACCTATATAAATTAGCATGTTACGACCTTCATGATTTATATTGTAGGCCTATTTGGAAATTTCTTAATGAACCTGCAGTGTAGGGTTGCCAGATCTCCCGTATTTTACAGGAGCTCCCGTATCTCAGCCCCAGTCTCCCGCCTTATAACTAGTTTGTTATATTGATTTACTAAATGCAGATGATGCAGTGCATTGAACAGTGTTGCTTATTGCTTTTTCCTAGTCTATACTCTATAATACTGTACTGTAGTGTAGTAGGCCTATAGCTATAGCAATAATAATTCACAATGAACTGAACCGTGGAGTGGGCGCATTGATCGCGGAAACAATCTCCCGTATTTTGACTTTGGATATCTGGCAACCCTAACCTGCACTGATTCTCCTGGAGACGAATGCTGAATGGAAATATAACAAAAAAGTCTTCAACATAGCAGAAAAAATTTGCCAATTAGCTCAGTCAGATGCGGGTACCAAAACTCACTTACAAATTGTTAAAGGGCCTTCTGTCCTTTAACACGTTGACTGCAGCATATTTTATTCCCCAGCCGCGGCAGGTGTTGAATGCCTATACAAAATGCGTGCGTTCATACGTGACCTGCTTGAATGCCGTTAGACTATTTTCAAGGCACAATCACGTTAGACGCCTGTAAAGGAAAATATTTTGAAACAGATGCGTTTAGAAGCAATCATAGGCCATCTGTTACTAGTATCATGCTCCCTTTATTCAGGTATGCACCAATTCATATGAAAAATGCCAGTGCCCTGTAATGTGACAGGCCAATAGTTATAACAACAGTGACGATTTGAGAAATTACTGCGATAAAATGGGTGCAATTTCAAGTTAGATTCCAGTCTTTATTATCTGGTCCAAATGCCTTCCTCACTCCCTGAGCCAAAAATGTCCGTTTTACACAATGGAAGACTTGACAATACAAGCCACGTAATTACATCGTAGCAGGAATTCTTTGGGTGTACAGTTATACGACACTTCATGGAGGATTATAAATAATGATGCTGTGGTTGAGTATATTGTGGTTTTTTAAACAAATGTTTATAGGACAAATATTCATACATTTTTCATAGAATACGCTTTTTTGATTGGTCACTCATTCTAGCAGCTATAGGAAGTAGAAGAATAATTCCAAGATTCGCATAAGCTAAAATAGTTTGCATTGAACAGAGGACGTCATCTGACGCCCCCAGCGCCCTGCAGTATCAAAATAAGAATGTCAGTTGACGTCCCCAGCGGTCAACGTGTTAAAAAAACAGCTATGGAAGGAAAAACAAAAAAAAGGACAAGAATACTGCTAGACTTAATGTTTTGAAAGCAAGAAAAAAACTCAATAAATAGAGGCCATTCATATATTACATATGCAAAAAATGTCATTTTCATACCCCCTCCTGTTGCACACTACATTTTTGGTCCCCTCCACTATGCGTATGTACAAATTAGCCTCTTTACCTCCCCACCCTGTTTGAACAATTAATTTCTAGCCGTTGTCACAAGGCATACGAAAGTTATCACAGCAAGAAAATCAAGAAATGTGTTTTAACGAGAGCAAGCATGTGAGCAATTATCGTGACCCATCGCCTGCCTGTAAGAAAATAAATGTGTTCAAATCCAATGCGTGTAATTTCAACCAGTCTTCTCCCTGTACGCATCTGTATGCAAAATCTCCTAAATCCAAGTACCCTCCCCTCAATGTGTATGTAGTATATGGATGGCCTATTATTGCATTTTAAAACAGAAGGCATTAAATCAATTAGAGTGGTGTTGCAATAGAAAACCTATCATAAGATGATGATGGTTATGAGCATATACCGGTAAGTATTATATTTGACATTTTTTATTGATTTAAGTAAAGCTACTATAAAATATCTAGTTGATCACCAGAAGAACAAAGGGGAATTAAGGTTTTGCAAATCAAAAGTTGTCTCCTATGTGTGACATTTTTAAAACTGAAAATCTTTGATCATGTACTGGTAATGGTATCAAGTTTAGAGCAGCGGATCCCAACCTTTTTTACATGTACCCCAAAAGCAAACAAGTGAACTTCACACGTACCCCTAAACACATAACATACAACACTTAAAATATTTTTTATTTTGTAGCTTAGTCTTCTTTTGTTGTTTATATCGTAATGTAATGTAACAAAATATTTGTATAGTGCCTCTTCTGAAGAATCATTCAGAAGCACTCCCACAGCAATTACTGTATATTGACAAAGAGTTTTAAGTTGTTTCAAAAAGAGGGCCATAGAAAAAGGAGTTGCTAAGCCACGCATACTGGCATCAAGAGCATTCCAAAGGATAGGACCAACTGATTCAAAACCTTGTTTCAAGAACAAGGAGGTTCGTGCTTGGAGCACACTGAGAAGACCATTGGTTGTGGACCAAAGACATGGCCGACCAGGGATAAAGCTAAGAGGATGGAGTAGCTCTGAAAGGTAAGATGGAGTGGCACCAAAAGGAGAGTGCAATCGCTTTCAACACACAAAACACAACTCGAGCAGGATAAGGCAGCCAGTGTAGAACAGACGTCATTTATTCACTTACAGTAAAACCTCTTTAGCCCGCCACTATTGGTCAATAATAATAATAATAATAATAATAATAATAATGTGATTTTAAGTGGTTTAGAGGCTAAGTAAGCTAAGTGTGAAAACCACTGATGTAATCATCTGCATTCAATAACCTAGTTTATCTAATAGCCTTTGAATCCGTTTACTGTTTCAACTGTCACTCCCACCTCGTCCAAACTGTTCCATTTGTCCACAACCCTTGCACTAAAAAAGTTTTTCTTTCTTGAGGGTCGAGGGTGAGTTTGGCTTTGGCTTAACGAATACAATGCTCACTACTGAAACTACAGTAGGCTTGCCCCCTATGGGGGCGGGGATGAGAATTTTGGGTGCCCCGAGGATAGCAGGAGGGACGGGTCAGCTCATGAACAAATGACAGGTTTCTATATATTCATGTATAGACGGCAGGTCGGCCACGAGAAACTGTAAACTTGTAAAGGAAAAGGCTCTAAGCTAGTAGGCTGCGTCGGTGTTTCGTATTGTTGAAAATGCAGACCAGAGTGCTGATGTAATACAGCAGCATATAGGCCTACGCCCTACAGGTGAAAAGTTCTGTAAAACCGATCCATTGTCTGCTGCCACGGAGATGGCTGGGTTGGAGACAAAAGCCACGGGAGCAGGATTGGCCATCGCAGGGTGGGGTGAGAGTGGCGGGAGGGAGGTCAACTGTCGGGGTCAGATTCTTGCCCCTCCCCCGTGCAGACCTCTACCACAATCTCTTCACCAGTCATTAGCTGACAGGTTAATAGCTGATTATCAACATCGATGTATTCATCGGGGAGGGGGGTCATTAATTGTGTAAACAGTCGGTCGGGAGCTTGGCCTATAAACGGTCAAACAGATAAGTAAAGTTGCTATGGCGAGCAAAAGAGGTAATAATACATAGGCTTGGAATTTTGAAAGTTGTGGCGACGGCGAGTTTGGCGACTAAATGAGTTATTTTACACGAGTGGTTCTTGACCCATCAATGGCGAGAGGGGAGTTTGGCGACCTAAAGAGGGGCAAGCTAAAGAGGTTTTACTGTATGTGATCACGTCTTGTGACACCAGCAATCACCCTGGCTGCCGAACGAAGAACCATCTGGAGTTTATCAAGTTGCACTGATGGAAAACCAGCAAAAAGTGAACCACAGTAGTCTAGCCTTGAGCAAATTATAAGGTGCAAACAAGCGTGCAACATCAGCAGTATATAGTATATACAGAAGCGGTCCAAGGACCAAACCCTGAGGGACTCCACAAGTGACTGGCACTTCACGGGAATAGGTAGAACCAAGCAATGCAATCATGCGGCGTTCAGAGAGATAGGATTTCAACCAGGCCAGAGGAACACCAGAGACACCAAATGAGACAGAGAGGCGCTGTAGAAGAATATCATGGTCAACCGTGTCAAAAGCAGCACTGACATCAAATAGGGCAAGAAGAATGACTTCTGACCGATCGATTGTCCTATAGAGATCTGAGAGAAGATGCAAAGAAGCGTTTCAGTGGAGTGTGATGCACGGAAACCAGACTGGTATTTCAGTAGCAAGTCATATTATTGGGATTTTAAACTTTTTGGGGATCAATTCACGTTTTCCCTTAATTGCTGATGACTTTTGCTTCTCAACCTTATATAATAATCGTCTAAATCTGTCTGTTAAGTTTATGAGTCACGCTACACAGATGTTGGACAATGTCGTTGCTATAGGCAACTAAACTTTATAATTGGCATGGCTTGATGAAGTGTCCTAATTGTCTGCACGCTGTACCCATCCCCCAAGCCCAACCTGACCCCACCACGCACCCTCCGGCCCAACCCATCCCGCTCGCTCCACCACATTCAACCCCTCACAACCCTGCTCAAAACCTGCACAGCCCCTTCCATCGTCCCAAACCCTCTCCCTGACCCTATCTCCCAAACCCCAGCCCCAACCTCCCAGCCACAACCCCCGCTCCAAAACCCACACAACCTCCTGCTCCCAAACCTGCACAACCCCTTCT
This sequence comes from Metaphire vulgaris, assembly GCA_018105865.1. Lineage (NCBI taxonomy): Eukaryota > Metazoa > Annelida > Clitellata > Crassiclitellata > Megascolecidae > Metaphire > Metaphire vulgaris. Next base: position 4,832,608 of record CM030834.1, read on the forward strand.
CTCCAAAACCATCTCCTCGTCCCCAATCCTACCCCTTTCTTACCCCCCCCAAAACCCCATCCACAACCCTCGCTTCCAAACCTGCAAGTCCCCTTCCTCTCAATATATATATATATATATATATATATATATATATATATATATATATATATATATATATATATATAATCTGTATAGTGTCACGCTATGTTGATGGGTGCAGCTTGATGAAGTGGTGTGATTTTTATGTACATACAATACAAGTGTACAAGCAGCACAGCAAGTTCAGCATTCAAGAGCTTTCCAAGCTTTCCGACATGCAAATGGGACAGAGGGCCAAGTCCCAGCTCCCAGTTGAGACCAAGCCCCTTACGGGCCATGGCCCAAAAGGGGCCATAGGCCCCAATGGGGGTGCATCCTCCCGTGGGAGACCAAGCCCCTTTGGGGCCGTAGGCCAAAACTGGAGTCATAGGGTCCGCTCTGGGGTGCAGTGGTGTAGGTGGAGGCAAGACCACCCAGTGGGGCCATAGGAAAAATTTTAAAAGATAATCACATATTCACTGCATTTTCAGATTAAAAATATTGTTACATGTAATAATATGAACTTTTGCAATAAATTGAGGTAGGAAATGGCCACTCTCCACCCCGTCATTTTTGACAGGTTAACAGCTAGTAATTTCATAATTTTAAAATCCTTCTGCAGACTCTGGCTACAATTACATTATTACACGTTGTCCGTCCCACAGATATCCCTGTTTTCGCTCAGATTCTGTCTTGATACTTATTCACTGTTACCCTTCCCACAAATCTTTCGATCATTAGCTCTTTCTAGTTTTCTTTTTTAAAAATAAAAATTCTTCCTTTGCGTACCCCTTTGCAACAGCTCACGTACCCCAGGGGTACGCGTACCACCGGTTGGGAACCGCTGGTTTAGAGGGATTAATTATAATGTACTTCAGTTACTGATATTTTCTCGATAATTTAAATGCATAAAGTTTTTAACAAAATCACAGACCTCAGCACAAATGCACCTTCCAATCTAATGCAGAGTCTAGTCATATACTGGTCTAAAACCACCACTGCTATTATGATTTCCAGATCTGTTTCCGTGAACTCCAGAAGGTCCTCTAGCATCAGGTTGATTGTATGGGACAACAGTGGTATTGCTGGTTGGCTTGTTGGAAGGTAGTTCAGCAATTGCCTCCTGCATTTTCATATATGACATGTCACCATCATCCTCCCCTGTCAAGACCATGTTTCGAAGTGAAGGGATTTCAGCAAATGGAAGATAGTCGGGTCCTGAATAGTACACAACATTTAGTGCAGTAGATTATTAAAACTTCAAAATATGCCAGAAAAACAAATGTTCTTAGTGACAATGTTTTCACTCAGCATTGAGCATTCAGTACAAGTCTCTGGAATGGGAAGTCACTTATCTATGCCATCTGTGAGAAACCTTCATACTGTCAACATAAGAGAAACATGAGAATTAGAACATTCAGTGCATGGAACACTATAAAAACATGTGTAGGATCAATGTGCAGAGGCGTAGTGTGCACTTTCGCTGCTCATGGCTATATCCGCCACCTCGGGGACAAAAAATACTGACGGCACAAGTCCCTTAAAAAAAACTAACTCCTGAAAATCTTCTGACAAGAAATCTCCTGATAAGCATAAAAAGGTCGTCACTTATTTCCTTTGCCTATTTGGTTAACTTTTGCCTTTTATTTATTGTATTTCTCAAAATTTGCTGCCCCAGTTTTGTGCCGCTCATGGCTAAATCCATACTAGCCAATGGCACGCTATGCCTCTGTCGATGTGATTATATGGTTCGTAAAAGAGCATAAAAGCAGTGTTTATTCTAGCCACCTTGACATTGGGGGGTTTTTGAAATGTTTGGGGGGGACAAGGTTTGACGTCTCAAAACTCTTGACGAGCAAAAAAAGGTCATCTTCCTATCAAAATGTGGCGACGAGCAAAAAAAGGTCATCTGCCCGTTTTCCCTTCTTAAACGCTCTGTGACAATCTTCCTTATTTTTCCCCTCTCCAAAAAATTTTAAAAAAAACGTCGCCACACTTTTGGAGGGGAAATTTCCATCTCCCCATGCAACATATAAAAAATTGGGGGTGGGGAATTTTTTCATTTTAGGGGGAACCCCCCAAAAAGGGCCTAGAATAAACACTGGCATAAAAGTGATACTAAGTCATGCTATAAAGGTAGTCCCATACTTGAATGAGCGAATGTAGGGGCTGGCAGCCTGGCGCTGATCTCCCCACCCCCTAGGCAAGCAGCGATGCAGGTGGCTTTCACCATTAACCTAGAGAAGTTGCCATTACTTTCTCTCAACCCAAGTTTTACCTTTGCATCTTAATGCTGCTATCAATTTATCAATGCCTACGCAATGAACGGCTTGGTTGGCCACCGCACCATGACTAGATCCCAGGATGGTCACCCATCCAAGTACTAACCGCACTGAATGTTGCTTAACTTCGGTGTTCTGATGGGAAATGGTCGCACAATGCCAAATAGGCCACTTAAGTCATGCTACAACTGTTAAAAGTTAATTCAATGTTAAGTTCAGTGAATTTCTTTGGGAGATTTTTAGTCAGTCATTACTGTGTGCAGGGTCAACTAAGTATGCCTTAAAGACTGAGAATTGCACTGAGCAGGAAGTGAGTGAAAATTATACCTTAATTCATTTCATATTCTCTCAGGAATATATTTCAGATAGACCAGGAAGACGCCAAATAGAAGCGAGGGATTAGCGAATTTTAAATGTCCTGTATTTTAGGAATATCTGTTTGACAGTGATGGTGGAGTCTTTTGTGGCAGCCACTGATGTACAGTATTCCTATTTTAAGTAAATAGGGTCACTGGCAGTCAGTCATATCAAAAATCGGTCCAACTGAGCTAAACATGCTGCTGAAATCTTAAGGTTCCTTATGAATTCCAACAATACACTGTGTCCAGAAATAAACTAAAACTAAACTTTTTGTAGTAACAGACGTAAACCTGCATGGAATTACATAAAATTTTACATGCTAAAACAGGCATCTATTAGTGGAAAAATTGAGCGGTTTCGTTTGAATTTGATGCACGATGTCTAAGAAATTAAGTTCTAAATGACGTCACTCAAATATTCCAGTTGCCTTTTCGTTTACGTCAATTCGGGCAATAAAGGCGTTCAAATGAGATATTCAAAATGTCCTCCTTTCGCTCGGATGCATTTGCACAGTCGATCCTGCCACTGATTTACAGCTCTGTCTATTGTTCCTTGATCAAAATGGCCTCGCTCTTTCAATGAGACGCTTCTTCATATGATCAGCGTTCTGAATCTGGCAGCCGCGATAGACGTGCTCTGTAAAATCCCCAAATTTCCGTAATCCACAGGATTGAGATCTGGACTATTCGGAGGCCAATGTGCTGGACAAATGAAATCTGGTGTCTCAGCTGCCAGCAGTGCAAACGTGTCATAGGCATGGTGGATTGGTGAGTTGTCCTGCTGGAAGGTGAAGAATTGTCCGGAAACAGAATGAATGACTGGCAGGAGATGCACTTTGAGCAGCGTGTTTCAGTAGTGCTCACCATTGATCTCTATACCAGGGTCTACAAAAATCAAATTTATGCACTCAAGTGCGAAACACCGACAGGTACCATGAGGGATTTGGAAAACGTCGGACGTGTATGCAGAAAATGTGGGCACCAATAACGACGTCATTTCCCACCTCGCATAAGTAAGTTGTAATGGAAAATGAAAATCTTGACCGCTTTGGGAAAAAGGTAAATGTCTCAAATGGCTTTGTTGATTAAAGTGAAATGTAGCATCCTTAGCAGTAGCAGATGTGAGTATATGCTGATAAAATTTTATGTACCGGTAATCCCATGCAGGTTTACACCTGTACCTGTTATTACAAAATCTTTAGGGGGTCAGTTATTTCTGGACACAGTGTACATTCTTCTAAAGTAGCTCCTGAGGATACAAACATAAAATAATGTCTCAGTCTTCCTCTTGTAAATTCTATAATACAATTTCATATCTCTGTACCCTGCAATTGTAATTCATTTACATGCTATGATCTCAAAACCCAGTCAAAAGGTCAGTGCAATTTTCTGTCTCATATCCAGGTACTTTTTGACCCACTACACAGTAAGGGCCTACTTACTAAAAATCTTGCAAAGAAATTCTCTGAACTTAACATTCATTTAATTGCTAACAGGCGTATCATTACTTAATATCACTTTTTATGCTCATTTACCAATCATATAATCATATCAATCCTACACGTGTATCATTTGGTATCCATGTATAGCATTCCATGCACTAAGTGTTTTCATTCTCTTCAATCAATCAATCAGAAACCTTCTTTGGCGCCACTATCATAATGCCCAGGGCATCAGCCGATGGAGTACCAAATCCAATCCGAATAAGAGCCAGGTCAAGCCAGAAAGGTCAGTCTGATCAGTGGGGAGCAGTCTGGGTGGATAGGCCAAAGCCAAACAGGTATATCTTAAGACTAGATCTAAAAGCTGATGTGGTTTTTTTAAGTGATGACAAGCAATTAGCACCATTGACAGTACAAGAGGAACAACATTATTATGAAAGTCCTGCTGAGTAAAGAGTGGAGTGATCAGTGAAGGGCAACTAGTTAACTAATTAGTTACTAACTAAAAGTTTAACTACATTTTTAGTTACCTTCATAGTTTAATTAAATATAAATAGTTTAGTTAAAATGCTAGTTTGACCGAAACATTTTAGTTAATAACTAAATAGTTTAACTAAAACTTTTTAGTTGGTGTCCTGAATTCTCAATAACAGTACCTTTTTTATCTATTCCTTTCTGGGTCATTTTTTCCAAACAAACTTGACAAACTTGTGTTCCTGCAGTCTAGACTAAGACTTGAATATTAAATAGACAATAATTAATGATTTCAATGGTTCACTGACTGATATGTTCATGTTGCAAGCATTGTCTATATATTCATGAACACATACCTGATACCTGGGAAATAGTTGTAAAATTAGTTGCAAAAACTTTAACTATATTTTTTTAGTTTAGTTAACTATTTTAGAAAGTTAATTTGCAACTAAAAGTTTAACTACTTCTAGTTTAAATTTAGTTGTAGTTAAACTAATGTTTTTTAGTTAGTTGCCCATCACTGGCAGTGACTAGTGAGTCAAGGGATGAGCCATGTCTTAAGATAACTTGGTTCATTATATAACATAGTTTTATAGACTAAAAGACATATTGTATAATTAATTCTCAGCTTAATAAGAAGCCAATGTAATGAATGTCTAACTGGGAATATGTGTTCAAATCTGGGAGTCTTGGATATGACTAGCCTAAGTATTCTGTACTTTCTGGAGTTTCTGCATATTAGATTTTGTGATGCCAAAAAGCAAGTAAGGGATCGTCCATAAATGACGAACGTGATTTTGGCACTTTTTGACACCTCCCCTACATAACGCGACGTAACAAAAAGTCAGACCCCGCTAAAATATGATGTAACAATGGGCCAACCCCCTTTTCATCTTCTGAAAAGTCTTAACAAGCAAAAAAGTCATTCATCCTTCTATTTTTCCCTCTCCAAACATAGTGACAAGCAAAAAAGGCCATCCTTGTACTTTTCCCTCTCCAAATACCCTGACAAGCAAAAATAATAATTTAAAAAGTCAGTTAAAATTTTGTGTTGCGTTACGTCACATTTACGGAACCCCGTCACACTTCAACAAATGTCTGGACCCCCTCCCCTAGGCACGTTACATCATTTGTGGATGAGCCCTAATTGCAACAATCTAGGCAAATACAGGTACCAATGCATTGGCTAACTGAATGAGAATAGGCTTAGGGAGCAGATGTATAATGAGATAAATATCACAAATATTGTAATGAGAAATTTTACAGACTGAATTTATGTGATTAGTGAAAGAGAGAGACACATGTCACCTACACTGATGGTATGAAGATATTTCGCACCTACCATATATAAGTAGTAGACATTGCTAGACATTTTGCCTTCATGGCGATTTGCCTACATTTGTAGGCAAATCACCGTGTGGGCCAATCACTATTTAGGCAGAAAGGCTATAGGCGAACCACCATGTAGGCGAATTGTCCAAAAGCCTTTCAAATCTATATTTAAAGCACATTTTTCCAGCTGGCTTTTGCTTCATAATCTGTTTCCACTTTGACTGATTTTTTCACATAAACCTCATCTTCTGGAGATGTATTTAGAATGCCATCAACCAATTTCAGTATGCATTCAAAGTGATGCTATAAAAGTGTAAAATTATTATTATTATTGTATTATCATTATTGTTGTTGTTGCTGCCGCTGCTTGACAAAGTATACAATAATCCAGTGTTTCTCAAACTTTTTCGTCTTGCGGCACACTAGAAATACGCGAAAACATTGGTGGCACACTTGAAAAGACGTCGCAATTTTTTGCTGATGAAAGGCATCAAAGCCTTCACTCAGTGTTTAACCTAGGCCGTTTCCGGGGGGGAATTGCCTTTTTCCCCCGGAAATTTCAAATTCACCAGAAATGTTGGAATACTACATGGACTAACAGCAGCCCCTAGCAGAATTCCCCCCGGCTTTGTCAGTTCCCCGCCCCCGGCTTTTTCAGTTTCCCCCCGGAGTCCAGGAGTCTAGATTAAACACTGCCTTCGCTTGTGAAAGCCAGCGAATATCAGTATGGTATAATAGGCATGTATATTCGGAATCCATTGCTTCTCAGAGCTGTGAAAGAAGTCAAGATTTAAGTGGTCAGGATTTTATGAAATTCACAACTTGAATAGCTTGGTTCAGAACAGACTGCAAGTCCTCTCTGCCGGTACACAGCCGCTCTGCAGATATGACCCCCTTAAGTGCCAGAAACCAGACACCGGGCAGGGGTTGTATCTTAATGGCTTAGGTGTACTTGGTCCCACGTAGTCTTAACTGCGAATTCACAACCCCTTCCCACACCAGCATCGTCTCGTATACCAAGGGGTTTGGCATGCGATGGTGCACTTCCCGTCCTCCCAGGTCCCAGGGGGCGAATTATCAAGACTCTAGATTCATCAGACTCGTCGGTGACGCTACGACCCTCACTGACTATGCGTACAAGATAGAGTGTTGAAGCACAGTCATTGATCTGAGACATTTAAAACATTGACATTTTTAATTTAATAAAATTTCCAACAAATCCCACGGCACACCTGATAATCTCGCGTGGCACACTAGTGTGCCGCTGCACACAGTTTGAGAAACACTACAATAATCAGTTGTTTCAATTACACTTGTTTATATTTGCCAATATTATTTCTGTTTTTTCTTGTTAGTGTCATATATCTTTAATTCTATCAAATCTATTTATGACCCTCTTTTCTTCTTTACATGTAATGTGGTTTTATGTTCTCTGTGATGTTTTATAGTTATTGTGTTGGCTTTTGCATCTACTTTGCTTTCAGCACCATTATGTCTTTGAGGATCCTATATACACTGTGTTGAAATTGAAGTGGCACCATTTTAGAAATCAATATAACTTCAACATATTGTATCCAAAATTTCTACAATTTTATCCACACTAAATATCATCTATTCTACACAAAATTTGCAAATTTCAACAAAATAAAACATTCTTTGGAAAATTGCATTGACTTATAGATAAGTTGACAGCATTTTCAAATGAATTTTAAGGCATACATTTTTCAACTTATATTCGAGCATATACAGTAAGTTAGGCATTTATACTATTAATCACCAACCCATAAATGATATTTAAGAACTACATCAATAATGAGCATTAAATTAACCTGTTGGAAGGCCATTTTGTTTTCGATCTTCACTGGTTTCAAAAAATGTCTCGTGCAGTTCCCAGTGTTTGTCACAAGCAGCACAGAGAAAGTTTGAATTAAATGCACCGCAACCGCACTCTAAAAAGAACACCTCTGTCTTAAGTGACAGTCTAAATGAAATTTCAATAACATAAGTAGCAGATTAAATGGAAATAGCATTTATAACTCACTAAATACCATGTGACAAATTCCAATATTCTCTTGCTGTTTTATCAATATAAGATTAAAACAAAAACAAACATTAAACCAGTGTGTGTGTGTGTGTGTGTGTGTGTGTGTTTGTGTGCGTGGGCACATGCGTGTGCATGCATGTGCATCCATTTGAAAAATTAAGATGAAGAAATGAAAGAGGATTGAGGAAGAGAAGCACGAAAGGAGGAAAATTGAAGAACAATTTATCTAACATTCTGGATGAGTCATTCAATGGACAGAAAAATATAAAACAAGCATTGAAGTACTGTAACAACCAGGAGAGAAGAAGCACAATAGAAGGAATGAAGTAATAACTAGTTAACTTTGACAGATGTGAAAGTAACCTGTAGATAACAACCATAGATGCTGATTGATTGATTGATTGAAAAACTGACAAGAAAATGTACATTGAAGAACTGAAAGAACATTCAAATCTTCCCTATTTCTATCCATCAGCATGAAACAAGTGTTTTACCGCAGTTAGTTCATCTCAGCAGCAAGCCAACAGATTTTTCAACATGTGCAGACAAAATATCAGGCAACTTTTTGGAATTACCCGATATGAATTTCCGATACTGTAATTAAATCTGCCCTTATCACTCTTGCCAATGCTCTTTTTACCAGTTGATTTAATTAAAGTAGGTCTTTATACAATGACTTTTCCAGATCTTATGTGCAAAAACTACAGACGATTCATGTTGCAAATTTAATTGTACTTAAACTGCATTTACAATATTCTGTTTGCTTTGGACAATTGCAAACTCACAGTTCTTTGATTGATTGTGAGAAGTTTTACTGCCGTATTTATCACAAGTGATAAGTGATCACAAGTTGTACTTTGTGATAAAACTCTCATGAATAAATAAGGACAAACTTTCAACATCTTACATACATTGCACAATAATGATTGAATTTTATAGTGAAAATAAATTACCACTGAGTAACATAATCACTACAAAGGTCATATCAATGTATAAATGTTCGTAATAATAATAATAATAATAATAATAATAATAATAATAATAATAATAATAATAATAATGAATAGACGTACTGCGACATCTGTGCATCCCAGTTGGATCATGTTCTTCATGAGTATGTTTACATCGACACTTGGCACGCCAAGCACTTGGATCAAAGTCCCTTCGACGCTGAAACCAAAATTCCCCAATCTCTTCAGGGCGAGATGGAATCCATATAAATGCTTTGCATGTGCAACCACCTTGCTTGCAAGGAACTCTAACACTGCGTCCTTAAAGTAGAAGTAAACAGTCTAAATTTTATAACAAGGCATTTATCACCTCTGAACTTTTGTGTGTTTGGTTATTTGGTAAGTTGATTTCATTTAATTTCTTTAAAATAACATAAATACCTCAAACATATTGAATCAAACTGAATTAAACTGCAAAATTTTACTTAACTCATCTGATCAAATAGAGATGATAAGCCAAGTTGGTTCTCATGAAAATTAATTAGTGAAATCTCAATTACTCTCATTTTAGCACTGCAGTTGTCATGTCATCATCCCATTAATCATCATCATCGTCATCGGCAAGCTCACTGACGGAGCGTAGCCTTTTCCACTAAACATTCCCAAGAATCTCTGTTGTGTGCTCAATGTTCCCTCTAAGGTGCGCGCGTGCACGTGCGCGCAAATTTAAGTGGTAGCGCGCACAACATTTCTTTGTTTGCGCACAATTTATTTTGCTCAAGGGGTATTACGTGCATTTCCCAAAAGTATGATTTCGGTAGGTTCATTTGACCGAGGTGATTTATTTAATTAGGCATGAGCAGTGTTAGTCGTGGTTGTTTATTTATCCCTAGCCGCCAACGCGTTTGTTTTGCCCAATCAGTGTCGTTTATATCTGCTGATATTTGTGCGCATGCGCAGCCTGCAGGCTGCAGCTATAATTTTGCATAATAGGCGCTATTATTTGAACATCGCCCATTGGGTGATTTGGATCATGCATTTCATACGTGAGTCAATAATCAAGGACACCAGGATTATTAGTACACATTTATGACATTTTCTTTGATAACTTGACTAAAGACAGACGTGAACAAATCTAGTAAAAATAAGTTTTATCAAATTGCTTTGTTACTTCTTAATTAGGTTTTGAACAACTTTCAATTTCGCCAACAATATATTGAATTTGAAATATATTGATATAAGTAGGCCTACTGTTTAATTTCTTACGCTTATTATTGGTATACATCAATGATTTAGTGGTGCACAACGTCCGGCCCGCGGGCCACATCCGGCCCACGACGACTCGCCATGTGGCCCGCAAGAACTAAGTGAAAATACCAATATGTCATGCCTTCTCTCAATGCCGTTCGTGACGGTTTTAGAGCCCAGGATGTTGTTAAAAATTAAATCTATAGTGACTCATATCTCTAAATTTTGCTGCGGTCATGACGAGTGGACTGGGTCACTGGGCTTTACTGCTTGCTTACCTGCAGAAAAACGTTGTATGCCTGCTATGTCAATCAACATCTGTAAGCTGGTTGCAGAGGTGCAAACAGCCATCACACTGACTTCCTCGTTTCAATCTTTCAAACTGCTAGTGACAAAGTTAAAACTGCTAGTGACAGATACAATGGTCCAATGTGTTTTGGTTATTGTACACTAAGTTTAGGCCTATAACTTTAGATTAGGAACTTTTTCTATAAGTCTTATAAGACCAGTATAAGAATACTTTAGATTCTGCTAAATATGTTTAACTTTAACATAGCGTATAACTATAAACTTTATGTTTATGCTTATATAAAGGCATAACCATGCCTTTTTGTACTGATATTGTATAAGACACTTTACAGTAGTGTACAATGTATCTCAACTTAAAAAGTGATTTTGTACTAAATTGTAATAAATTTCAAGCAAAGACATAAATGGCAGTCGTCAGTTGAGTCTGGCCCCCGATTGGCCCGAAGGATTTCAGAAATATAACTGTGGCCCGCAGCCGAAAAAGGTTGTGCACCACTGGTATACATAATATAGCATTGATTGATTGATATTGATACAAGCGCTCATGACGAAACTATTTCCGCTCACGAAAAATCTGGTGCGCTCACGGTCTCAAAAAATTAGAGGGAACATTGGTTGTGAGCCGTCTTCCAGACTGTGAAAAGTCCAACATTACAAGGAGCCAAGTCAGATTGAATTGTTCTGGTCCAGGTAGTCCTTGGGTGACCAACTGGTCCTTTCCACGATTATGGGAGCCTTTAATTACTTCCTGTAGGGCTCTTGCAGGGTTCATGTTTGGGGCAGCTCTCACAACATGCCCAAAGTAGTGGAGATGTCTGCTTCGTATTTTTATAGATATGGGTTCCTCTCCTGCACGTCGGAACTCCTCTTCATTTGTTGAATGCGAGATGTACAATATTCTAAGGATTCTTCTCAGGCACCATTGATAGAAGGAATCCAGTTTCCTGATCATGGATGAGATCAGAGTCCATGTTTCTACTATGCAGAGCAACACCAGAATTATATAAACTGCATGCAGGCGAAGCTTTGTGTGGAGGCGGATACTAATATTTCTTTACAGCGAGGCAAAACTTTCCCTTGCAATACCAATTTGCCTCAGCACCTTTGATTCACTGCTTCTGATGTTGTCTGTTAATGAGCCCAGATAGACGAACTCCTTGACTACCTCCACTTTATTATCAGCCACAAGCACAGATGAGGGTTGTGATGGGACCGTAGTCTGAATCTTAGTTTTGGACCAGTTGACCTCCAATCCCAGCTGTCGTGCTTCCTCATCCAGGATTTCTAATGCCAGAACAATGACTTCTAGCATTTCTGCCAGGAGAGCAACATCATCAGCAAAGTCCAAGTCGGTAAATGTTTCATGTCCAAGTGTTGTCCCCGCAAATCCACGGTGGACGGTTCTTTCAATTATGCTGTCCATAGAGAGCAGAAGGAGATTGGGAGCACACCTACAACCCTGTCCGACACCTGTGTTTATTGGAAACCATTCGGACATCTTGCCTTCATACCGAACTGCACTAAGTGTGCCATTATATTGCTCTTTCACCAGTTCGACAATCTTTGGGGGGTAGATAGCATTGATCGATAGCATTAGTTTCCACAGTGCAGACCTGTCCACAGAATCAAAGGCTGCTTTGAGATCCATGTAAGCAATCCATAGCAGTTGGTTGAACTCCCTTCTAGTCTGGATTATAAGATTCAGTGTAAGTATACGGTCAATGGTGGAACGTCCCGGTGTAAAACCGCTCTGCTCAGGAGTCAGGCCATTGCTTAGACAGCAGAAGCTCTTTGACCCTTGATAGCAGATTTGATGCAAATATTTTTCTGGGAACGGAAAGGAGCGTTATACCTCTATAGTTTTTACACTCCCACCTTTGCCTTTGTAGAACAGGAGAATGACGCCTCGTCAGGTGGTCAGGTGCAACTCCGCTGGTCCAGACTCTGTGGAAGACTCACGTTAGCCATTCTGCACAGTGGTCGCCTCCTGCATTCAGAAGCTCTGCAGTTATGTCGCAGATACCAGGTGCCTTCCTGTTCTTTGCCCGTTGGATGGCTGCAGTTACCTCATCTTTATTATTATTATTATTATTATTTCTAGATGATTTATTAAACGCTATAACATAGCTAGTGCTAAAATCAAGAGCGATTTACAGATGTTCATAAGATGCGCGAAATAAGTGCGTCTTGAGGGCAGTCAAAAACGCCTCAAGGGATGTGATGGATGTCACTGAGGCGGGAAGAGAGTTCCAAAGAAGGGGTTGCCGCGTGTCACGGATCTTTCCCCAGCATCACCGTCCTGGACGGAGGAGGGACAAAAGGCGAATTCGCTTGTCTGATCGCAGCTGCTTGCGACAGTCAGTCGGCATCGGCCGCTGTATGAGCGCAGAAATGTACTCGGGCAGAGAGGGTCGCAGTGCTCGGAATGTGACCATAAAGCGTTTGTAAGCTATACGCTCCGAGATCTTCAGCCAGTGTAGCCGTTCCTTTAGCAATGGAGTCACGTGATCCTTCCATCTCGCGCTAAAGATCAATCGGGCGCAGCGTTCATGACCGACTGAAGGCGGTCAAGCTGATAGTCCGAAGCCCCAGAAGAATGCTATTGCAATAATCCAACCTGGATAGCACTAGTGCCGGACTCGTGGATCGCTGCTGATGTTGAAATGTACCGTCGAATCTCTGCGATCTTGCGCAGCTGAAAGTAGCAGGCACGAGTTCTGAGCTCACTTGGCGGCGAGGATAGAGAGTCGTCAAGAAGTACACCCAGAAGGCGCACCTCCGTGACGGAGCGATGACGGCATCACCGATGGTTAGAGGAGAACGATCTAATAGGTGAGCCTTCCTGGGAGTACTGATCCATAGCAATTCTGTTTTACCGGGATTAAGCGCGGCGATTTGTCGCGTCCATGACATGATCTCCTGTAGACAGTCCTCGAACCGAGATCGCAGGTGCCCGTATCTGAGGGACGGCAGGAGGCGTACACTTGCCCGTCATCCGGCGTGGGCATGCCAGTCTAACCCGTGCGATCCGGCGATCCGGCCCAGATCCGCTGCGTAGAGGATAAAAAGGAGCGGACCTAGGGCTGAACCTTGTGGTACTCCGCAGCGGACGGGGCGTTTGGCTGACGTATGACCTTTCCAGGAGACGGACTGCGTTCTTTCGAAAAGGTAACTGCGCAGCCAAAGTAACGCTGTGTCTTTTATTCCAAAGGAATGATCGAGGCGGCGTAAAAGGATGGAGTGGTCGACAGTATCGAACGCCGCGGAGAGGTCGAGCATGCACAAGAGCGCTTGCTCCCCATTTGCGATCGCATCGACTATGTCGTTGAAGATCTTGAGTAATGCCGTCTCAGTGGAATGGCCCGCTCGATCGCCGACTGGTGGTGAGGCATGAGACCGTTGCGAACCAAGTGCGTGATAAGCTGTTTGCTTACTAGTCGCTCTATCAGCTTCGAAAGAAATGGCAGGTTCGCAACAGGTCTGAAGCTAGCGGGATCATCGGGTCGAGGCCTGTCTTTTCATATGCGGACGTATGACAGCATGCTTCCACAGACTCGAAACTCGCCGTTCGCCAGAGAAGCTGTCATCAGTGCTGTCAGATACGGAGCTAGCGTGGCTACCGTTTCCTTCAAGAGCCACATGGGAAGTGGATCTGATGGACACTGCTTGTTGGGTGACGACTTTACGCTAGCTATGATTTCAGCCTGTGTTGGCGGCGAGAAACTGTGGAAGAAGGGACCGGAAAGACGTTATACGTCACGGGCCTGCTCCGCTGTCCTGTCCCGGATATTCGCAACCTTGAGATCGATGAAGGAATGATAGTCGTTCGCCGAAAAGTCAGACGGCTCATCTTTGGTTGGCGGATCACAATTAACAGCATCGTCAGCAGTGCTTGGCAAGTTGGCAGGCTCATTCGGCAACATGGTATGAGAGAGTGTTTGCCTGTTGAGGAGGGCGTCACAGTACTCTTTCCACCACTCTAGCTTCCGAGTCCTTCCCGTACAAATCTGGCCGTCGCTGGAATTTATTGGGCGGATGCATAAGGTAAGGCACAGCAGAGTCTATGCAGGTTTGCAAAGGCATGTTTGAGTTGACCTGAGAATAGGTCAGCTTCAGCTTCTGCTGCTTTTTCATCTACCCACTGTTGACGATCTTGGCGAATGCTAGCACTGCATTGTTTCTGTAGGATCTTCAGCTCAGGTAACTTGTTGAGAAGTCTAGCTTTTCGCTTCTCCGCTATTAGTTTCAAGGTAAAGCCACTAATCCACTCTTTACGCAAGCTGGACTACTAACTTCTCAAAGGCCAGTTATTGACAGCCTCCTTAAACGTTGACCAGTTAGAAGAGGCATCAGCATATAGCAGTCTCCAATCACAGGCAGATATTTTTTATTTCTGGGTTGTTTAGACAGCAGATGTTGTAATGATGATTAGAAGAAGAGGGCTCCTGCGATTGTCATTGAGTTTTAGGCAGATTGTTGCTACCACCGCCCTATGGTCTGTATTCATTTCGAGGCCACAAAGACCCTACAGTTCTGAAGCAGTCTCCATTTTGTGTTGACAAGTATGTGGTCCAGTTCCTTGGAAGTGGTACCATCACTGGAGAACCATGTCAGCCGATGTATGTTCTTACGCTGAAACCAGGAACCGCCGATTCTGAGATTTGCTTCGGAGCAGAAGCTCAGGAGGCACTCATTGTTGTTATTTGACGTTCTGCTTCCAAACGGGCCTACTACTTGTTCGAATCCAGTTCTGTTCGTTCCAGAGACTGCATTGAAATCTCCAAGACAGACAATGGCCTGATTGTGCTTTGTAAGACTCATGGCATACTCAAGCATAGAAATGGTCTTTGTCATTGTCGGTGGCCTCCTCCATTGGTGCGTAAGCTGTAATGACGAACAGGGCCCCAAAGGTATGTTTAAAGCTGGCAACCAGGACTCTGTTACTTACTGGATTCCATGATATCAATACTTTCATCGACAGGTTATCCAGCACCAAAGCCACTCCTCCCTGGCGCACTGCGCCTTCCTCGGGTCCAGACCAGATGATTGTGTAGCCACCAATCTTGGTCATGCCAGTTACGGGCCAACGGACCTCCTGAAGACCCATGATGATTATACTGGCTTGTTTAAGTTCTTTGATCAGTAAACTGGCTGCGCCAGTGGAGTTTAATGTTCTAACATTCCAGGTCCAAATACGTATCGTATGACATAGCTTGAGAGGAAATGGGCGCTTGTCTATCGCAGCCAACTTATCGCTCCTGGTCGATGGTTCGGGTCCAGGAAGCACACTCCTTGTTGACCCATGATGTGGTATGCAAAGATTATTGGAACTGTTCATGGAAACCTCTTCAGCAGTTCGTTTTACGGGGAGGGGTAGCCACCCCTTCGTCCAACCCTCTTCATTTTTGACATGGGTCTGAATATAATTTTCCGAAGTTGGCATGAAGAACAATATTCTGGTGCATTTAGATATCTAAGTTGTGAGGCGGAGTAAGTTAATGCCATTTACGAAGTCAGGATCAGAGCACTATGTGAATGTCAGGCCAAGTCTGACTTGTGGCAAAATTGACGAATAATCCACCGAAAACAGATCATTTAAAGCACGTAGAACAGCTCAGGTGTCACTTTGGCATGTTGTGCCGGCGATGAGTTGTCGTGCCATTTAAAAAGCTTTACAGGTTTGTTTTTCGATCAATTTTGGATATTAGTGGATCTAATACATGCACTCGGCGCACTGTACCAAACCATTAATCCCATTAATAGCATATCTATATATATGCATATCTATATATATGTATAATAGTATAATAGTTAACTCTGTGTGTGTATATATACATACATACATACATACATACAGTTAACTCTTTGTAAATTGAAATTAATAACAGGATCATATATAAAATTAAAATAATATAGAAAAATTAATGAAAATGCACCATTGTAACGATCATGTTCAGAAAGCAAATGTCCACAAAAGCATTTGGATGACCGACCAACTCTTTGACAATCCCATTTAAATTCTGGACATCTCCAGCCAACATAGACCCCTGTAAATTTATAAAGAAAACAACTTTCTGCAGTTGCATGGCAACAAAGTGCTTTATGCAGAGGTGTGATGCCAATTGATTAACAACCAGTTCGCTGACATTGACAAAGAAGTTATATATGGCTTGTCCACTATGTGTATATATAGATAGATATCAATTTTACATACTATATATATATATATATATATATATATATATATATATACTGTATATGGCCATGGCCAGAGACGGTCTTTCATGGAATGTCCAGAGAACAGAGTTGGGCAAAATCAAATCGCGATTCGATTCAATCGCAAATTTAAATCACCACGGTTGAATTGATTTGAGAGCCAAAGATTTGATTTAAAAATTCAATGATTTGATTCAATTTGATTTGGGTTAGCTTTGATTCGATTCGATTTGGAAGCCAAATCACCGTTTTAGTAAATATAGATATTCTGAGTTAAACATATTCTGAGTTAAACATATTCTGAGTTAAACATAGAGTCGACTGAGAATTTACTAACTTAGACTCAATAGTTAAATGCTAATGTTTTATGAGGCAGTAGTTTTTTGTGACAGTGGTAACAAACCAAACCGGAAGTAGTAGCCATTGTGGTTTGGTTATTTGCGCAGTTATTATTTCACGAGAGGCGCATGTCGTTTGGTTGCGGAATCCAGGAAAGATGGCCATTAAATTTCTGCATTCTGGGCAATTGCATTATCGCGATGTCAAGTAAATCAGAAGAGAACAGCATTAATGCAATGTGAGGTCGCGTCTTTGATGACAGAAAGAAGGGCCACAATGACTGGTCTCTGTGGTGCAAGATATGTCGTGTTAGGATGCACTTAAAGCCAGGAGTCACTTAAAATGTCAAGTTATAAGTGGTATTTTAAAACACTTTTTTGGATGCTACACAGGTGTCTATTTTATCAACTGAAGAAAGTCAATACCCGAGTCTTCCAACAGACACAAGTATGGCACCTGAGGCTAAGGTATTCTGGGCAGCTGAATGGTCTGTTTACCCAAATCTACGACATATTGCACGTCGGTCGCTTAGCATATACCGTTTACTTCAGGCTGTGTGGAGAGGCTGTTTTCCATCACCGGGGCAAATATATCAGCAAGACGCAATCGGTTGTCAGCAACAACTGTTGAATCTTTGTTATTGAGAAAGCAACAATGCCCTAGAACTAGGAAAAGTGAGATTGCTGGAAGTGGCAAGCCAAGCCACACTCAGTGAACAAGCCATGTGTGAAAGAGAAACTTAAATAAATCCTATTGATGAGTGACTAGTGACTACTAAGTCTTACAATATGTTGCAACTAATATAATGTAAAAATGTGTCAAAAGGTCATATAGTGTTGACAATTGATTTTGATTTGGAGTATGTGATTTGATTTGTGATTTGCCCAACACTGGTGTTAATGTTGTATTTTGAAAGATTTGATTTGATTTGCGATTTGATAAAAAGTGATTTTAATTTGATTTGGAAAAAAATGATTTTGATTTGAAATTTCATTGATTGATTGAATCAAGAACTGCAATTGATTTTGATTTGGAGTATGTGATTTGATTTTTGATTTGCCCAACACTGCCAGAGAAAAATGCATAAATCATGGTGTGAGGCAACGGATGAGTCATGACTGGTCGTGCTTGGTGTAAGTGAATCCTCCAAGGCGTAGATCTACTAATTATAATATATTACCGCTTCCAAAGGAATCCTTTGGCGGTTTCAGATTTCACAAGCTTTGATCTGGTAGTCTAATGTCCACTGGAAAAGAGTGCGGTTAAGCTGGAAGTTAGGTGGGAGATGACATAGACCATATGGTGGGGCGCTTTTAAGTGTTAACCAATAAACCACATCCGCTGTAATTATAGCCATGGTAGAGTAACATTTGAATGCTGTTTGGTTACAAAACTGACAACCACTTAAAAATCAAGTGTCGATCCAAGGGCTGAAAGGTTTTCCACACATATCTAGGAGACCAGTAAGCACACAGATGATTCGGTGATATAGTCGTCATTTTAACAAACGGTTTGGCCAAACCGGTCGGAATTTTAACAAACGGTTCGGCCAAACCGGACTGAACCAGCTCCATCACATCCCTGGCTTTATGTTTGTTTAAATTCATTTAGCACACATGGCTGCCAACAATTCAAAATAATTTTTATTGAAATGAGAGTGCATTGAATCACTAGCGGGCCAAAGAGAACAGATGTAATCGTGATGGAGATATAGAGATACCATAAAGAAGGCATTAAAACTTAAATCAACTTGAAAACATTTATAAATAAGAGGTATTCAACAAATTTGAGATATCATGTCTAAATCTACTCTTGTCCCTCCTGTCTTGCCAATGATGATGCTATCAATCATGGAAGCCTAGATTTATTTGCACCTGGAAGGTCAACCTCAGGCAGCCACCAAAGTCAGCCTAAGTTGGTCAACGATCTAAACTGCTTAAGAAATCAGCGTTTCTGCATATTTTCACATAATTTTTGATGTTTTTCAACTTGCAATTACTCGAGTTCTATGTAAGCTAAAAAGATGAGGTATACACCAATGTTTTGCATTTTTATTCCTTTTTCAAACTATTTGTGTAAAAATTTAAAACACTTGAGAGGGTGTTCACTTTCCGGCTTAAAACAAACCCTCCCCAAAAAATTTTTGGGTTCCAAGCTGTGTAGCAAAACATTTTGAGTGGTAACCTATCTTTGGTGAGCGGCAAAGTTGTAGGGAATGTAATTGGAATGAGATAAGTCAAAAGGTTTGAAAATCGGACTATATTTGATTGAGATATCGTCTAACTGCCACAAGCACCCTCTGTCGCAACCATAGAAATTATGCTCACTGATGGCCTAAGTTAGTCAAATTCTTAAATTCTCTGCCCGACGTTCACCTTCCAGGTGCTAATAAATCTAGGCTTCCATGTATCAATCAACTTGACTATCATAAATTCATTGTAGAATGGCACTGCGAAATCCAAAGTGTGAAACAGTTAAATGATTCAGAACTCCATTGCCCAATCCATCATTAAGACTCCTGAATTAACCCTTTAACAGGAGAATAAAATTTTACAAACCCTCCCCAATATGGGTAATTAATTTTGGATAAAAGCGTTCGTATGAAAATGTGAACATATAAGTTTTAAATTTACTATATTTCAGGCTATATAGAAGCTAGAAAAATGAGGTTTGCACCATTGTTTAGCATTTTTATTGTTTTTTCTAACGATCTGTGCCAAAAAGAAAATTTTGGGGGTGGGGTCCACCCTACAGCCTAAAATAGGACCCCTCCCCAAGGTTTTTAAAAATGTTTGTTCAAAGCTCAATAGCAAAACGTTTTCAGAGGTGACCCCCTAGTATTAGCGGCAAAGTTGTAGGCGGGTGTATTTGGAACAGAATAGTTCAAAAATTGTGAAGATCGGACCCTATTTGGGGTAGTTATCACTTTTCAAACCCCAGAACTCATTGCTCGGAGAAATGAACATTTTGTGAAAATTTTTCAATCTGATAAAGCGAACATCTCAGTAAATTTCAGGCTATATAGAAGCTAAAAAGATGAGGTTTGCACCGTTGTTTAGCATTTTTATTGTTCTTCTAACCATCCATTCCCAAAAAATTTTTGGGGGGTAAGGTCCACTCTACAGCCTAAAATCGGATCCCCTCCCAAAAAATATTTTCAAAGCTCAATAGCAAAAACTTTTCAACAGTGACCCCCCTAGTGTGAGCGACAGAGCTGTAGGAGGGTGTAATAGGAACATAATAGTTCAAAAATTTTGAAGATTGGACCCAAGTTGGCATAGTTATCATTTTTCAAACCCTAGAAATGTGTCTTTTCAAAGACAATAATCCGACTCTCGGTCGAATAAGGCCTATTTTCCTTGCTTAGGGTGGCAACACTAGCTAAAATCAAGCTACCATCTATCGAATGGATAGATACTAAAGATATATATAGCATTGGACGTGTCTCAGCCGTTGTGCCCAAATAACGAAACGCTGCGAAACTACACGACGTCTCAGCGACATTGCGCCCAAATAGTGAACGGCGGTGGCCGACGTCGGAGCGACATCGTGCCCACTTGAGAGGTTAAGGGTGGGTGGGTCATAAAAGATCATTTCCAGCATTACATAATTATGCAATGACCTCTTATGCCAGCGTTGTCCAACCATCATGCTATTGCGGGCCGCACAAAAAAATGTTTAGACCCCTGGCGGGCCAAGCAAGTTGTAGCGCTTAATATGGCATAATTATGATATATTTATGGCATGACATATAAAACTGTCATAAAATAAGACTATATACGACTACGTCGACTAGTATATAAGACTAAGTGTTAATTTTGCTTTTAAATCATTGCACACAGCTGTGCGAGCTCTGCCAGTATTTATAGTATTGTTTTTATGTAGAGTTTCGTAATGTCATTTTACGTTAAACTCATTTGACACAGACATCACTTGTAGACAAATTAAATACTGTGGTAAACCAGAATTGTCCGTACAAAAATAACTTTTTCCCTATTTACTATTAAAACACCGATTTTCGCCATCAACTTTCCACCTTTTCGAACTCATTATTAGCAACCTTTTCGAACTCATTATTAGCAAGTACAATCCACAATTCCATGCAACTTCTAATACTTATAAGTGAATTTATTTTATTTGCATTAGCAGACTGCTCAAAACCGCATCAAATTTAACTGAGTGAGAACGAGACTTGCAGCATGATGACAAAATGTAAGCAAGTTAGTAATAAGTAGTAAATAAGTAAGTTCAATAATTGCATCACCTGTGGAGTGTGAATAAGTAAGCAATTTGGTAACCTCCTAGTCCTAATATAGTCCTATAAAATAACAGTGATAAGCGGTCCTATAGCTAAAGTTGTTATTTTTCCCAAATTTGGTGGCGGGCCGGATGAAACGGGCCTGCAGGCCGTATCCGGCCCGCGGGCCGCCAGTTGGACAACCCTGCCTTAGGCTTGAATATTATCAGCACAGATATGCATTCTAAAATCATAAGTGACAAAATGATGTGCAGCATAGAGTATATAATAATAATTATTATTATGCACTTCCATAGCACCAGTTCTAATACCCAAGGGCATCAATCAATGGTACTTCAAAATCCATCTGCAAAAGATCCAGGTCATTCCAGAGATCAGTCAGGAGAGAGTAAGACAAACTATGAAGGAAAAGCTAATTGAAACAGATGTGTCTTAAGTCTGGATCGGAAATACTCAATGAATTGGAAGATCTGACAGCCGGAGGGAGAGAGTTCCAGATTTTTAGGCCCAGAAATAGAAAAAGCTGTCTTACCAATTTCAGTGTTGAAAGAAGAAGACACCCAAGCACCAAACCCTGAAGTACCGGTACTCCACATGTAACTGGCACTTCACAGGAGCAGAGGGACCCAAACAATACAATCATACAGCATTCAGAAATATATCTTTCAACCATGCAAAATGGACACCAGAGGAACCAAAAGAAGTGGAGAGGCACTCTAGAAGAAAATCACGGTCAACTACATCAAAAGCAGCATGATAAGTAAGGCAAGAAGAGTGACTTCCAACTAGTCAGTGGCCTGAGAGAGAACAGACGAAAATGCATGAAGTGTTTCAGCAGAATGTGAGGCATGAAAAAAAAACAGAAAGATATTTTGGTGGCATGTCATTGATCTCAAGATATGGAAGGACTGAAGAGTGACAATCTTCTCGAGGATCTTAAGCAGGAAACTGGAGCTTGAGATAGTACAATAGTTTGACATTCAGACCAATCAAGACCTGTTTCCTTAAGTCTGGCTTAACTTTTGCAGGTGGAGAGCGGTTTTTAAGGAGACTTATTACAGAGAAACTCTTAAAAAGGTAACAAACAGTCAATATAGCCATGCACAATGAAGATTAGAAATGGATAAGTTCACAAGTTTTCATAGGCATATAAAGGATGAAACATTGAAGACTTGAGCAAAATCTTGGATTTACTTCTGACTTTTCTCTAAATTTTGAAGTTCAAATATCCCAACTATTAAAAACCTGTTATGCTCACATTCAGGATCTAAGCCGTCATACAGTGCTTTCCAGAGACCGTGAGAAGAACCAGTATTGCTTGAATTTTCATTTTTTAACTCCTTGACTGCGATATGGAAATGTATTTGCTGCTGCTAGATTACCCTACTTACATCCGGGCACAAAACTTGCCAGACATCACTGAGGTCACGTGATTTCCAGCCAGGCATCACTGCTCAGCTGTCAAAACATATCTATTCATATCTATTCACCACTGTGGACATCAAGCAATTCACTGCTGTGGCCAATAGACCATTACAGGATGCTGGGATACATTCTAATGTTTGATGATGGTCGTTGTCTCACCACATTGGCTAATTGCTCATCGTCACGCTGCTGTCAAGAGGTTAATCTTGGAAAAACTTATGCATGGGCCTGGCCATGCACACAGCCACACAACAATTATCTGGGTCTTTATTCATCTGAATTTGCATTCCAGCTGCCTAGCTTTCTGATGCCGAAATGTCCCACAAATTGAGTCAAATCATAGTGACAGAGGTTTGTAATAGATCTTATCATTGCATAATGGAAGAAGAGTATTGAGTAACTGTCTCATTAACCCGTTACAGGGGTTCGACGTTTTAAAACGTCGCCCGGAAATCATATGCGAACGGGGTTCGACGTTTTAAAACGTCGCGCAACTATTTTGCTCTTCCACCACGGTATTCGCCGTTTAAACACGTTTTCTTGATTTGATTTGATTTCTTTTTTGGCACGGATGGATGGTAAGTACAATAAAAATGCTAAACAATGATGCAAACCACATCTTTGTAGCTTCTAGATAGCCTGCAGATTTCAAGATTCTCGCAAAAAATTTCACTTCTCCGAGCAACGGGTGCCTGGTGTAGAAACACCATAACTCCCCCAAATTGGGTCCCATCTTCAAAATTTTTGAACTAATCTGTTCCAAAGACACCCACCTACAACTTTGCTGCTGAACCTAAGGGGGTCACGACAGAAAAAAAATTTGTATTGACCTTTGAACGTATTTTTTGGGAGGGAGTCATATTTTGGCCTGTAGGGTGGGCCCAACCCCAGAAATTTCTTTTTTGGCACAGATGGATGGTAAGTACAATAAAAATGCTAAACAATGATGCAAACCACGTCTTTGTAGCTTCTATATAGCCTGCAATGTAAGGTGTTTCAGATTTCAAGATTCTCGCAAAAAAATTTCACTTCTCCGAGCAACGTGTGCCTGGTGTAGAAACACCATAACTCCCCCAAATTGGGTCCCATCTTCAAAATGTTTGAACTAATCTGTTCCAAAGACACCCACCTACAACTTTGCCGCTGAACCTAGGGGGGTCACCGCTGAAAAAATTTTTTTATTGACCTTTGAACGTAATTTTTGGGAGGGGGTCATATTTTGGTCTGTAGGGTGGACCCAACCCTCGAAATTTCTTTTTTGGTACGGATGGATGGTAAGTACAATAAAAATGCTAAACAATGATGCAAACCACGTCTTTGTAGCTTCTATATAGCCTGCAATGTAAGGTGTTTCAGATTTCAAGATTTTCGCAAAAAAATTTCACTTCTCCGAGCAACGTGTGCCTGGTGTAGAAACACCATAACTCCCCCAAATTGGGTCCCATCTTCAAAATGTTTGAACTAATCTGTTCCAAAGACACCCACCTACAACTTTGCCGCTGAACCTAGGGGGTCACCGCTGAAAATTTTTTTTATTGACCTTTGAACGTATTTTTGGGAAGGGTCATATTTTGGTCTGTAGGGTGGGCCCAACCCCCGACATTTCTTTTTTGGCACGGATGGATGGTAAGTACAATAAAAATGTTAAACAATGATGCAAACCGCATCTTTGTAGCTTCTATATAACCTGAAATATAGTAAGTTTCAAAAGTACATGTTCACAGTTCAAAATAACGTTATTCTCCAAAATTAGTTACCAAAAATTGGTAACGTCTTGTAAAAATTAATTCCCCCTTCAACGGGTTAAGATATAAATGCTTATGCACTATTTCATTTGACTGCTGCCCTGGCATATAAAGAAAACCTTCACATATGCTAAACCAGACAGGCTCACATATGAAGCAGCTGAATTTTAAGCATAAAATTTTATTTTAAAATCTTGAGTACCTGTTTGAGCTGCCTCCAGAGCAGCTTCCTTTTCTACTTCAAATAACTTCTTAACACGGGGTCCAAAGTCAGCATTCATGGCTCGTGCAAAAGAAATAACATCATAGTTCTTTGCTGGTTGGACTTCACGCATTGTATAGCCTGTAAAGTAAGCATAGAATTATAATGCACTTGAATTAACCAAAATCAATGTCGACTAAGTAGTATTCACTAATATCACTAAGGCTGTCAATTTTTTTTAAAGCTGCCCGGATACCTGTCCAATTTGTTAACGGGTACCTGAAGCATAATCTCCATTGTGGTCTCTTATCTCTTATCTTATGTGTGACATAATGGTGTCACACACACCCTCTGGGCACTGCAACTAATGATTCTATCCTTGGTTGCAGCAAACGGAGGGGGAGTGTGGCATAATGGTCATGTTTCTATGGGTACTCATACCCAATTTTACTGCCTGGGTAATAGGACGCCAACGGGTTCCCGGGTACCCATTGACACCCCTAACTATCACACACACACACACACACATCCTAATGTGGCCTCAGGCAGCTAGCCTGATCCAGAAGTCACATATTTCAGAACTCATTTAATTTAAAAAAGCATTTCATTTCAACATTAAAATGTAAAAAATTATACAAACTATTGTATATATTATTTACACACTAAAATGGTGAAGAGGGACCACTAAAGTCCATCCTCCAATCTTCTATACTTGCCACACAAGACCATCAAAAGTGACTATCACAGTTAAAAGTGTTCAATGCAGTCAAATGTGACTAATGCACCCAGTGGCGTAGCCAGGATTTCCGGAAGGGGGGTTTTGATTTTTAGTTTTGACCATGACCAACTTTGGAAAAATCTTGACAAGCAAAAAAACGTTATCGCCTCTAGTTTTTTAGCTGGCAAGTGAAAAAACGTTATCACCTCTAGTTTTTTTAGTTGACAAGCAAAAAAAAGGTCCTCCGATCTTAATCCACTATGTTCTACAGCCAAGGGGAGTCTTTACCCAAAAAATAGTGTGAAAAAATTAAAAATGCATAGAAACTCAGAAATATCTTGTTTTCGGCAGCCAGGGGGGGGGGAGTTTAACCCCCAAACCCCCTTGGCTATGCCACTGAATGCACCATTAAAAATTAAGTATATTTGTCATATAACTTTTTAAAAATTTCACATGAAAACAATAATTATTGTGATTTACTTCATCGCCATGGTACTGTGTATTGTGTGTGATATACTCCATATAGTTATGGTCAATGATTAGAAGATCCATTACAGTAGTTAAAATGTGAAACTGGGTTTGGGTCTGCTACCTCTAAGGTCTGCCTTTCTTAGGATGAGTAGAATGTTACAATTTTGCAGATGTACAGGAAGTTGATTCCCAAGGTCTCGGCAACACGGAATGTAAGGTCAGTGCTAAAATGAGTGAAGCCAGCAAACACTAAAGAACATCATAAGGGAGATAAGAAAGTTTAAATGTAATGTAACAAAATATTTGTATAACGCCTCTTCTGAAGAATCACTCAGAAGCGCTCCCACAGCAAATTACTGTGTATTGACAAAGAAATAAGTTTTAAGTCATTTCAAAAAATGGGCCATAGAATTAGGAGTTGCTAAGCCACGCATACTGGTGTCAAGAGCATTCCAAAGGATAGGGCCAACTGATTTAAAACCTTATTTCAGGAACAAGGAGGTTCATGCTTGGGGCACACTGAGAAGACCATTGGTTGTGGACTGAAGACATGGCCGACCAGGGAAAGAGCTAAGAGGATGGAGTAGCTCTGAAAGGTAAGATGGAGTGACACCAAAAAGAGAGAGAGTGCAACCGCTCTCAACACACGAAACTCAACTTGAGCAGGATAAGGCAGCCAGTGTAGAACAGACATATAATCGCTAATGTGATCACGTCTTGTGACACCAGCAATCACCCTGGCTGCCGAACGAAGAACCATCTGGAGTTTATCAAGTCGCACTGATGGAAAACCAGCAAAAAGTGAACCACAGTAGTCAAGTCTTGAGCAAATAAATGCATGAATCAAAGTAGAAGCAGATGGCATGTCTAGTGTACCATCGAATCACTCTAAGCTGGCGGAGATGATAGAAGCAACTGCGACAAAGTGATCCATAAAGGTTAACTCAGAGTCAAGAATTACACCAAGATCACGGACAAAAGAGGAGAAAGAGAGGTCAGGGAAGGCAGACTGCATAGACAGATGATTAATTGTTGAGAGCTGACCTCGAGTACCAAACCAGATGAGCTGAGTTTTAGCTGGATTAAGTAAAAGACGATTTGAGTGCATCCATGAACGAAGAAAGTCAGATGCTTCAACAAATTCACAAGTGATATGCAGTGGCGTAGCGTGACTTTTGGGGGCCCGGGGGGCATCTTTGTCATGGGGGCCCCAAAGTTTCGAGCAGACGAGCAAAAAAAAAAAAAAAAAAAGGTCATCGCCCCTCCTTTTTACCCTGACGAACAAAAAAAAAAAAAAAGGTCGTCAGCACGTTCACTTCTATGGTTAGGGTTAAGAAGTTAGGGTTAACCCTAACCTAACCCTAGCTTAGACCCCTCTTTGGGGGCCCCCCCGCCCGGGGCCCGGGGGCAGTCAACAAAGTGCCCCCCGCACCCCCCCACGTTACGCCACTGGTGATATGCAGTGCATTAGTGGGGCTGGAACGTGAATAGGCCTGAACATCATTAGCGTACATATGTGTTTTAAAATTATAAGGTGCAAACAAGCGTGCAACATCAGCAGTATATAGTATATACAGAAGCGGCCCAATGACCGAACCCTGAGGGACTCCACAAGTGACTGGCACTTCACGGGAATAGGTAGAACCAAGCAATGCAATCATGCGGCGTTCAGAGAGATAGGATTTCAACCAGGCCAGAGGAACACCAGAGACACCAAATGAGACAGAGAGGCGCTGTAGAAGTCAACAGTTGGAGCTGTGTCCGCTGTGGTCAATCGTCCAGTGGTCAAAAGTCCACTGTGGTCAACCGTCCAGTGGTCAATCGTCCTATGGTCAATCGTCCTATGGGTCAATCTTCCTGTGGTCAATCGTCCTAGAACCGGATTTCCATTTCTCTCTGTTGTTCATTGCTTGTATGAGTTCTATTTCTGTAGTTACAACCTTTATATCAGTCATTAAACTACTGATATACATCATTCTTTGTCTTCCTCCTGATCTTTTGCCTTCGACTTTTCCAGTAGTTACCAAGTTTTCTATACTCTTCTTCCACATTATACTGTATGTCCAAAAAATTGAATTTGATAAGGAGACAAGGAACAACAAATCAACAATACATGAACAAAACCATAATGTGAATGAAAGGCCAACTGGAACACAGTGGCTCTTACACATGACAGATCCCACTGAACCACTCTAAACCCAATTAGTAACCTATTATTTTTATTGTCATTTGGCTGCAGTAAGTGCAAAATAAAGATATGTTATTATTATTATTATTATTATTATTAGTAGTAGTAGTAGTAGTAGTAGTAGTTAGTAGTAGTAGTAGTAGTAGTAGTAGTAGTAGTAGTAGTAGTAGTAGTAGTAGTAGTAGTAGTAGTAGTAGTAGTAGTAGTAGTAGTAGTAGTAGTAGTAGTAAGTGTGTCTTGGAGATTTTTGTATTATTACATGATACATGTTTCGTGTAATTTTTATATTATTACATGATGCATGTATTATTACATGATAGCATGATCACAAGTTAGATAGCTCCAACTGTTGACAGCACAGTAAGTAATAAAATAATAAGAGCCAATCCAAAGAAATAACCAAGCCCATTACCGGTAAGTGGAAAATTGGCATAAAAAATAATAGCTAGACATCAAGCAATCACCACCAACTAATTTAAATTTTAATGTCTACCGGTATTTAAAATGTCTTACCTTTTGGGATGAGCATTTTTCCAGGTTTTGTACTGTGTTGTTGTAGTGCTCTGTCTGGTGACACATCCTTGCTTTGCTGAGAAACTAATTCCTGCTTATCTTCACCGGTTTTCTAAAGATAAGTGATACGCTCTTATTTGTATGTTATTTTATCCAGGATCAACAAAACTTCAGGTCAACTATTTATTTATATCATCAATATGCTCTCACAATTAATTTTGTCATACTATAAATGCTCTTAAACACATCTGGATGCTCTTAAACACATTTGGCAATGGAGTACCCTATTTTTCATGTTCATATATAAGCTGAGAAATTCTGACTATAAATCACACTTGAAACAATATCTTATCTTAGCTAAAAGATCAGCATACAAGATATTTACATCAGTTTTGAAACACACCAGGCCCATAGGAAATGGGGGTGTAGGGGTGCAGGTGCACCCCTGGAAAAAATCAGGGGTGCACTGCATCATCTGGAATATTAGGCTGGGATTTTTGTTATTTGTTTTTGCTTATCAAGATTTTTGAAGACATGATAAAGGAAGGGTGATGACCTTTTTTGCTTTTGCTTATCGGGAATTTTGAAAAGAAGATAAAGAATAAAGGAAGGGTGATAGCCTTTTTTGCTTGTCAGGTTTTTATGATAAATGATGATTTTTTAGCTACGCCCCTGAAAAAATGCACCCACTGCTAAAAATTCGTTTTGACGTGCCTGTTACATATGGTTTCTGCCAGCTTTATTAAAAGAAATATCTATTAGAAATCTGTTGAACTTCCACTCTGCTTAAGTTTGGAAAGATTATCAAATTACTGATGCATAGTCATCAAGGAGTGGGCAAGAGCATCCAATCATCCACTGAACAGCATTATATCAAAAGTTAAGAGAAGTTCATAAATAGCTAATTTCATAAAAGTTCAGAAAATAAACACACCTAAAATACCTTGCCTTTTGTTCTGGCATCATACAGAACAATTAACCCGGCCTGTGGCAGGTAGGGGGACGAAAGTCTGTAACTACCTACACACAGGTAATTCCTGGCAGGTGCGTCCATGTTGTGGGGGGGGTATTGCATAACAGTAGCTAAGTTCTGCCAGGGACCCAGTCCTGTGGGGTATAATGCAGTCCCCTAGCCTGGGGTTACAGATGAAGCAGGAAGACAATGGCTTCATCAGTGGAGTATCCACAAGACCAGGACAACGGGGATGAAGGCAGACAATAGGGCTTATCGAGTAAACCATTCCGTGAGGTCATGCATCTAATTAAAATAAATAGGTCAAGTTGCGCTCAGCTGTTTATGCAAATGTGGTCAGCGAGAGCTAGTGAACATGGCGTCAAGCACTGCAAGCAGAGCGTTTTTCGAAATAAAGCTGTTAGAATCAGACATTCCAGGAGCAAAACTTCGCCATAGTGATGTTATAAACAATTAAGTTGTTGAATTAAAACGTTGGCTCGAGTGCAGAGCATTGTTAACGACCGGAAAAAGGATGAACTTGTGCATAGGTAATGTCTAATATAGCGTTAAGTAAAATGTGGTCAAGCGGTTTTTTTCATTATCTTAATTTGTCAATAATATATATATATATATATATATATATATATATATATATATTATGCCCTCGGTACTTCATTCCCAAGGGACTTATGAAAAAATTGTCCGGAGACATATAGAAATAGTGTGCTGCTAACTCTCATCCGGTTCGAGGTGTGGAAAAGAACCTCGGAAGGCGATTGCGTTGAAGCGTTGAATTGTAACTGACAAACGCTGGAACAAGAAACTGCCTTCCCTTTTGTCTCCGGATTGTTGAGCTCCGGATTGTTGAGCGTCAACTTGCGAAGAAAACAGAGAGCGTCATTGTTGATGGGGCCTAGCGTCTCCAATGCAATGGGCAGGAAGGTGTATGCGCTTGCCAGACTTTGATATTTGGACGTTTTTTCTGACAGCAGCGGCTTCTGCGGCGGCTCCTGCAGTGAACAAAGTGGTGGATAGGTATGTGGGAGGACGGCATCTGCTACCATTGCGTCCCAGACAAGGCTTCGACCAGCTTGCCAGGGGATCAGGGTCATGCCGTCTGGCCTTTTTCCATCGGATCAACAGAGACCAGCCAGCTCCTTGATGGAGGGGATCCCTGCCCTGACTAAAGCTCTCTGAATAAGGTCATTCAACATAGAGTGTCGAGGGATACGGCCTGGACTCAGGTGACACGACAGCCAGTGCGAACCGTCTTCCGATACCTGGACGCCGCAAGGATAAAGATGTTTTTCACACAGGTTGACTCCGAGACGGAGGGGCCAACAACGACTCTAACAGTCTCGTCATCCATGCGCAGGCCGCAGGCGGTTAATGGGAGCTCATGCAGCCAATCGCTGGCGTGGTTTGCCGAGACTGCTCTGAGTCGTGCCTGGTGATATTGTCCTTGGATTGCTTGGGACAAGGTGTTTATATCTCTCTGTATTAACGGGCGGTCCCAGGCAGATTGTTTATGTAAGGAATCGGAAGACGGTCTGGACAACTGACTCAGGGAGCACCAGTCATTGCTAATCCGGGCTTCATGAGTGTCCATATTTAGGCCAGCCTTTTTGAGGATGCAGGACTGGAGATGATGGGTGCCCACAGCAGATGCCAAGAAGGCAGAAGGTGCAAGCAGAGACACCCGTTGAATCCCCAGGCCGCTGTCCCTGATTGGGAGTGTCACCTGAAGCCACTGGCTGCAGAAAGCTGGATGTTAAGCATCTTATCTAGGCCTTCACGCATGGTTGCGTTGAAGCGCTCTAGCAAAGGATGACCAGCGCAGGGGGTGCAGCACAACAGATAGAGCAGCTTCGAGTGGCTCAGAGAACTCCTTAGTAGAATGAGGGCGTCCTGCCTTGGGATCGAACTTAGGCGACTGAAGGCCATCTGTAGTTCTTCTATGCGGCTGGACATGAGTGCCTTGAAAGCTACTGCTACCTCTAGTGTTGCGCCTAGCAGAGTGGCGTCCTTGACCTCGATCTGCAAAAAAAGGTCCAATACCGTCTTGGTCTTTGGTATTGGACCCCTGCATATGGCCTTGCATTTCTGGTGGTTCAAGGACAGCCCAAGCTGCAGGCACCCCTTTTCGATGGCTTCAATATCTGATGTGACCACATCTATTGGTCCGCCCAAGGTCAAATCATCCAAGTAGCCTATGGTAAAGGTTGTCGATAGGCTTTTCAGAATATGTTGGAGGGGAGGCAGAAGAGAAGTGGACCCAAAGGATCGCCCTGTTGTGGACCCATCTGCGAGTGCACTGTAAAACTGCCAAACCTGAGTTGGCTCGGCTCGCAATATGCAATTTGTTGCGCGATAAAATTAACTATGCCCATCAAACACTGCTGTTATGGAACATGTGCAAATGATAATAGGAAAACTGAAATTTGTTTGGAAGAAGGGGTTCGTTTTATACAGTTCCCCGGTCCGTCGACTGACAGAGCAAAAGCAGAGGTGGGTTGTAGCATGTCGATGAGAGAATTTTACTATTGGGAACATTACCAGATGGACATAGGCCTACATTTGCAACAAGCACTTCTTAGATTTCTTAGGTTTCTATGGCGCCTTTCTATGGCTGCCTTGCAAGCGTTTGTGCATGCCATGTTTCGTCGTCGTTCGACGCAATTTCTGACACTCTGTGCGTGAATCTTGCGCCGGAGATGAGGATTTCTTCGAGTCCGTCGGTGTTCTGAGGAGTTTTGGCTGTCCTCTACTGTTTCGCGTCGTTTCGGAAGCCTCGAGTCGGTCTCACCGCTTGTGCAGGACGTCGCCATGTTGGCTATTGTTATAGCGCCATGTGATGATCGACGGTCGTTCCGGACTTCGCTCGAGCATTCATCTTCGCGAGGACGACGTTCCGCTCTTCGGTTCCGACATGTCTCGTGCTATCCTCTACCTTCCACGTCGTCCTGGAAGTTCAAGTCAGTCGCCATCCATCGGGTGTGCACCAAAGTCAGCCGCATCTGCTGCTGCATGAAAATTCGGCGGATTTGCGGTTGGCAGTCGTTTCTGGACTTCGCTGGATTTTCCATCTTCGTCGGATTTGCTGATTTCGACGACGGAACTATCTTCTTGCGGAAGACCGCTTCTTCAGGAACTTTTCCAGTGGTTATATCCGCACGGAGAAACTCCTACTACCAACTCGCGGACTTTCAACATCATCTTCCGCTACTCGTTGGCATGTTAATGGGGCTACAGTTTTCCTTGAAGGACCGCTTCTAAAGTACTCTGCACCGGACTTCTTCACGGCAGCAAAGTTTTTTCCATCAATCCATCAAAAGTGGATTTAACATCGCCACCTTCTCACCTTCATTGACATGTCAGCGGTGTCAAAGCGCTTTTGATTTTGGATTTTAAACCATGCGTACAGCGCTATATAAATTGTCCTGGATAATAATAATAATAATTAGATCCAACTGGGCCAACTCTGATGAATCCGGATCCTGTACCAGCCAACTTCACACATCATACAATCCTACTGTCAAATTGCATTTTTTCATTAATGGGGCACAGGTCATACTTCAGTAACTGTTAAAGTATGTCTACTAGCCAAACGCTTAACCATCCTACATGATATATATATATATATATATATATATATATATATATATATACTGAGTGCCATTCATGAAGAATTGTGGAAGGAAGACCATCGCCGATCTGCTGGGGCCATGTACGGCGTGGTCTGCCAGGAGGTCTTCTCCAGCTCAGAGGAGGGCACGTCTCGGTGCATCGAGCAATAGCGCAGGTGAGAGTGCGGTGGGTCCGGAATGTTGTTGTCCTGGCAAACCACATGACCGAAGAGAGACAGACAGTGTCGTGTGATAATTTCTGTCACTGGCAGGAGGGCAGTCTGTTTGGAGACTGCTTCATTGGTCACGAAGTCAAACCAGCAAATGCAGAGAAGCTGTCTCTGGCAGCACATATGGAATGCCTGTAGTCTTTGAGAGTCTCGTGTCTGCAGAGTCCAAGTCTCAGAACCATATAGGAGAATTGGCAGGACGCAGGACTGATAAATACGAATCTTGGTACCGAGCTGTATCTGTCTTTGACGTCATAGATTTTGAAGAGATCTCATGGCAGACGCAGCCATGCTGATTCTGCGAGTAATGTCCCACTGACACCTGCCATCAGAACTTTGGACACTGCCCAGATAGGTGAATTCTGGCACATTTTCCGCCTGGTGTCCATTAACGTATATGTCTCCTGCATCTCCTCCAGAACCCAGATTCTGCAGCTTGGTTTTTGTCCAGGACACATGTATCGTAGTCTTAGTTTGGAGGCTGTCGACTCAATCTGTTTGAGTGATGAACACCAACACCAGATGTGCCAACACCAGATGTGCTTACACTGGTCAATGCTCTTATAATATCATGAGTGGATTATTGCAATAGTGTCTTGCTTGGACTTCCTGTTTGCTAACTCAATCGTCTGCAGTCGGTGTTAACTGTCTCAGCTCGGCTGATATTTGGCACGAGATGGAACGAACACGTGACTCTGCTACTACGGGATTACCTTCACTGGCTCCGGATTCCGGAGCGCATAATCTTTAAGCATTGTTGGCTAACGTTTCGGGCGTTTCGTTTCTGCCCCAATTATTTATCGTGTCTGATCAGCAAGCCTACATCGACTGATCGGCGCTCTCAGCTTTGATCAAGTAGCCGTCTTCAATTAGTGGTCCTGTTGCGAACCGACCTTATTGCTAATCTACCAGGATGACTGACGTCGGCCGCTAACAGGATTATCTTTCTTTCAATTAAGGCGGGTGGGTGTTCGACTTAGCTTTTTGGTTAAGGTTTTATTATTATATGGCTGATTCCTTCTCTCTACCTCTATCTCTCTCTATCTCTCTCTATCTCTCATGTATTACTTCAATATCTCTTTCAGGTACTACCTTCTTCTGTCGGGTACTACCTCTCTCTTCTTGCTCTTCAGGTACTACCTCTCTCTTCTTGCTCTTCATGTACTACCTCGCTCTTCTTGCTCTCTCTCAGGTACTACCTCGATATCCCGGCTCAGGTACTACCTCGCTCTTCTGGCTTTTCAGGTACTACCTCCCTGTATCTTACTTCAGGTATTAGCTCAGGTACTACCTCAATATCTCGTTCAGGTACTACCTCGATCTTCTGTCAGGTACTACCTCGCTCTTCTTGCTCTCTCTCTCAGGTACTACCTCGCTCTTCTGTCAGGTACTACCTCGCTCTTCTGTCAGGTACTACCTCGGGATCTACCGGACCTTTCCACGGGCTCCTTCCCTCTCCTAATGCGCCGCGGTCTTATCTTTTAATGGGGCACAACCCTACCCCTTGGGAACCGCTTCCGCGGTGGATTGCCACTTCCCTAGCGGAAATGTAGTACCTCGAAGGTACCTCCACCTACTTGGCACTCCAAGTCGAAACTCAGTATGCCAGCCCCGTGGCCATCTAAGGGACCTCTATTTATAGGACTCTGATACTACCTTTAAAGAGGTGTGCTAAACTGCAACTACCTATCGGGCTATAACTCAACAAATACCTAGCGCCCTCTACTGGATATTCTATGTCTAACTTCCCTAGGCCCTTCACCTATTTATTATATGGTTATTATTATTAAAGGTCCTTAATTATTATTATTATTAATTGATTCCTTATTTAAACTACCTTACTGGCCATCAGCGCCATCTACCGATTACCTTATAAACTATCTTTTTATATTTTATTATTGGATCTCATGCTTGCTATTATCAATTTCGCTACAGTCCCCTCCATCAAAGACAGTGGTTTTCGGAGACAGGTCCTTCCCAAGGGGCAACCAGGGGCTGTGGAACTCACTGCCGAAGAATGTGACAATGGCAACCTTCCCAGAACCGTTTACTAAGCATCTTAAGACGCATTTATTTAACATTTCCTACAGCGTATCTTGTTAAGCGCTCTTGACTTTAGCCTTCACTATGCTTACTGCGCTTTATAAATTGGCATTAAATAATAATAATAATAATAATAATAATAATAATAATAATAATAATAATAATACCCCCATGTCGCTGATTGCCTAGACCGGAGATAAGCGCCGGAACCCAACGCTCGGACTCGAGTACGGAACCTACCTTTACCTTTTTACCTATATGCAAACTAACTGGATTTTGCAATCACATCTCAGAACTACAATAAATCTTGTTCAATGAGTTTGAATTTTAATGCTTATAGAAAATTTTAAAAACTTCAATAACAGCAGATTGGTATTATAGATCCTTCAAACCTTTGATGTAGATTTTGCACCAGAAGATCTTGACTGTGACGTTGCATTTGCATTGACTTTTGTTTTGCTACTAGTTTTTGACATTTCCACTAAGAAATCTTCTTTTACACCTAGAAACAGATAGAAAAGAATTAGAAAGCAAAATTTTTGAAATCCGCATTATTTCTCACTCTTCTCTACCAATCCAAGAGACAAACAGTAATTCTAGTTACCTGTTATTAGACTATTTCAGGTGCACTTGATACAGGTAACAAGCTTGGCATTAGATGCCAGTGACCCTCTCAACTTCTGTCCCATCCCCAACAATTCTTTTATTTCAAAACCATTGAATAGCTTTATTTTATCACAAATTCTCTGGCCTGCCAAGAGGAGTGCAGAGGCAAATGCCCAGAGGCCCGGCAGTATGTAAGGAGACTGGGCGAGACCACAATAAAGTTATACCATGCAATATCATTTACTATTAGGAATGCTGTGGGCAAGATGGGGGGGGGCAGGGTCCCACTGAAGACAAGGCATTATGTGTCCTTTTGTCCCCATAACATCTTGAAAATTCTGACAAGCAAAAAAAGGGAAAAGGCCATCACCACTTTCTCAGAAACAATAATATTTTTGAGGGGGAGAAATTAAAATTGGTACTTTCCCGTTATCCGGACCCCAGTGAAGTGTAATTGCTGTTTGGTCGGGAACCTGACCCTAACCTAACCCTGAACCTAACCCTAACCCTGACCCTAACCCAACCCTAACCCTAACGCCTCTCTAGCCAACTACACCATCCCTCTACTGGGGTCCGGATAACGGGAAAGAACCTTAACATTTTGAAAATCACTTAACTTTTTTATGGACAAAGGACTTAGATTGAACATAAATAAAACTAAAACTCAACTAGTCTGGCATGGCACTAACCTCTGCACTTTAAAGCCTCTATTTGCTTCCAATTTCTGACCACATTGATTCCAAACAATAGACATATCCTAATTTTTCTTTTTCAAATTGTGTCAAGAAACTTGGTAAATTGGTATTTACATTGACTTTCAAAGAACATTTTGCCAGACTATCTCAATCCTGCTTCTACCAACTTAGACAAATTGGGTAATTTGTTCTTAACAGCAGCTAAAATCTCTGTCTGGTTCATGCTTTTGTTGCTAGTAGGTTAGGCTACTGCAATGCATTTTGTCTTGGTCTGCCCAAAAGCTTGCTTAATTCTTTGCAATCTGTTCTAAATGCTACAGATCACAAAGGCTCCATGCTACTTGAACACCTCAGATTTTATACTTAATGCTTAACACCCTCCATTCGCTTCCAATTTGTGGCCACATTGATTCTAAACAAATAATTCTTGCTCCTGCAGCACTTGAAGGTCATGAGTGTTCTTACATTACTGAGATATTCAAACCAACTTCTTCCACTGCACATCACTTACCGTAAAATCTCTAGTACAGCGGTTCTCAAACTGTGGGTCACAACCCTGACGGGGGTTGAATGACGATTTGCCAGGGGTTGCCTAAAAGCTTCGAAAATATGGGATTATCTCTGTTTTCATGCGCAAAACTTGTAATTGTACAAAAGTTTCCAGTTTGCAGTTACTCGTTTTTAAAAATATAATTGCCATTCGAGGATAGACATTGCAGACAATTGAATCAGAATAATTTCAACCATTTTAATTGCCACTGTCCTTGGCGTTCTACTTTATGGAGGTGAATGTTGGACCCTCTACAGTCGTCATGTTAGAATCTTAGAGGCATTTCATATAAGATGTCTACGCTCCATTCTTTTAGTTCGTTGGCAAGACAGAGTACCTAACACGGAGGTACTAAAAAAGACTAACTCTGTAAGTGTGGAGGCCACTCTGTCGAAAATGAGGCTTAGATGGACGGGGCATCTCTATCGCATGGAAAACAGTCGCCTTCCTAACATTCTTTTGTATGGTGAACTTTCATCCGGTCGTCGACAGAAATGCGGACAGCGCAAAAGATACAAAGATCAGTTAAAGGTCACCATGAAGCAGTGCAACATTGATCAAAAAAATTGGGAGACAGTGGCTGGTGGCCGCACACAATGGCGCAAACTTGTCCATACGGGTCCTTCAATCATGGAAAACAAACGCATCTCCAATGCTGAAAGAAGACGACAAGACCGGAAGACTCGCCTCAATTCAGCATCTTTCACCACTGTCGGTTTTCCTTGTGCCGACTGTGGCAGGATTTGTGCATCCAAAATCGGACTCATCAGTCACCAGCGAACACATTAAACGTTATTAGGCCTAAATATAGCGAACAAAAACTATTGTACATGAGCCTAACATATAAATACTCTGGAAGTCATCATCGTTCCCGATGGACTGTTTACTACTGCAAGCATCGTAAATTAAGAGGATTAGAAGTAAAGCAGAACATACTTTTTAAAACAAATCAGATGTCGAAGACGATTTCAAGGCGTTCTGTTTACTTTCTCTGTTGCAGTATCCATTAGCAACTGAAGCATAGAGAACAAAACAGAAAGCTTTGCACGCACAACAGTAGCTGCTTATTATTCTTATAATAAGTAAGTAAAATCTCGTGGATTTCTATAGCGCCTTGTAGCAGCACAACAGTAGCTGCTTATTCTTAGGCGCTCAGCCTTTCTTGAAATAACTATGGGAAAGATATATGATCAGCCAGGCAATAGTCAGGTTACGTGACATTTTCATCGCTAGGTCGTCGCTAAAAGCAAGGCCGTTTAAATCGGAGATCTCTCTGGTTTGAAACTCATTTTAGCAGTTATATTTAGTACTAACAAACTTGTTGTAACTTGCGGAACACGTTGGAACTACTCTTGATAGAATGCTGGACCGTTTCGTCGTCCTAATCGCGGTTGTTTGGTACTTTTTCGTTGCGAGCAGTGGGGGGCCACGGGGGTTTGAACCCCCCACTTGCCACCAGCTAGGGCCACCCGTGAGATTCGTGCAAAATTGCAGAGAAATTTTTTGTGAGGGGGTAGGGGTAGGGGATGATTGAGGATCGGTTTTACTAGTCTAAGTATCAAGCGTTCCCTATATATTTACAGGATGGCGTCGCGGGCTTAAACGTTTGTTTGTTCACAAGAATTGTACATTGGATATTGAAAAGCTAAACACCTTTGCTGAACGACTGGATAGGCGAGCAAAGTTCTATTAAATGTAGTGTTATATACTTGAGACCAGAATCAACTGTACAAGACCTATAACTGAACAATGGTTGATAGTATTGGATGTCTATTAATTGCTATGGCTTAACTAGCCTACTGCTTTTTAACTAGTAACTGTGGTTTGAAGTTTTCATCAGCAATTTAGTTGCCTGCTGTCTACTTTTTGTCGCCCTTTGCCACTTGTGAGTTGTGACACTGAATAGATTTACAGCGGTTTAAAACAAGATTTCAAGATTTGCTTGAGCAGTAGCATCTGCCACGTGACTCTTACTCTTACTCTTACTTACTTAGCCTCACTGCCCTTCGGATATTGACTATTGCCTGGCTGATCCCACACCTTTCCTATAGCTATTTTAAGAGAGGCTGAGCGCCTAAGAATAAGCAGCTACTGTTGTGCTGCTTTCCAAGGCGCTATAGAAATCCACGAGATTTTACTTTACTTTACTTTACTTTACTAGCATTGACACTAGAATGGGCCAAAGACAAGTAATTTTTGACTTAACACGCACATAATCGAAGCAGAATAATTTGAAATTGACTTAAGCATAAGAAATTACAGACATGGAACCTATTGATACCAGACCTGTGGTTTTGTGTCCAACATGCTCTAAAACACACGTAAGAGCATCTACGATTTCAAAAAATTTCCGGGGGAGAAACCCCCGGACCCCCGTTCCAAGGGAGGGAAGTGTTTAACGCGTGGGGATGGGAGGAAGCAGGGCTGTATTTATAAGATTATCAATTTAGGGTTATTAATGGGTTATCCCTAACCTTAACGCAAAGGTTAACCCTAACCCCCCTCCCCACTCTCAAACGTCTGGCGCCGCCTCTGTCTGAGGTGGGGAGGGGCAAGACCACCCAGTGAGCACATAGAAAAAAATTTAAATGCTAATCTACGCATTCACTTTACATTTTCTGATGAAAACATTTGTTACAGTATATGTAATAATACGAACTTTTGCAACAACTCGGGGGAGGAGATAGGCACTCTCCTCCGTCATTTTTGACGGGTTAACAGCTAGTTATTATTATTATAAAAGACATAACGATGACATTAAGGTCATAAACTTTAATATCACAAGACAGAATCTATGGCATCTATGGTATCAGAAAGTGACGCCAGTTTGCAGTGGGTGTGTGTCAAGAAATGTTTACCCTGCAGAAATCTTGAAAATTTTGGTACACTGTTGGCATGGATTCCGTTTAGCCGTTTAACTTATTTAAGGTGGACTATATAGTTGTTTAAATATTGTGTTTAGAATTGATCGTCTGAATCATGCGAACTGCCGCGACAATGCGCAGTCGCTGGCTCGCTGCCGCAAATGAGCCTTCGAAAATTACATAGTAACATTGGCTTCTAGTCGTATAAATCAGCACTGCACAAAACGGGTTCAAACTCAACAAAAACTCGACCTAAAACTTTACTTCTACAATACGATTATATTATTTATATTCAGGAATCAATTGGTACGAATAAGAATGGTGGAAAAGATGGGTAAAAGATCAAAAGGAACACATTTAAAGCAGTTATGGTAAACGATATAAAAGCGGTAACGTCGTCCATCATCAATCATCAATCATAGTTGCTTTCTGCCAGCTCATTAGCGGCAATAGCTAGACACAAAACTTTTCCATTTATCTTTTTCCGTTGTTAATCTCATTCCATCTATTATTGTCATTTGATATCTTTCGAAGTCTTCTTTGATGTTATCCATCCACTTTTTCCTGGGTCTTCCTCTTCCTCTTTTTCCTTCTTTGTATGTGTAGAGTGCTTTATATGGGAGTCTGTTGCTGTTCATTCTATTTACATGTCCATACCATCTAAGTCTTCTTCTTCTGATTTTATATATTATTGTCTCTTTCATTCCCAGTCTTTTCCTGATGTCTTCATTTCTTATTCTTTGTAATTTACTTACTCCCAATATCTTTCTCAAACAACTCATTTCTGCCACCAATAGTCTGTTTTCATCTGCTCTTTTTAATATCCACGTTTCTGATCCATAAAGCATTTGTGGAACAATGATAGTGTTGTATATTTGAATTTTTGTGTTGATCTTTATTTCTTTAGCATTCCAAATATGTCTAAGTCTTCCCATTGTCTGTAATCCTTTTGCTGCTCTCTTTTTAATATCTTGTTCGTGTCTTCCATCGCTTGATATTTCTCCTCCCACATATGTAAACTTCTTTACTTGTTCGATGTTATTTCCTTCTACTGATATGTGTATCATTTTCTCTCTTTTTTGTTGACTGCCATGACTTTAGTTTTTGCTGGATTAATCCGGAGTCCAAATCTTCTGCTTGTTTGATTTACTTGGTCTGTAAGCCTTTCTAAACCTCTAGCACTCTCCGCTAGTAAGCTTACATCGTCTGCAAATTTAAGGTTTGATATATTTTCTCCACTACAATTCACTCCAATGTTTAGATTCTCAGTTGCTATTTTAAAGATTACTTCTAGAATTATTATGAAGAGAGATGGAGATAGCACGCATCTCTGTCTATTCCCGACTTCTGTTTTAAACCATTCTGATAGGTCTTTATCAACTTTTACTGCACTTTCCATTTTCTTGTATATTGCTTGTTTGAGATTTATTAGTTTCTCTTCTATACCAATGTTTCTCATAGCCTGCCATAAGCCTTCGTGCCATACTGAGTCAAAAGCCTGTTTGTAGTCGATGAAATTGATGTATACAGTTTTATTTGCCTCTGTGTATTTTTCTATCATATCGAAACGTCGTCCATATCCATGTATTATTGCTCCAAGTCCATATCTAAGTAGGCTCTGCTCTCAAATAATGGATTTCAGTAACCATACAAAATACACCAACATCTCTACAATACATTGACGATTAGATTAGATCAGCGGTTTTCAATCATTAGTTCAACAATACCGTACACTGTAACTATATTGATTACACTCTAATCTAGTTGAGTGCACTGCTTCATCCACCGATAAAAAGGATTGGATAATGTAAAAGATCAAAATAGTGACATCGAGTAATTGAGACAGTTATTAAAACTGAGATCAACATTTGATCAGTGTGAAGGGTGTGCCTGCTTCGTGGCGTTCGTGCCTCAGTTTTTCCAAAAATTCAACAACATATGCGAATGACTTAGTGTGGCGACTCCGACGGCTCGCGGTCTCGTAGCGCGGCCGGCGGTCGGGCGGCCCCCAACGCCCGCTCGGTTTCCCGATCGCCATCTGCCGCCGACTCTGCCTGCGTCAGTTTCTCTTTCTGGTTCTCCGACATCAGAGGAGGTGTCCGCGGCTGCCGGGCAGGCCGCACACTGAGGACGGCCGATCCTCAACATAGCCTCACTGCCCTTCGGATATTGACCATTGCCTGGCTGATCCCACACCTTTCCTATAGCTATTTTAAGAGAGGCTGAGCGCCTAAGAATAAGCAGCTACTGTTGTGCTGCTTTCCAAGGCGCTATAGAAATCCACGAGATTTTACTTTACTTTACTTTACTTTAGGGTTCTCGTTTCCTCCTCTGATTCTCTATCCGTTCCGGCACCGGCCTCGTCCGAGAGACCCTTTAACTCGTGCCTCTTATCGCTGGCCACCGCTTGGTCTCGGCGCCTTAAGCGATTTCTATATGTATTCCTGGTCTCTGGCTTCGACTTGGCCCCACGTCTCTTCATTCTCGGTAATTTAGCCGTTTTCCGCTCTCTTATAGACAGACGGCGTTGTGTCTAACCTGTTGCGGCTTCTTAGCACGCTTTCACCAAACCCGAGGTTATCTGTGCCTGAATGGACGGCGGTCCACTCTTTCCTTGGCCGTCGATTCACCCAAACTGTCTCCCCGCGCCTTTACGACAGGCGGGCGTCTGTCTCCTCCCTTGGCTCAGAATTGACCTCCTGGGCACTAACGTGACCTCAGGTAGGCGAGGTTCATCACAGCCAAGGCTCACCTTCACGGACAGTGCGCTGAGACTCCGGCGTCACAGCGACTTTCAAAGACACGAACACAACTTGCCTTTATTGGTTTATTTGTATTTATTAATAAACCAAGCAACAATGACAACAATGGCTACAGTGGCAACACTGGTAACACGGACAAAGACGCGGTAGCTAGACGCAGTCCGGGCAGCCACAATAACTAGCGTCAACGGAAATGCAATCAATAGCCTTTGATACGCCAGTATGAAACGATAAGTTTTAGCACTTTAAACGGGCTCCAAATATTCGCTTTCAATCGCTGTGCTTTCTTTACTCTATCGCCTCACAGTATAAGCGACCACACTGCGAAAATAATTATGCACTTCTATAGCACCATTTCTAATACTCAAGGGTATCAATCGATGGTACTTCAAATCCATCTGCAAAAGACCAGGTCATTCCAGAGATCAATCAGAGGGAAACAGCAAGACAGACTATGGCGGAAATGCTAGTTGGAAGAGATGTGTTTTTAGCCTAGATCTGAAAATGCTCAGTTTATTGGAAGATCTGACAACCAGAGGGAGAGAGTTCCAGATTTTTGGCCCAGAAATAGAAAAAGCTCTCTTACCAATTTCAGTGTTTGTTCTAGGTACATTTAACAATGAATCAGCAAATCTTGTTGAATGATAATGTTTTGGATGGTTTATCATAGATTTTAAATATTGAGGTTGGCCAGACTGCAGAATTTTAAAAACAAGGACACCAGTCTTAAAAACAATTCTTTGTTCTACTGGCAGCCAGTGTAACTTTTGAAGGACAGGTCTAATGTGATCATGCTTGCGAGTTTTTGTAATGGCCCGAGCCACAGAATTCTGAATCCTTTGGAGTTTTTGTATATTAGATTTGGCCATACCATTGTAAAGAGAATTGCAATAATCAAGCCTAC
The DNA here is from genome assembly GCA_018105865.1 of Metaphire vulgaris. Taxonomy (NCBI): domain Eukaryota; kingdom Metazoa; phylum Annelida; class Clitellata; order Crassiclitellata; family Megascolecidae; genus Metaphire; species Metaphire vulgaris. The sequence continues at coordinate 4,876,418 of CM030834.1, forward strand.
TGCTGACAAGGGCATTGGCAAGAGGAATCAGAGCAGGTTTCGGCACAAGATCACGAATTCGTCGAATGTCTCTGATTTGAAAATGAGCAGCTCTGCTAACCTTATTTATGTGTTCATTAAAAGACAGGTTTTTGTCAAATATTACACCTAGGTTGCGGACAGACTGACTTTGATTAACTGAAATGTTGTCAAATTTAAATGAATTTATGTCTTCAAATTTACTTAGATTAAGTGATGTACCAAGAAGTAAAAACTCAGTTTTGAAGGGTTAAGTGCAAGCTTATTATTAAACATCCAAGACTGAACGTTTTGCAGGCAAAGGGAGAGATTTTCTAGTGACATGGAGGAGGTTTTATCGTCGAAGGCAATGAATAACTGTGTATCGTCAGCATAGAAATGATAGTCAGCAGAGAATTGTGTAAGAAGAGATCCAAGGGGGCATTGTATATAAGGTGAAAAGGAGAGGGCCTAAAACAGATCCTGGGGAACACCGAAATCTAATTTAACTGAGTTTGACTGAGCACCATTACAATAAACAGATTGACAGCGATGTTGAAGGTAGGATGTGAACCACTCTAATGCAGTACCTGATATGCCAAACCAATGTTCGAGTCTATGGAGAAGGATTGCATGATCTATGGTGTCAAAAGCCGCAGACAAGTCTAGTAAAATAAGCGCAGTTATCTTACCATTATCCATAGCAGACAAAATATAATCATGAACAGCCAGGAGAGCAGTTTCAGTTGAATGAAATTTTCGATATGCAGATTGCTTAGGCAATAAAAGATTATGCAATGAAAGATGTACATTTATTCGACTAAGCACAATGCGTTCAACAAGTTTAGATATAAAATTTAAATTTGAGATAGGCCTATAACTAGAAAAATCATTTGGGTCGAGTGTTGGTTTTTTCAGTAATGGGTGGACGAGAGCGCTAGCATAGGTTGATGGAAAGGTACCTGAACACAGAGATAGGTTAACCAAACGGGTAATTACTGGCCCAAGCACATCAAAACACTGCTTAAGGATATGGGTTGGAATAACGTCCAGTAAACACTGTTTATTCGGCAAAGAGAAAATAATTTGGCGTATTTCAGACAGATTGAAAGCACATTGAAAGCGAAAAGCACATGTCATGACAAAGACTGAAACTTTTCAGAGTTTTGAAACTTTTTGACGGACATAGGCGGATTTTTCGTCAGTTGTCTGTATTTTCGCGTAGTTGCCGTCTATAGGAAAAAGTAGGGACCTGTCTAATAGCGTTTTCGTTAGCGGTGGTCAGAGGCTTAGTCTACGGCTAAGCGGCGCGGCAATAGCTCCTGCCAGCTGGGCGCGCGTCTCAAGCGGACTTTAGTTACAACAGCCGCCTGCGTCCGCCTATTGACGCGTGCTACATAACTTCCCATATTTCGGAGATTTTCGATTTTTAGAACCAGCCCTTGAGGGCGCTCGCCCTCTAATGTCCCTATCTATGCGTTTTATCCGTCAGAAAGTTTAACTTCAGACCCACCCCTCTAGCGTCGTCGGCAGCGGCGAAAGGCGCTTCGCCGCCCGCGACGCGCATCGCCAACAGGTCCTGGTGGTCCGAGCGCCGGTCTCTAGGCGGAATTTTAAACCGTAGGGCCACGTCCGCTTAGGTGCCGTGAGAGCAGGGAACCTAAGCAGGTTCGTCGTCGTTATCGGTGGTAAGCGACCCCGTCTACGGCCCAACCCTTCGCTAATCACCCCTGGTAACCGGGCGCCGGTGTTCAGGCGTACGCATCGACTACACAGCCGGCCGGCCGCTGTCGTTCTCTCTCCTTTCCATCGCTCCAACCGCCTGTTCCCTTCGTCAGCAGCCAGCCAGCCGCCGTCTCCGCGCAGCCTCTGTCAAACAGACGACGATCTTTCAGCGGCCAAACTCTCTACTCGCTAAAGACCGAAGGCTCTCCCGGGAACCTATATAATCGTTGCCGGTTTTTATAGCCCATCTCTCGGTCTTTGGGCGGCCGTGGCGATTCTAAAATTTTTACCGAAGCCTTAGCGTCTTAGCCTAGCGCGTGCTCTGTCCGTTTTACATGAATTAAAACTTTATTAATTAATAAAATTAGTACAAAATACATTATTATAACCATAGATTTATTATAATACTCTGGATGCCGTCTATCTATGGCAAAGTCAGGCCAAAGTTGAAGCCAGTTTGCATGGATGGTGTGTCAAGAAATGTTTACCCCGCAGATATCTTGAAGACCTCATAATTCTTTAGCGCTATCATATTTATTTGAGTGCAGCGCCTACTTAGATATGGACGACGTCACCGCTTTAATATGGTGTACCATAGTTGCTTTAAATGTGTTCCGTTTGATCTTTTACTCATATTTTCCACAATTCTTATTCGTGCCAATTGATTTCCGAATATAAATACTATAATCGTATCGTAAAAGTAGATTTTTAGGTCGATTATTAGTTGAGTTTGAAGCCGTTTTGTGCAGTGCTGATTTATACGACTATAAGCCTATGTTACTATGTGACCTATGTCTATGTAATTTTCGAAGGCAGCGACTGCGCAACGTCGCGGCTATTCTCATAAATCAGACGATCAATTACACAATATTTTAAACAACTAGTCCACGCTAAATAAGTTAAACGGCTAAACGATATCCGTTCCAACAGTGTACCAAAATTTTCAAGATTTCAGCGGGATAAACATTTCTTGACACACCATCCATGCAAACTGGCCTCACTTTCTGATACCATAGACTCTGTCTTGTGATATTAAAGTCTATGATTATAACGCTAATTATTTAGATTAAATTATTAACTAGCAAGTTTATACAGTTAAGCAATCTTTAATAATAATAATAATAATAATAATAATAATAATAATAATAATAATAATAATAATAATAATAATAATAATAATAATGCTATCTGTGGTACATGGTCGCCACATTAGCATGATTTAACTTAAAGTGGTTTAGAAGGCATTACTGTGAAAGCCACTAGGGGCACTAACGGGGCTTAATGAACCCGCTCCGTCAGCCTGACGCTCCAACGCGTAATCCACTCTGCCATCTTCCGCCCCAAATATCAGACTCTCTGTTCAGTCGTGAGCTGTATTTGGTTTTTATGGCAGTGACTGCAGAAAAAAGCCCTCAGACAACAGGGGAGATTCCAGAGAACATGCCATCCAGATTGACAACAGTGACTTCCTGTTGAACTCTGAGCGAGGCTTTGGCGTAGCCAAGGGGGATTTTGGGGGGTTAAACTCTTTGGTTGGCCGACCACAAATTTATTTTATCGTGTATTATTATTTTGTACTGAGTGTGCTCTAATAGGCTAGTAGTAAAAAAAAGTAGTAATAGGCTGGAACTCGATCCCAGCTTCCCTTCGCACACTTGGACACTTTAAAACAATAAAATCTGATTCCTCATTTCCTATAATTCCCGCACTATCTCCTCAAGTCTTCAGGTCTAAGCTTAAATCCTTCCTGTTTCTGAAATCATTTCCGCCATAGCTGTAACAACCTAGCCTCACTGCCCTTCGGATATTGACCATTGCCTGGCTGATCCCACACCTTTCCTATAGCTATTTTAAGAGAGGCTGAGCGCCTAAGAATAAGCAGCTACTGTTGTGCTGCTTTCCAAGGCGCTATAGAAATCCACGAGATTTTACTTACTAGTAATAGCTACAGACATAAAGTATCATCGTATTTTATTCTCTGTAAATTTTGATATTTGAGAAGCGGGAAGCAGTGACGCAGACTAGGAGCTTTTTGAATGTTTATCCGTTTTTATCTATTTTATTTGCAAATTACTCGATACAGTGTTTGCGAATTTTTAAAATTTACTTTTAAATTTGAAATTGGTTTTGCGTGGTTTGCGACGGTGTATTTTGTTTTGACTATTATTTCTATTTCACTTTATAATTTAGTGATTTTAGTTGACCTCCATTATCGATCACTTCATGGTCTTTGTGGACAGTGTTGTCACTCACTGCAGGCTTTTATTTTTTAGAAACATAAATTTATTCCAAACTAACATCGGCTGGCACTATTCATCTCATGCTGAGCTTGAGCTGAATTATACATTGACTTTCATTTAAATCTGATTAAATCAACATTTGCCTGTTGTGATTGACACTATGAAATCCATAGTACTGTTACTATGCTCGATTTTTCTCTTTCGTGTGAACTTGAATCTCACTTGGCCCAGTCTAAGATGCGAGTTTGATTATGGAGACATTAGAATTCTGAATTCTGAATGCTGTTTCTTTAAAAATATTGCTTGTTTTAATTCATTCAACCTCATTCCATCAGCAAAATTCTCGGTTTCCACTAGGTTGTTGCTTTTTGGCAGATGCGATATGCTGCTGAATAAAAGTAGACGCTTCAAACGTGCAAGAATCATTGTTAATAAGTCAAATGCTCGGTGTGTCCATGTGTTTTTAATTCTGCTACTCTCGGGTGGACCCGGCCTATTTGGCGTTGTGCGACCGGTTCTCGTCAGAACACCGAAGTTAAGCAACGTCGAGCGCGGTTAGTACTTGGATGGGTGACCATCCCGGGATCTAATCGTGGTGCCGGCGGCCAACCAAGCCGTTCATCGCTTAGGCGTCGATAAATTGGTAGCAGCGCTAAGCTGCGAAGGTAAAACGCAGGTCTAGAAAAGTGGCAACCTACTCTAGATTAATGGCGTAAGCCACCTGCGTTTTTAGTACCGAGATCAGCGCCGGAAACCCTCGCTGTTCGAGTATGGGACTACCTTTACCTTTTACTCTCGGGTGATATTGAGCTAAACCCCGGCCCTTTTGCAACATCTTTGAAGTTTGGACATCTTAATATTGCTTCGATTAGAAACAAGGCTTCTTCATTGCATAATTACTTAATTGAGTTTCCTCTTCATATTCTGGCCTTGAATGAGACATGGCTGCGCCAAAATGATACTCCATCATTTTTATCTGATTTACATCCTCCTGATTTTTCCCTTCTTAGCAATCCAAGGCAGCATGGAAATGGTGGTGGAGTTGCTTTTTTGTACAAAAAATTTCTAAATTTTACCCAACTGTCAGTTCCTGGTGCACCTTTTCAATCTCTTGAGGTCATTGCAGGAGCACTTGATTCTGGTAACAAAAGAATTTCCTTTCTAAACTTTTACAGACCGCCATCATCATCTTTTGCACTTTTTATGACAGAATTTCAATCAATTCTGGAAACATTCATTTCCTCTCCTGGTGAACTTATAATTTCTGGTGATTTTAATATTCATACTGATGATTTAATAGACATTCATGCAGTGCAGTTCAAAAATCTTTTAAATAATTTTGACCTTAAGCAGCATGTCACTGGCCCAACTCACCATCTAGGTCATACACTTGATCTTCTTATCACAAGAGCTGATAGCACAGTTGCTTCTTTTGTCTCAAATAATGATTCCTATCTCTCTGATCATCTTACTGTATCATGCTCTGTGAACTTTCAATTTAAGGCTCCCTCCTCTAGAAAGTCGATCAAATTTAGACCCTGGAGATTGTTAGACATGGAGCAGTTTCAGTTAAAAATTCTTTCTTCACCATTATTTACTTCCACAACAGAATCTGTAACAGAATATGCTAATCTTTTTCAAAATGTTTTGTGTAGTATTTTGGATGATCTTATCCCTGAGAAAGCCAAAATTGTTACTGATAGGCCTTCACAACCCTGGTTCAACAAAGATATTTCTGATGCACGTCAGTGTAGAAGTAGATTGGAACGAGCTTGGCGTCATTCTAAACTGCCATCAGATCTTAAACGGTTTAGGAAGCAATGTCGCTATGTTCGTAAGCTAGTCAATAATGCCAAAGCCCAGTTCTTTTCCAATCTTATAAATGATAATCTAGATTCACCAAAATCTTTATGGAATTCCTTAAATAAACTTTTGCATCGAGAAAGGTAAAGTACACTTCCTCAGTCAAATTCACCTCAACAGCTAGCAGACAAATTTCTACAATTTTTCTCAGATAAAATATCTAGCATCAGGCTCAAATTTCCAACATACCCCACAGAAGACAACTACTCTGCCAAAAACCCCTCCCCCAATATTCACAGCATTCCGCCCCACCAATCTGTCTGAAATACGCCAAATTATTTTCTCTTTGCCGAATAAACAGTGTTTACTGGACGTTATTCCAACCCATATCCTTAAGCAGTGTTTTGATGTGCTTGGGCCAGTAATTACCCGTTTGGTTAACCTATCTCTGTGTTCAGGTACCTTTCCATCAACCTATGCTAGCGCTCTCGTCCACCCATTACTGAAAAAACCAACACTCGACCCAAATGATTTTTCTAGTTATAGGCCTATCTCAAATTTAAATTTTATATCTAAACTTGTTGAACGATTGTGCTTAGTCGAATAAATGTACATCTTTCATTGCATAATCTTTTATTGCCTAAGCAATCTGCATATCGAAAATTTCATTCAACTGAAACTGCTCTCCTGGCTGTTCATGATTATATTTTGTCTGCTATGGATAATGGTAAGATAACTGCGCTTATTTTACTAGACTTGTCTCATGGCTTTTGACACCATAGATCATGCAATCCTTCTCCATAGACTCGAACATTGGTTTGGCATATCAGGTACTGCATTAGAGTGGTTCACATCCTACCTTCAACATCGCTGTCAATCTGTTTATTGTAATGGTGCTCAGTCAAACTCAGTTAAATTAGATTTCGGTGTTCCCCAGGGGATCTGTTTTAGGCCCTCTCCTTTTCACCTTATATACAATGCCCCTTGGATCTCTTCTTACACAATTCTCTGCTGACTATCATTTCTATGCTGACGATACACAGTTATTCATTGCCTTCGACGATAAAACCTCCTCCATGTCACTAGAAAATCTCTCCCTTTGCCTGCAAAAACGTTCAGTCTTGGATGTTTAATAATAAGCTTGCACTTAACCCTTCAAAACTGAGTTTTTACTTCTTGGTACATCACTTAATCTAAGTAAATTTGAAGACATAAATTCATTTAAATTTGACAACATTTCAGTTAATCAAAGTCAGTCTGTCCGCAACCTAGGTGTAATATTTGACAAAACCTGTCTTTTAATGAACACATAAATAAGGTTAGCAGAGCTGCTCATTTTCAAATCAGAGACATTCGACGAATTCGTGATCTTGTGCCGAAACCTGCTCTGATTCCTCTTGCCAATGCCCTTGTCAGCAGTAGGCTTGATTATTGCAATTCTCTTTACAATGGTATGGCCAAATCTAATATACAAAAACTCCAAAGGATTCAGAATTCTGTGGCTCAGGCCATTACAAAAACTCATAAGCATGATCACATTAGACCTGTCCTTCAAAAGTTACACTGGCTGCCAGTAGAACAAAGAATTGTTTTTAAGACTGGTGTCCTTGTTTTTAAAATTCTGCAGTCTGGCCAACCTCAATATTTAAAATCTATGATAAACCATCCAAAACATTATCATTCAACAAGATTTGCTGATTCATTGTTAAATGTACCTAGAACAAACACTGAAATTGGTAAGAGAGCTTTTTCTATTTCTGGGCCAAAAATCTGGAACTCTCTCCCTCTGGTTGTCAGATCTTCCAATAAACTGAGCATTTTCAGATCTAGGCTAAAAACACATCTCTTCCAACTAGCATTTCCTCCATAGTCTGTCTTGCTGTTTCCCTCTGACTGATCTCTGGAATGACCTGGTCTTTTGCTGATGGATTTGAAGTACCATCGATTGATACCCTTGAGTATTAGAAATGGTGCTATAGAAGTGCATAATTATTATTATTATTATTTCGGAATTTTTTCGGCGAAAAACACAGATAGGTGATGTTTCACTATTTCACAAGTAAATGCTTCTCGCTACTTCACCTCTATCAATGGTCGTTCGTAACCCCCTTCTCAATGGTCGTTCGTAACCCCCACCTTCAGAAAGGAAAATCCTGGCTACGCCACTGAAGCGAAGTGCTCTGTCAGATGATAATTCAGCCAGTTCTTCCTGCTCCCGTCCAATTAAATCAGTCAACTGACATTCAAATGGATTTCTAACCCAGTCAAACATGCTTATGTCACTGTCACGTGATGGCATTCTAAGTAGACAAGCTCCTCCTCCCATCCAATAGACGAACACTAACTAGGACGCTGAACTGTAGTATAGCTGAAGGCAGACACTCGTTGTCCGTACGTCGATAGATGAAGACTCAACCATTGCTTGTACATTGCTAGAATACATATCTACTTATATAATATATTCAGACGTGTTGTCTTAGTATTAGTATAATATAAGGCACCACGCCACATGGTGTCAGAAATTAGTTAAGTAGATTAAGTAGATTAAGAATTTCGATCGTAGCAGCTTCGAACACTGTACGGCGTCGAAATGTCTTTTGCGTCGAACATTCAACTTCCAGAGACACTGAACCTGGATGCGACCGATCTAGCAAGCGAATGGAAGCATTTCGCACAGAAATGGTTGGAGTATTCGAAAGCGGCAGGAATCGACCGTAAAGACGAGGCTCGACAGGCCGCGATTCTGCTGTGTTTTCTAGGAACAAACGCTTACCTTTTCTACATGGAGATGAACCTGACAGATGCCCAGCGAGAGAGTCCGACAGCCATTCGAACGACACTGCATCGGAACGAGTCCCGAAGTGTTCGATCGACCAGTGTTTATTCTAGCCCCTTGACATTGGGGGATTTTGAAATGTTTGGGGGACAAGGTTTGAGTTTCCACACATTTGGGGGAAATTTCCATTCCACCAGCCAACATCTAAAAAAAATTGAGGGGGGGAATTTTCAAACTTTGGGGAGGAAATTCCCCCCCTAAGAAGGCCTAGAATAAACACTGTCGATCGACCGATTACTGCGCCAGAAGCAGAAGTTCCCGCGTTCAGCCGCGCATCCGCGCCTCGCGAGCGAACTGAGAAACGCCGTCGTCGTCAGGGCGACAGCCGCAACGTCTTCAGAAGCCAAGACTCCCGCGATGCGAGTCAGCGCCAGCATTCGAGCGGAAAAGAAGAGAAGAGGAAAAGAGAAGCTTTCGAATGTCATTGCGTTGATGACGTCAGCAAAAAGATGGAGGAGCTGCCCCATGAATTCCCGCCGAGAACGCGCACGGAAAGCAGCCGCGATGATGACCACTGTCACGACGACAGCGAGTCGAAGCAGCGCCGGAATCATCTGGAAGAGATGGAGGCGCCACGAGAATTTCCGCCCCGAAGGCGAGCGGGAAGTAACCGATACTGTCTGCAGAACGACGACAGCGAAGACAACGACCTGAAGGTGCGCTCGAACAATTCAGCGAAGAATTTCCGACTACGAGGTATGTCGACGTCACGCGAATCATCTTATACTTATAATATTGTTTGCCGTGAGAAAGCATCAACCGAGAGAATTTACACCGAGAAATTAAATTCTGAAGCAGACAATTCTGAAGATTTTTGTAATTTATTCTGTGGAAATAAGAGATTATTTGAAGATGCAAATGCCGACGATGATGGCGAGGAAGATGAGATTTTCACGGCAGTTGTGGAATTATTCAAGAATGACATTGAATTTGAGAATGAAGATTGCTTGAGATTGATGCGAATCTATGCTTGATCAAGCAGACGAGGAAACAGACGATTCTGAAGCAAGCAATTCTGAGAAATTTTGCTATTCATTCTGTGGAAATGGGAGATCATTATACGATAAAAATGAAGCTATTGACGATATTGCTAACGATTTTGAAGCTGCAAACGATTTGGCGAATGATTTTGAAGAAGAAATTGCGAATAATTTAGACGATGGAGATGAGGATGACGACGAAGATGAATTTGAAATATTCATTGCGATCCCTATACAGCGTAGAGAAAGCCGCTGGACTAGTGATTCTGAAGCAGACTTGCATTCCTGCTCACTTATGGATCCAATTACAATCATCTCACCGACCACTGCGGCCAGGGCCGTTGACCCTGAGGTCGTGAGAAAGAAAGACACTGAAGGGACGATACGAATTCCGCCCTCCCCGCTCCAGCCGACAGTTGATCGGAGCCTAGCCAAGCCGTCGGTGGATTCACACCGAACCTCCGAACTGATTGAAGCAGCAGAAGCAAGAGAAGGAGAAGAAGCAGCGGATGATGAAGAAATAAATGAGAAAACAGCCAAACAGGCGATTTTGCGAACACTGAAATGCGAGCTGCAATGCCCTCTACCGTCGAAGAGATCGAGTCACAGATGGACTCTATTCAGATGACCGCCTCTGCATTCCAGACGATCAACTACTCCTCCGAACTACAGCCGATGACACTTGAAGTCGGGAACTATAATTATTTTCGCGTGATGGATTCACTTGGTTCTACGAACGAGCTGATATCGGAGATCGACTCTCCCACGCACTTTCCGTCTTCGATCGAGATGGTCCCACTTGAAATGATTCGACTTTTCACGACACCTGCCGAATTGAGAGTGGAAGTTGCCTCCCCTCTCCCACCGCTGCCAGAAATGAAAGACGTGGCCGACATGACCTTTGTCGACCCCTCCGCCGTGTGGAAGTTCATTTTCAAAGGCGTTTACTCTAACAAGCAGACGCCGGCTCGAAACGATTTCACGAGAAGAGGAGGAAGACACGATTCACCCCTCCCCACCGATGCGTCAAGAAGAACCAAGCAGACAGAGAGACCGACATTCAAGCGGATTAAATTCAAGCAGAAGCATACGCGACGGAAAAGAAAAAGACAGAGACTGAGACAGAGTCAAACTAAGAAACACAGAGACTGAGACAGACTGAGACAGATCGAGTCAGCCGAAGAAATATCTGTGTCCAGTCTGAACCGTTGGAAGCCGACGATCGCCATCGACACCCACCGCCCGAAGGCACTAATTAACTGAGCAGACATTTAGATCTGACTAGAAGCAGAATAGCCATAAAGCCTTATAGAGACTTTTGCAATAGGAAATTCCAAGCGAATTTTAAATATAGAAAGCACTGATATTGTAGGCTTGCAGTTTTCTGTGGACTTTTTAGAATCTAGGTTTTCACTCTGTTGGACTTTAGCTTCAAAAAAGTAAGAAGAGAAGATGTCACGTGATGGCATTCTAAGTAGACAAGCTCCGTCTCCCATCCAATAGACGAACACTAACTAGGACGCTGAACTGTAGCATAGCTGAAGGCAGACACTCGTTGTCCGTACGTCGATAGATGAAGACTCAACCATTGCTTGTACATTGCTAGAATACATATCTACTTATATCAGGGGTGCACAACCTTTTAAGGACGAAGGGCCACATTTTACGGTCCCAAGACTCCGCGGGCCACATGCGCTTTTTCTAATGCAGAAATGGTACGTTTCAGTGATGGGTAATTGAATTTCTAATTCTAATTAATTAGCTAATGAATTAGCTATCTGTCTAATTCTAATTCTAATCAATTACTTCCAAAATATTGCTAATTCTAATTCTAATTCTAATGAATAGCTTGCTAATTGTAATTGAAAATAACAATTAGTTGCCTAATTAGCACACTTGCTTGTGTCAAGTGCTTTAGACCCACAATCCAAACTCAAGTGGATAGAAAGTGCTGAGGAAGGATATTTTGTTCAAGGACTAATCAAACATCAAGTAAATTCAGTCTCAAAGCAGATAAACAATACACCTTTGACACCAGCTATGGACAATGACAAATCAGTCACACCTCAAATTAAGTCCCACAATGATCTATTTCGATATATGGAAGAAACTTTGCTGAAATCAACAGAAACTGAAGAGCTGCAAAGTTACTTAGATACTCCAACCAATATGAACACTAATTGTGTTTCCTTTTGGGAGGCCATAAATTGAACTTTCCCTGTTTATACCAGCTGCATTTGTAGCATCATATTGTACCGGCCACATTTGCTGCTATTGAAAGATCATTTAGTGCAGTGGATTTATTCTTAATGATAGGAGAAAATGAAGTCGATTAGATGATACTTTGTTTGAGTCACTTTTACTTGCAAAATGCAATTCTGATATAATCTAGATTACGGAGGATGAAATTAATTTTCGCCATTACATTAAAATGCATCGCAATTTTTTATCACTGCATTTCTAATTGCTAATTCTAATTAAATTAGAAGGTATCTAATTCTAATTCTAATTAATTGGTTGTGAAATTTTGCTAATTCTAATTCTAATTGTAATTGTAAAATTTCAACTAATTCTAATTCTAATTAATTAGATAAAAAAAGGGCAATTACCCATCACTGGTACGTTTGACAGTAACCGTTAATATCAATATTTAATGGTATGGTATGGTTCTGGACAACTTCTATAGCGCCGTAGCATGGCGTAGGCCAAAGTCAAAGGCGCTGTCAACAACGCTGACAAATCGACATGGAACGGAAGATTGTTTGTCTTGAGGGAAAGTCCGCTCAGATGGCACAAAAGAGTTCGCTGCCGTGTTGAAATCGGGCAGTGAACCCTTCAGAGGCGGTCTTCCGCAAGAAGACGTTCCTTCGAAGAGTCAGCGAAAACGCAGAAGGATGTTGAAGGACCGCATGGATGCTGGGAAGAATTAATTAATTAATTAATTAATATGGTTATGGATAAAATTTAATTCGACAGGACTAATGGAATTAATAGAATTTCTGATGAATACAATCAATCCAGTAGGAACAAATGAAATTGAAATGATTAGTACTGTAATTTTAATGTAGAATTGAAGGTTAAGGCCTTGTTAATCAAAAAATGCTATGACTATGTTCAATTATTAATTCATAAAATTTAAAACCCAAAGGTCAATCGCCTTTTTTTATAGCCAATGGAGTTGTTGAGACTGAACGTCTTTAACAATCTTATTCATATTTTATGGCAGTTCACTTGTTGCAACTTTCAAAACCGAGCACTCAACCGGAACCTAAGAACTTATTTGTTCAATTTCATTACAGAATATGTTTGTTCACACAAGTATGTGCTTCTAAATAGTCGCAAAGGCTTTAAAGTGGCCCAACGGCTTTCTTGCTTTCATATTAGCGCTACAGAAGAAGTCATTCGTTCTAAGGGTCTAAGTCGCCATCAATTCAAGTTATTTATAGAAGAGACTTTAGCCTCTTACCATGACATACCATATTATACAGCTGTGAGAGAGCAGAGGACGAATTTTAGAATGCTTTGTTTGAACTGATAGCAGAAATTCGTGAATTTCTTAACAGCAAGGGCACAATAATAATAAATGATAATAACAAGGCTTAAACTTGTAGCGCTAATATGAAAACAAGAAAACCTTCGGGGCCACTTGAAAGCCTTCGGGCCACTTTCTATTGAAATCCTGGAAACGTCCGCGGGCCACAAAAAATCGTCGGCGGGCCACCAGTGGCCCGCGGGCCACGGGTTGTGCACCCCTGACTTATATAATATATTCAGACGTGTTGTCTTAGTATTAGTATAATATAAGGCACCACGCCACAGTCACCATCTCCGAAATACTTATGGAAATAATGTTACAACCGCTAAAGATGAATTACAACAGTCGATTGTAATAATTATTTTCTCTAGCAGCCTTTTGCACTGCCAAAAGGTCACATAGTAACGGAAACATTTAATAGACACCTTGCGGCTTGCACGCTTAGTCTTTCTTAAAACAGAGGAAAGTGAATGATCTAAAAAATTAAAGATTTTCCTTGGCACCTTCGCGGACCCCTTGACACCTTTCCGCGGACCACCAGATTGAAAACCGCTGACGTAGGGAATAGGCATTAACGCATGACTTTTCAAATTTCTTTCAAATTTGCTGTAAAGTTGTGTTTTTAGCGTCATATCAACATGCAAGAGTTATAATTTTTTTTAAAATGAATATTACGTGAAATATTAGACAAAACATATTTGTCCTTAAAAAAGGACGCTATGCAGTATATGGCACCTGAACTTTTACTATATTGTTGAACAATTGGAAACTACTTAATCGTCTAAAAACTGTCTGGAAGAGTGCAGCCCATCATAGGGCACCATTGATTCGTCGATCGAAATGTCTTGCTCGACAGACAAATTCTGCACATCAGTGGCGTAACCAGGTTTCGAAAATAGGGGGGCACTTCGACACGCAAAAATATATGGTTGCCACCGCAAACGCATTAAAGTCTGCTGTCTGGTGCGCTGTTCTCGATCTAATAGTACCCCTATCTCCAACCACTTACAGGTTTTGGACAAATCTCAATACCGGTCCCGATACTAATAGGGGGCCGGGCCCCCGAGCCTTCCCCCTGACTGCGCCGAATGCGCAAATCGTTCAATCAGCACCAATGAGGACGAATTTTTGCTAGCTGGTCCAGTGCATCAAGGTCAGTGTTGTCACTCACATGGATGAACCGCAACCAGAGGTGTAGCGACGGGGGTATATCAATATACCCCCCAAATCAGACTACCTTAATATTTTCAATGTATTTTTTAAGATTTTCGAAGTTTTTAAAATGTATACCCCCACTTAATCACAGTATACCCCAAAACAAATTTCTGGCTACGCCCGCTCACCAACCCGATCACCCACCCACCCGTGCAGCCACCCGTCCTCCCCTGACCACAACTCCTCAAGACTCTTTTCTGTCATAGCACTGTTGACTGCTGCACTGTGCACATCCTCGCTGTCTTCCCAATACATTCCTATGTTCACCAACGGAAATACCGCTCCTGGAGCAAGTGCTGCCTGGGGCGGTGCGCCCCCACTGCCCCTTCACTACGCCACTGTCTGTGCTTTGAAGGTCGTCAACCTCAAGCATGCTGGCTACTTCAGCAACTGTGTCACTGTGTGACGCCTAAGAAAATTCTGTTAAATTTCGTGATACAGATATTGTGATGCAGTGACAAGTATGTGTAAGTAAGTAGCAAGCGTGCACAACGTGGTACACGCAGCACTGGCGGCTCCACATGGGGGTCCGGATGCCCGTGTTCCCTATTGAATGCCTGGTCCCTAGTGGCCCCTGTTGGGGCCCTATATTTACTACATACCTATCAACAATTGGTTGGCCCCATGCTTAGAACGAACTTTCCACCCCAAAACCCAGTGGCAGCTCCACTGGGGGGCAGGGGGCCATTGCCCCCTACTGAGTGCTGGCCCCCCAGTGGCCCCTATTGAGACCAAATACGTAATACTACATATACCTAACAACAAATGGTTCCCTCCATGATTAGAAGCTAGTTGCCACCACAACGGCCCCCACTTGCCAAATCCTGGAGCCGCCACTGCCAACATCCCCCACTTGCCAAATCCTGGAGCCGCCACTAGCACATAGTCTAGTCTAAAACTAGGTAGGTATGTGGATGAGTATAAAATAAAAATTCGGTCGTCACATTTACAGAAAACATGCACAAAATTATGTGTTAACTGCACTCTTTATGTTAGATTTACAGGTACCATGTGGCGCATGGCGTCCTTTTTTAAGGACAGTACATAAACTTGCAATACATCAAAATTGACAAACTCCCAGGCATAATGCTTGACTACAGTAGCAAGTCAGATATATTTTCAGACTATTTATCACAAAAGTGTTAAGAAAATATGCACAAAGCTTTTTTAACTTATTTTTGATATTGAGCCATTAATAATTCAGCAAATTTTGAATAACTTCACAAATCATCGTTAATCAAACACATAAAACAAGCATGATGTCAACTTTTTCGATTCAGACCATTAAAACAATATCATGAGAGGTACAGGGCAGTGGCGTAACGTGGGGGCGGGGGCACTTTGTTGACAGCCCCCCGGGCCCCGGGCGAGGGGGCCCCCGAAGAGGGGTCTAAGCTAGGGTTAGGTTAGGGTTAACCGTAATTTAACCCTAGAAATGATGTGCTGACAACCTTTTTTTTGCTCGTTAGGCTGAAAAAGAGGAGGCGATAACGTTTTTTTTGCTCGTCAGCTCGAAACTTGGGGCCCCCATGGCAAAGATGCCCCCCGGGCCCCCAAAAGTCACGCTACGCCACTGGTACAGGGTCGCTTAAGATTGCATGATACTTAAAGATTTTACGATAGCACTTGGTCATACAAAGTGTCCTTTAAAAAGGACGCCATGCGCTAATGGGTTAAGAAAATCGGCAGATATCTTAAGCTTAAGTCTTGACATGGTGGATATACCGAGTTTTTGGCCCATCTGTAGTGTCTCACATGTCCCGCGTGCAATTCTCAGCTGGATTTAAACTTTGAGATATGGGACGACGTGCATAGAGCTAAGGAGTAGCAAATGTAATCAGAGTTCAGTTAAATAAGCGAACCAGACCTATATAGATAACTTGAACCTTGACTGGCACTTAAAAACACCGGCGTTGTGGTAGGTCCCATTTTCAAGCGACAGTGGCCAGCCAGCGAAAATAATTACGTTCACAATTTTCTTGCGAAACTAAATTGGGCAAACGCAGACACAATGTTGGGATACGCCGTAACCCTGTTATTGAGCTTCGCCACACTAATTTGTGCTGTCGGGTTAATCGTCATCGTAGCGTACCTTCTCTACATTCACAAGAAATATGACCATATCCCAGGACCAAAACGAAACAAGTGAGTATTATATTATATAAGCAATTGCATGTCCTATTTCATTTCGATGAAAATCGTAAAGAAACTTCGGATGTAAGCCATCTAATCCTGGGCTCTTGTCTGTCTTTAAATTGGTCAAAACCTTGATAACACATTCTTTTATACACACTATATCTGTTAGCATTTCTTCTTCGTTTCCATCTAACACAATTTTGGCTTCTGACATAGTATTTGTATTTTCCTCTGTAAATACTGAACAAAAATAGTTATTTAGAATCTGTGCAGTTTCTACATCATCTGTTATTACACATCCTGCGCTGTCCAAGAGGGGACCGACTGTGTCCTTTCGTCTCAACTTTCTATTACAATATTTGTAGAAACTTTTACTGTTCTGTTTTATATTTTTTGCCAACCTGCCTTCAAAATTTGCAGTAGCTATCTTGTTAGTAACTGCTGACACTTTTCTTTTCTGAGTATACTGTTCTTCCAAGATCTTGAGTCTGTGTTGGTTCTGCTCATTTCCTTTACTTGCCAATCTGAGTTTACTTAGTTTCCTCCACGCTTTGTTTACGCCCTTCTTTTCCGTTGCACTTCTCTTGTTATCCAAGGAAGTTTGTTATTAATTTTCTTCTGTTTTGGTATGGCCAATTCAATGACTTTGGACATACATTTGGTAAACATGCTCCAGCCTTCCTCTGTGTCTTTTCCTGTTATCTCCCTCTCCAAATCCATTTCTATAATCATCTTCCTTGCCAGGTCATATTCTCCCTTAAAAAAGTTACGTCTTTCTAGAAACTGCTTTCTAGAAAGACGTAACTTTTCTTTACTATTATTATTATTCCCGTAGGGCTCACGGTGAAAATCTGTTTATTGCTTATTTATATTAGGAAGACATCAACCACAGAAAACATTATTACTCACAGTGGAAAACCCCCACTGTCTCGCTGTCTCGGCACTGTCTCGGTCTTGAATCGCAAGACCAAGACAGTAATGACGAGACCAAGACCGAGACACTGACCCACAAGACCAAGACATTGAAAATACTGTCTCGAGACTGTCTCGAGACGAGACAGTGTCTCGAGACGTCACATCACTGTATATATGTATATATATATATATATATATATATATATATATATATATATATATATATATATATATATATATAATCATTTATGCCCTGGCAATGCATATGCATGCATAGACAGCCCATTGACAATGGATCACCATTTGTTCCTATCTTGTGCTGTTCTGTGTGCATCATGTAAGGTTAGTCCAATTGGTGTGCCTTGTAATGTCCTTTGCAGTCCAAATGTTTGACAATGCCTGAAAGACATTTCGTGCTATTTTAATTTTCATCTTGTTATGCCTGCCTGAGTAGTGCTGAGGTTTTCTCCAAGATAAGCAAATGTCTGTTTGAATTGCTGATTTTCAAATTTTAATGCAGAATTTCCTTCATGTCATCCAAAAGAACTGGGTTTTTGTCTTGTCTATGTTGATTTTCACTCCCATGATAGTGCTTTCCTTACTGACCATTTCCTGGAGGTAGTGGGGTGTTTCAGACAGAAGTCCAATGTTGTCTGCAAATCTTAAATTATTTTTCCATGAACCTCCTATGTTTTGCCAGTTTCTTCTGCATCCATATCTGTTGCCATAATGACCTCTAGAAATATGTTGAACAGCAGTGGTGAGCGTATGCATTTTTGCAATAATCCTAGTATGGTTCGGAACCAATTGGTTAGATCTACATTGATTCTAACTGCTGCAAAGGTATCCCTGTATAGTATATATGTTTTCTATGATTCTGATTACATTCTTTGGGTATCCATAGAATCTCATGGTTCTTAAGGGGCCTTTCCTACGCATGCTGTCAAAATGATTTTGGAAGTAGACATAGCACGTATATAGATCTTTGCCAAATTTTTCATATTTTTCTGTTAGTTGTCTTAAGAGTGAAGGTTTACAGCTTGAGGTGCTGATGACCAGAGAGGCCTATCCAAAAAAGTAAAATTTTGAGCAAACGAATTTGAAGTTTGGAATGAACTTGTAAAATCACCAAGTTGCAATTTATTAGCTTTGACCATATATATATACAATACACAATTTTCCAAGATCCATCTTGTTAAGTTTGCAATTTTGCCACCCAGGCTTACATGGGTGTCCAGTTTTTTTGAGACAAGGATATGATCATATGACAACCCTGCTAGCTTCCTCCAATCAAAATCTTCTGTGCCAGCCACAAAATAGCACACTCGATCTCATATGCAATAGTTCTTTAACTCTACCAAACTCAGACATCTCTTGGTACTTCTGTTTTCTCAAGGGTCCTTTGGTTCTGAAACCTGCAACCTAAATCTGTGCAAGCTGCGAGTTTTCTATTAAATTTCTTATACCAACTAGAAACTAACCGCTTTGCCATAGTTTATCCATCACAGACTCTGATTATTTTGTTTGACTTATTTCTTATGCAGTTCGACTGTGACGTTCCTTAGAAGTTTCTTTATAATTTAATTGGCACTATAGAAGTTGATTATTGGATCTTTTACGGCTTACTGCAGTATCCCCCACCAGGGGGTGGAGGCCCCACCAGTGGGGTGTTGAAAAATTTAGGTGGGGCATGAAAGTTCAGCCAGTTCAGTTCAAAGCAATCATGGGCCCCTAAACGATCTTTATTTTTAGGGAAAACGTTTGCGAAACATTTAGAATTATCTATATTTTCTTAATTTTATGGTAAAATTTCCTCATAAACATCGAATGATGACTTTTTTGCTTGTCAGGCTTTAAGAGCAGTATCAACCCTTTTCTATTCTACTATTCTAACCCCAACCCCCACAGCACTATCATAAAAAGAAGAACCAAAAGAAGGACCAAAAGAAAAGAAGGGCCAAAAACAAAGCGTGGAAGAAATTGAGAAAGCACCGACTAAAGATGCAAAGCAATGAAGGTTTGGAACAAGTGAGATTAAAACAGTTACAGTCCAGTTATGTGCAAAAGAGGAACAAATCAACAGCTACAAATAAAGCGGCTATTGCAGAGTATGAGAACAAATTAGCAAAGGACATCAAACGGAACAGTAAGAGTTTTTATGGATATGCAAGAAGTAAGATGAAGCGAAAAGAAAAAGTTGGACCATTAGTAGCTGATTCTGGAGAAACAGTGACGGATGACATGGAAACAGCAACAATTCTGAACGATTACTTCGGATCAGTGTTCACAAAGGAAAATACAACCAACATACCAAAGCCCATTAATTTATTTTGTGGAAAAGAGGAGGAAGCATTATCAGACATAAATTGCAATAAAGAATGTGTCCTGGAAATTCTGAGTCAAATGAAAACTGACAAAAGCCCTGGAATAGACAATATACATCCAAAATTTCTGTATGAGGTAAGACATGAGGTTAGTGAGGTAATAGCCACAATATTCAATATGTCACTTAAATCGGGAATAGTCCCTAGGGACTGGAGGGATGCAGTAGTCACTCCTATATTCAAAAAGGGTAACCATGGGGAGCCAGGAAATTATAGGCCAGTGAGTCTGACCTGTATAATATGTAAAGTTCTGGAAAAAATAGTAAAAGCAAATATATTGGACCATCTTATGAGACACAAGATTTTAAAGGATAGCCAGCATGGGTTTATTAAAGGAAGATCTTGCTTAACAAACATACTAGACTTTTTAGAGGAGATTCATGACAAGCTAGATGAGGGAAAAGCAGTTGATGTAATATACCTGGACTTTGCAAAAGCATTCGATAAAGTACCCCATTCAAGACTGGCAGTCAAGCTTCAGGCCAGTGGAATTAGAGGTAAAGTTCTTGGATGGATAAAAAATTGGCTTCAGAGCAGAAAACAGAAGGTAGGTATAAGAGGCAAGTATTCAGATTGGGCTGAGGTCATAAGTGGGGTGCCACAAGGTTCAGTGTTAGGTCCTCTATTGTTTTTAATATACATCAACGACATCGATGATGATATAATGTCAAAAATTTCAAAATTCGCTGATGACACAAAACTGTGTGGACAGAGTGATAGTGAAGCAGAAGCAAAAATTTTACAACAAGACCTTAATAGACTATCCCAGTGGTTGGTCGGCAGATTGGCAAATGCTTTTTAATACAGATAAATGCTCGGCGATGCACATTGGGAAGAAGGGAACATATCATGAATTTAAGTTATGTGGGAAGGGACTAAAAGTTATAAACGAGAAGAAAGATCTAGGGGTCATCATGCATAACAGCTTAAAGCCATCTAGGCTATGTGCAGAGGCAGCTAAGAAGGGCAACAAAATTCTAGGTATGATCAAAAGAACGATAGTGAGAAGAGAGAAGGATGTAATAATAAGACTTTACAAGACATTGGTACGCCCACATTTAGAGTATTGTGTTCAAGCATGGTGTCCATTTCTGAAGAAAGACATAGAGACCTTAGAAAGAGTGCAACACACTGAACACAGAGCAACAAAGATGATCAAGGGATATCATAAACTAACCTATGAGGAAAGGCTAAATCACTGTGGGTTGACAACCCTGGAAAAAAGAAGAGAGAGAGGGGATTTGATCGAGACATACAAAATACTAACAAACAAAGTGGAAATGCCAAGAGAAAGATTTTTTACAATGAAGCAGTATGATTGAACCAGAGGACACAGCATGAAACTGTTCAAGAAACGGGTTGGGAGACATAAACAACATTTTTTTAGTGCAAGAGTGGTGGACAGATGGAATGAACTGGATGAGGGGATAGTAACAGCTACAACTGTACACGAGTACAAAATAAACTTCAGTAGTTTAGGATATTAGATTGGACGGAAACAACAGTGGTTCTTAACTTCTTACACAGGGCAGTCCCTACTGAACCACTTTAAACCTGGTTATATTATATATATATATAGGGGGGTAATCGTGCGAGGGGGGTAATCGTGCGATGCGTCCAAGTATCGATGAAGAGGTCCTAGAGACCGAGGACAAATCGATCACCAACTAGCCTTACGATGGGCGAAAGGAGAGGCAGCTCTGACGAGTAGAAGACCTCTCGGTTGGTATAGCCTCTCGTAAAGCTCGCCGCAGTACCTCCTCGTGGTACCCCGGAAAACTGCCCAAGAGCAGGCTAAACTCTGCGGTGAGCGCTAGACAAAGAGATGGTGTCTCCAGAAAAACACCGCAGGGAAGGAACTGGGAACCCACCCTGACTAACATCCCTAGTGCAAATGTATCCAGTAAAAGAGAAATCAGCGAACGACGTTAACGGAGCCACTGACTTAGTTGGTGGAGTCGCGTCCGGCAGTGGGAGTAACAGGGCTCCCAAGGTCGTCAACAAGCGAAATCCCTGTGGAACACAGAAAAAGCTCAAAATTGGAACGTGGAATATTAGAAGTATGTTACTGACCTGGGAAGCTAGCAAATATCATACAGGAAATGAGAAAGGCGCGATTGGACATATTGGGCTTGGCAGAGGTGAGATGGAAAGAAGGAGGCGAGTTCACCAGTAATATAACAGATGAGGAGACGGAGGAGATCAGGGTTATTTATGCGGGAGGAAAAAGAGAGGCAGAGAGGGGTGGCATTACTCCTAAAGAAGGAATTGAGCAGAAACATAACAAACATAGAGAGATATGAGGACAGAGTGATAATGGTGACAATAGAAGCGAGCTAGGTAAATCTGACAATTATACAGGTATATATGCCAACAACAACACATACTGAAGAAGAAGTGGATGAAATTTATGAATATCTAGAGGAAAAATCGAGAGGATAAGAGCTACAAATTTTTGTGTTTTGATGGGGATTGGAATGCAGTAGTGGGAAAAGGAAGAGAAGGAAGTGTGGTGGGAGAGTATGGGATGGGGGTTAGAAATGAAAGAGGAGAAAAACTAATTGAATTCTGCAAGTTAAGAAACATGATGATAACAAACACTTGGTTTACAAACGAAAAGAGAAGAATATATACATGGAAGATGCCGGGAGACATAGCAAGATACCAAATAGACTACATTATGGTAAATGGACGATATAGAAACTGTGTAAAAATGCGAGAGCTTACCCGGGAGCAGATGCAGACACAGATCACAACTTGGTAGTAATGAAGGTGAGAATACAACTGAAATACATAAACAAGAGAAAACAATTAAATCTACAATGGGATAGGGATAAAATCAAAGAAAAGGCAACAGAAATTGCATAAGATCAAAAACAAGTGACGACAACAAACACAGGAGGGACAACAGAAGAAAGATGGGAAAAACTAAAAGCTGTGGTAGTAAGAGAACTGGAGCAAGAAGTAGGAAGGAAGAAAAGAAGGAAAGCTAAAAGCCATGGGTGACAAATGAAATGATAGAAGACATGGAGCAGAGAAGAAAATGGAAGAAGCAGAACACAGAATATGCAAAAAGAATATAGGAGACTAAATAACCAGCTGCCGTAAGATCGACAGAAAAGGCGAAAGAGAAATGGTGGGAGAATAAATGTCAAGAAATAGAAAAGTTACAAGGACAAGGGAAACATGATCAAGTATATAAGGATATAAGGAAGTAAAAGATTTAACAAAAAAAGAAGGTATGCAAGGGAGCAGGGCGGGTATTAAAGACAAACAAGGAAATACACTCACAACTCAACGAGAAGTGGAAGAGAGATGGAGAGAATATATAGAAGAATTATACCTGAAAGACGGCAAACCAACGGAACTCGATATAGAGGAACAGCAAACAGTTGAAAGCGAAGAACTAGGACCAGGACTGATGAAAGAAGAAATTTTGAATGCATTAGAAGAGATGAAAAACAACAAAGCAGAAGGAGTGGACCACATACCAGCAGAAGCAATAAAGATACTAGGAGAGAATGCAACAAACGAACTGGTCGAAATCTGCCAACAAATCTATATGACAGGAGAATGGCCGAACGATTTTCTACAATCAATAATGATTCGATTAAAAAGAAAGTAAATGCAATGGAATGCGAGGACCATAGAACTATCAGTCTATTATGCCATGCGGCGAAGATAATACTCAAGGTCATTACAAAAAGAGTACAAGCGAAAAACAGATGTAATACGATTCCTTGGAGAGGATCAGTTTGGGTTTTGGAAGGGGAAAGGAACACGGATGCAATCGGATGCTTAAGAATGCTAAGTGAGAGAAGACTTCAAAATGGAAAAAATATCTATATATGCTTCGTGGATTACGAAAAAGCGTTTGACAGAGTAGACTGGAGGATTTTGATGAGAGCACTGAAAAGGGTGGGAGTGGATTGGAGAGACAGAAGACTGATAGCAAACCTATACCTTGGACAGTCAGTGAAGGTGAGAATAGAGGGAGAACTGAGTGAATCGTGCATGATTGGCAGAGGAGTAAGGCAGGGATGTCCACTGTCACCGCTGCTGTTTAACATATACATCGAAGAATTAGTACAAGAGGCGATGGAAAATACAGATAAAGGGAGTTAAAGTTGGAGGAGTACTACTAAAGCGCGCTGCGCTTCGCAGACGATCAGGCCATGCTAGCAAGCAATCAAAAAGGGCTTCAGGAAGTAATGGATAAACTGATACAAGTGTCAGAAAATTATGGAATGAGAATCAATACAAAAAGACTAAAGTTATGGTAATAAGTAAAAAGAAGGAACGAGAGTGGAAATAAAGGTTTACTGGACAGATCATAGAGCAAGTGAAGGAATTTAGCTATCTAGGAAGTCTGATAACAACCGATGCCAGATGCAATAAAGAGATAAGAAGACGTATAGCAATAGCAAAAGAAGCTTTTACAAGAGAAAGGAGCTGATGCAAAGTAAACTAAAACTAAACCTAAAAAGAGACTGGTAAAAACATTGATATGGAGTGTGGCGTTGTATGGGGCGGAGACGTGGACAATGAGAAAGGAAGATATAAAACGATTAGAGGCTTTTGAAATGTGGATTTGGAGGAAAATGCTAAAAGTAAAATACACAGAGCATAAGACAAACGAGGAAGTCATGAAGGAGATAGAAGAAGAAAGAAGCCTGATAGATACAATCCGGAAAAGGCAGAGAAATTGGATGGGACATGTCCTCCGGCATGACTCTTTACTAAGAACAATAATCGAAGGAAAAATAGAGGGAAAGAGAGTGAGAGGTAGACCGAGAAAGATGATGTTGGAGTGGATGATGAATAAAGGATATCAGGAACTCAAAGAAGAAGCAAGCAATCGATCGGAGTGGAATAACTGGATACCTGGACCTGTCGAGAGACAGAAACACTGATGATGATATTATATTATATTATTATTCATTATAATCAATGAACTCAGAACTGGAGTAGTACCACAAGACTGGAGAGATGCATTAGTCAGCCCACTGTTCAAGAAGGGAAAACGAAGTGAACCAAGCAATTACAGACCAGTGAGCCTAACTTCTGTAATTCGTAAAGTTATGGAAAAAATACTAAAATAGAGCATTTTGGAGCATTTGACTAGGCATAAAATTGTTAGAGATAGTCAGCATGGATTTACAAAGGGGCGTTCATGCCTGACCAACCTGTTGGACTTTCTGGAGGAGGTTTTTGATAAACTAGATGCGGGCAAGGCAGTAGACATACTATATTTAGATTTTGCCAAAGCTTTTGATAAAGTGTCACACATAAGGCTGGCTGCCAAACTGAAGGCCTGTGGAATAAGGGGGAATATTCTCAGATGGATTCAAAATTGGTTGAAGGGAAGAAGACAGAAGGTTGGCATTAGGGAAGGCCATTCGGAATGGGCAAGAGTTATTAGTGGAGTGCCTCAGGGCTCACTGCTGGGGCCATTGCTTTTTCTAATATATATAAATGACATCGATGAAGGATGACTATCCAAAATTTCAAAGTTTGCTGATGATACAAAGATATGTAGAAATATAAACTCGGAGGATGATGCTAAAATTTTACAGGAGGATCTAAGGAAATTGTTTCAGTGGTCTGTGGACTGGCAGATGCTTTTCAATATTGATAAATGTCCTGTAATGCATGTTGGGAAATCTAATGATAGTAATGAATATTCTTTAGGGGGGAAGGTTCTAACCACAACAGAAAAGGAAAGAAACTTGGGGGTAATCATCCATAAAAGTATGAATCCATCTCACCAATGCATGGAGGCAGCAAAAAAGGGTAACCAAATGTTGGGAATGATGAAAAGGACAATAGTGAGTCAAGACAAATATATAATCATAAAACTTTATAAGTCATTGGTAAGGCCTCATCTAGAATACTGTGTTCAGGCATGGAATCCATTCTTGAAAAAAGATATAGAGCTTTTAGAAAAAGTGCAAAGACGAGCAACGAAGATGGTCAATGGGTGCCATAATTTAAGCTATGAAAAAAGACTTCAATATTGTGGACTGACAACATTGGAAAGGAGAAGAGAGAGAGGGGATTTGATAGAACCATACAAAATAATGACTGGGAAAGTAGATGTGCCACACGATCGATTCTTTACATTGGCACACTATAGCAGCACAAGAGGCCACAAATGCAAATTGTTTAAGCAGAGGGTTGGTCCAAGAAAGAAAAATTTTTTGGGTGCAAGGGTTGTGGACAAATGGAACAGTTTGGACGATGAGGGAGTGACAGTTGAAACAGTAAACGGATTCAAAGGGTATCTCGATGAACTAGGTTATTGAATGCAGATTGTTACATCAGTGGTTTTCACACAGGCTTACTTAGCCTCCTGAACCACTTAAAATCACATTATTATAATAATACTAGTCTCATTTGGTAAATAATAAACATCTTGGTCAGAAATTGAATTTGCTGAAGTTGAGATACTATATGCTTATTTCTTCTGAGGAGTTATTATTATATAATAGAAAGATGCTCGCTTCGCTCGCGCTTGCTTCGCTCGTAGTGCAGGATAATACTAAAACCCAATCATTTAATTCATGCTGCTGAACAACGTTTCAATGATGTACATACGCCACATAGCCAAGCTCTGACGCTGCAACGTACGCTTCGTCAAAAGCTTCGCATCGCCGTTCGCTTCGCTTGGCCGTTCGCTTCGCGTCGCCGTTTGCTTCACGAGTTGTACACATTATGACGCTGCAACATACGCTTCGTCAAACGCTTCGCGTGGCTGTTTGCTTCGCGTCGCCGTTCGCTTCGCGAGTTGTACACACTATGACGCTGCAACGTACACTTCGTCAAACGCTTCGCGTCGCCGTTCGCTTCGCGAAGCCTAAGGTTCCAGAACGACCAATCAGAACGCTCACCCAGCCAACCAATCAGAATGCTTGAAGGTAACGAATGAGAACGTCACACAGCCAACCAATCAGAACGCTCACACAGCCAACCAATGAGAATGCTTGAAGGTAACAGACATACAGAGCAAGGATCTTAATATTATAGATAATATGGTTGTATAGATATATCTATGCCATGCGGCATAAAACTGTTTGATCTATTTTCTTTACGTTTAAAATTACGGTCTTGGTCTTGAGCCCTAGTGTCTTGGTCTTGGTCTCGGTACCTAATGTCTTGGTCTTGGTCTTGGTCTTGCCACTTACTGTCTTGGTCACGTAACTGCATATATATATAGTTATATACATATATATATATATGTATATATTAGGGCTGCAGATATTAACAATTAAGTAATCGATTATGTAAAAATTAATTTACTTAAAAATTTTAAAAAAATTAAAAATTAATTTAAAAACTTAAAAATTAATTTTAATTTTTCGATTAAATTTTAATATTTTTCTAACTTATTTACTTGAAAACCCTCTTAGCTTACTGTGTTTCTATTTTGTTGAGATAACAATGGCGAGTAATGAAAGCAATGCTGCAGTTAAACATTTAAGGGGAGAGATGAGCAAGCACCTTTGTGTTGTTTTAAGCTAACTGCAGACTGCAAAAGTAGACACTATGCAGAGCTGCAATGCAAGAAGATCAGCTAAAAGCTATATGTAATTATTTTAATTGAAATTAATCAATTAATCGATTAGAACATTTTCCGATTAATCGAGCAAGAAAATTTTAAACGTTACCAGCCTTAATACCGTATTTTCACGCCAAATCACCGCTTACGTTTATAGGCTGCTCCACGTTTACAGGCCGCAGAAATCCAGTGGCATGTAAATATTTTCATAGAAAAGCCGCGCACGAATATAGGCTGCTTGCCCTGATGTTGCAGTATCATTATATGTACACGTGCAGTTATTTCCAATGGAGAGAGAGAGACATGGAGGGAGAGAGAGACGGGAAGGCGAGAAAGAGGAGGAAGAGACGGAGAGAGAGACGGAGGGAGGGAGACAGGGAGGGAGAGAGACAGACAGAGAGAAAGAGATATGGAGAGAGAGATGGAGAGAGAGAGGAGAAAGAAAGAGACGGAGAGAGTTATTAAACATAAATAAATCTTCTATCTTATCAGCATTCATAAGACAAAAGGGTCCATCCATTTAGTACGTATACACTATACACTGAGGGTGAGGGGTTTGGGATTTAGGAGATTTTGCGTAGGGGAGGGGGAGGGGTTTCAACCGGATGTGTACGTAGCACAGATTTATAAATAACCTACCGGTACATGATAATTGTGGGAGCATTGTGGGAAAGTGGCGAGTGGCCTGAAGACTGGGCACACTCATACTTCCTCCCGCTGCCAAAAGAGGGAGACCGTAGAAACTGCAGTAACTATAGAACAATTGCATTGGTGTCGCAGGCAAGTAAGACAATTCTGAGAATCATACTCGAAAGAATACGAGCAAAAACAGAAAGTGAGATGGCTATGGAACAAGCAAGATTCCATAAAGGGAGAGGCACACGCGACCAAATAACAAATCTCAGGATACTTCTAGATAAAGCAAACGAACAACAGGTGCCAGTCTACATGTAAATGTAATGTAAATGTAATGAGCTATTTATATTGCGCCTAATCAATCAATGTTAGCAAGCGCATTACAATTAATGTCAATTATGTCAATTATTATAAGCACAATTAAACAGATGTGTCTTCAAATGTTTACGGAAAGTGACGGGCGACTTTATGTTCCATAGCGCTGGTGGAAGGGCGTTCCAGGCATGGGGTCCAGCGTACGAGAAAGCTCGTTGCCCCATGACTGTCCGAAGACGAGGTTTCTGGTATTGACTGGTAGAGGCTGATCGTAAGCCTGGTTTACCAATGGCGGTTGATGTTGGCTGGAGCAGATCGGCTAGATAGGTCAGACAAAGACCATTCTGTGCACAGAACATCAGTGTGCATAGTTTGCGTTGTATCTGTGGCTGGACTGGAAGCCAATGAAGTTCACGAAGCGCCGGAGTGACGTGGTCTTGAGGTTTTAAGTCCAGCACCAGGCGTGCAGCAGCATTTTGTATGCGCTGCAGGTTGGCCAGTGTAGACTTTGGAAGGCCGGCAAGAACGGAATTACAATAGTCTAGTCTGGACTAGACCTGTGCGCCGCCGACGCCGCGCCGCCGCCGCCGACGTTTTCATGACGCCGCCGCCGCCGGTAATATAGGATCGGCGCGCCGCCGCCGCCGCCGCCGCCGAGAGAACATCGGCGTGACGCCGGCGTCCCTTTGGTGAAATTATTTTTCTCATGTAACCAGAGTAAGCCAACACTGTTGTAATACGTAGATAAAACTGTCTTTACCATATATAGTCAACATGTGCTAGCTAATTCAAAGCACAATTCAAAGCACACGTTACTTATTTACTTCGCTTCATTCGTCTATCGAATGACGTCCTGTATTGTTTACATTCTGCAAAATGGCCACGGCAAAGAAAAGCGTTTTCGATGATAATTACGCGAAGACCTAAACAGATGCTAAAGTGATGCTAAAATTAACTGCGCACAATTAACTAAACGAGCAGTGAACCTATGCATCATAACTGAGAGCGTTTGTTGCTTAAATCCTCTTAGTTTAGTTTAAAATTAATCTTCTTAGTCTGATGTCGGCAGTGCTTTGTTTTCTAAGTTGGCACATAAACTTTTAAAAGTTTTCATTTATGGTCAATTTGGGATATATAGCCTAATGAAGCAATATAATTTGATAAACAGAACCGTGGCTAGGGGCGGGGGCAAGCTGCGCC
Source organism: Metaphire vulgaris (assembly GCA_018105865.1). NCBI lineage: Eukaryota > Metazoa > Annelida > Clitellata > Crassiclitellata > Megascolecidae > Metaphire > Metaphire vulgaris. Next base: position 4,905,893 of record CM030834.1, read on the forward strand.
GGGCGCCGTCTTAGTGGGGGCACATTTTGGACATTATTTTTTTAAGTTTTTATACCACCACTATCCACTTTCTGCGGCGTAAAATACAGATAAGTACAAAAGGTCATCACCGGTTTTGGGGCTGCTAGAGGCTATAGATTGCTACGTCGTGAAAGCTCAGATAAGCATAAAAAGGTCATCACCGGAATTTAGGGGCGCAACATTTGTACCTTGCTCCGAGCGCCGAATACTCTAGCTACGGCTCTGTTGATAAAATGTTTCTTAAACTGTATAATTTTATTTTTACTAGTATTATAAGTTTGTTACATTGTTTTCAAATGAACCGGGTGACAAAAAACCACGAGGATTGAACAAAACCGACGATATCATATGGTATCCTTTGTAGTCGCACGTATTGTACTGCATTAACCGTTTGTACGACGCCGCCGCCGCCGCCAATAAAGTCCACGCCGCCGCCGCCGATAACATTGGTTCGGCGCGCCGCCGCCGCCGGTGATAAAGCGGTCACACGCCGCCGCCGACCCTCAGACCGTCGGCGCACAGGTCTAGTCTGGACAGAACAAATGCAGAAACCAGTTGCGAGGCGACTTCTTTGCCAGCGATTCGACAAATCTGGCGGATACGTCGTATGTGATAGAAGCAGCTCTTGGCTAACTGTCCAACATGTTGCTTCATGGTCAATTCGTTGTCAAACAGTACTCCGAGATCTCTGACGACGGAAGAAGGGCGGACGATGGTGCCCTGAAGTGCCAGACTACAATCGGTGTTAGACAGCTTAAGCATGTTAGCATGTGAGCCAAACCATGCAAGCTCAGTCTTGGAAGCATTAAGTTGCAATCGTTGTGAAGAACACCATCCTTGGACCTCTGTGATGCAATTTTGGAGACGACCAAGAACAAGACCGACGTCTTTAACGTCCACATGGTCGTAGATCTGTTTATCATCAGCAAAATATGATGGCGAAGATCATGACGTTGAAAAATGATGGCAAAGTCTTCTGTGTATGTGATGAAGGCAATCCGTCCCAAAGACAAGCCCTGGGGCACAGAGCACTCGAGAGACAAAGCTGGCGAGGAATCATTGAGGTGGCGAAATATCTGCTCGCGTCCAGTGAGGTAAGAACGAAACCAGCCAAGGGGAACTCCGCTAACTCCGAAACGTTCCTCCAGGACACGAAGCAGTATGTCATGATCCACCATGTCGAAAGCCAAGCTGAGGTCAAGTAGTACAAGTGCAGTGACCTTGCCATCATCTATGGCGCGCACGAGGTCGTTGTGGACTTTAATCACCGCTGTTTCTGTTGAGTGAAATCGCCGATATGCAGATTGATGAACTGGTAAAAGGTGATTGCGCTCAGAAAACTCAGCAAATCGAGCAACGACTGTTCGCTCCACGAGCTTCGACACGAAACTCAAGTTGGAAATTGGTCGAAAAGATTTCAGATCTCCTGGATCCAACTTTGGCTTCTTCAGGCGAGGAAGGACGATAGCCAATTTGCAGGCATCGGCACAGTTCCCAGTGTCCAAAGAAGTGTTGCACATCAGACTAAGCAGAGGAGCGATGACATCAGCAACCTCACGTAACAGCCAGGTAGGGATCGGATCAAGCGAGCATTGCTTGTTTGGCAATTTTGATAACAGAGCTTTGATCTCAGTTGGTGTTACCGGATAGAAAGAGAAAGGCGGGGTTTGTCTTTTAATGATCTCCACCTCAGGTGCATTAGATGTCTGCTCACGAATTCAAGCAATCTTCTCTGTAAAAAGGTGGCAAAGTCGTTGACCTTGAAGTGTGATACAGAGGTCGGAAGCGGTTTGGCAAGCCGATCGACTTTAGCCCAGGTCACCCGACTGTTTCCTCCGCAGCTTTGAATTTCCCGCGTCCAGTACTGCGTGAACTTGTCTTGAAAAAGTTGCCGGACTATCTTTGAGTGTAGTTGCCAAGCCTCCAGTGTATCAGGCATCAGAAGGCGCCTGTAATGTCTTTCAAGTTGACATCGCTTGGCTTTAGCAGCACAACAATCTTCGTCGAACCACGGAGCAGAGTGACGTCTGGATGTCTGGATGGTTCGAAGTGGTGCATGCTTATCGATCGGGTTTCTCATGACAGTGTCATAAAGCGAGAATAGGCCGTTGACATCAGGTACAGGGGACTGGATGACTGATTCGACGAGCTGATGAAGATCAGAAGAGAAAGCATCGATGTCGATTTGACGCCATGAGCGACGTTGAACTCAGCGTGCCCTTGTATGATTGTCCCGGTCAGAACGCCGTAACGCAGCAGTGATCAGAGAATGATCTTCGAGAATCCCGGGTGGATCGACGTATAAGTTTAGGACATCGACGTCCTGTCGGGTGATGATGACATCAAGTGTATGTCCCGCAGAATGTGTCGGTGAGTAGATCCTCTGTTTCAGGCTGTATATGTTGAGAAGTGAAACAAATTTGGCCGACAGAGGATCGTCTGGCATATCGAGGTGTAGATTCAGGTCGCCGAGAAGCATCAGTGGCGCCATGAACATGACTACTCTCTCTAGCAGGTCGGCGATATCGTTCAGAAAGCTATCAGTTGCTCTCTGAGAACCAGGTCTATACAATACGACGACGGGCAGGTTGAGTCCGCCACCGTCAAGGTGGACACAGAGGTGCTTGAAAGTCGGGTAGACAGGGGTGTCAATTCTGCGTGCTTTATACGTCACACGATAGAAGAGACACACCCGCCGTGGTACATGTGTTTTGTGGATTTTAGGAAAGCATTTGACTCAGTAAAACACGAGGAACTGTGGTTAAGCATGATAGAGATGGGATATCCACCGCTTCTAATAGAAATTTTGATCAAATTGTATAACAAACAGAAAGCAAAAGTCAAGGTGGCCGGAACACTGTCAAATTGGCTAAAAATAAAGAAAGGAGTAAGACAGGGCTGTGTTATATTGCCGTTTCTGTTTAACATCATGGCAGAAAAGGTAATGAGAGAAGCACTGGACGGTTTCACAGGGGGCATTAGAATAGGAGGGAAGAAGATTTCAAACTTAAGATACGCAGACGATATCATACTATTCGGTGGCTCAAACAAAGAATTACAAGATTTGGTATCTAGGGTGGATAAAATAGGAAAAAAATACAACATGATGATTAATATTGATAAAACCAAGGTAATGGCAACAAAAGACAAGAGCTGCAACATCAAAATTCAGAGTACAGTATTGGAACAGGTCAACACCTTCCCGTATTTAGGGTCCTTCATATCAGACAACACTGCAAGCAAAGCCGACATAAGAAGCAGATTGAATAAAGGACGTGGGGCGGGAACATCATGAAACAAAATATGGAAAAGTCACAACATCCCTGTGAGCACAAAAGTCCAGTTAATGAGATCAATGGTGTGGCCAGTCGCCACATATGGCTGTGAAAGCTGAACAATAATGAAGGAAGATGAACGGCACATACAGGCTTTCGAAATGAAAGGTTTAAGACAAATAATGAGAGTTTCCTGGAAAGCAAAGAAGACGAATGAATGGGTAATGGATAAAGCAGGAGTTCAAAGAACCCTACTGGAAACAGTAAAGAAAAGAAAACTGAAATACTGGGGACATATTATGCGAACAAAGCAGGAACGTCTGGACGATGGATTATTATAGAAGGATGGATTATGACGATGGACTATAGAAGGATATAATGCAGGGCACAATGCCTGGATCACGAAAAAGAGGCAGACCAAGAAAAAAGTGGAAGACAACATCAAAGAATGGACAGGAGTCACTATCGAGCAGGCGATAAGAAGAGCAGAAGATCGTAACATCTGGAAGATGACAGTTCATAATGCAACCAATCTTCGGAGCGAAGACGGTTGAAGACAAGACAAGACGTGATAATTAAAAACCGCCGAGGTAGAAGACTGGTAAATTCACACAAACATTTGATTTGAAAACAATTACTTTCTCACGGTCAAATGAAGAGTCCCTACTCCCTGGTAGGCCTATATTGTTCCCACGGTTATTATACAATTGGCGACAGACTTGGTGGAGAGGGAATGTCTGTGAAAATATTTCAAACATTAGATTTGAATACAATTATTACTTTATCACTGTCAAACAAAGACTCTCGTTTTGTTCCCACGGTTATTAAATAATTGGCCGGCAGACTTGGCAGAGGGGGAGCGTCTGTGGATTGTGTGCAGAATGCTCGTATATAGTGGGCTATTAAAATAAACGTATCCATCAGTCAACAAAACATAGTATTAAAAGCGAGTTCTTAATATGCCATTTTACGTACGTACTATAAGGATGGGCCCAAAGAAGAAATTTAATTTAGATCAAGTATTTTATAGCCCAGGGCGTGAGAAATGCTTTAAATGAATGATCTGAATTATTTACTGTCTAATCTTGCGTAGTAGCTGGATTAATTAATGGTCCGAGAGGCTGGTTCACAGCCCTCCCTCAATGTCTTGAGCGACCACGGCCAGCGAAGTGGGTGGGGGGAGAAGAGGGTCGTCCAGTGAACGCACTGGGCTAACTGCTTCCTCTCTCTTTCTCTCTCTCTCTCCCTCTCTCTCTGCTGCGTCTCTCTCTCTGCTGGATTTATAATTACCGGTAGAACTATTTATGTTAAAGGGCCTCCTCCAATAATTGTAAAAATGTTTTTGTATAGGCCGCTTACTATTATAGGCCGCATCAAAGCGCTTCATCTTGTAAAATCATCTATAAGCCGCAGCCATTTGGCATGAAAATACAGTATATATATATATATATATATATATATATATATATATATATATATATATATATATATATATATATATACACACACACACAGTACACACACAGTATATACTATATTTCTGTAAAAGGAATATATAGTTATGTGTAATTTTGTAGTTTTTTCCTTGGCAACCTACCATACATATGGCGCAGAAGAGCAAAGGGGGAAGCTCTTTACCCTACTCTTCTAAAATGGTTAGTGTGGAATATTGCATTCCTTTAATTAATTGCCTATTGGTTAAAATGCTTTAGCTTTGTAGGTTATTTGGCAACAGTCTTATTACCATGATATTAATATTTTACTCTTGTTTCCAGATTCTGCCACAAAATTTGTGATCACATGTTATTATCTACTAGCTGTATGTTATTATCTACTAGCTGTTAACCCACCAAAAATGACAGGGGAGAGTGGCTATTTTCTACCCCAATTTATTGCAAGAATTCATATTATTACATATAACAATTTTTAAAATCTGAAAGTGTAAAGTGAATGCCTGATTATCATTAAAAAATTTCTTATGGCCTCACTGGGTGGTCTTGCCCCATCACAAGGGTCTGCACACCATAACGGAACCTCCGACTATGGTTTGGGCCTATGGTTCCTTTTACCTGTAGGCTTACGGCCCCAAAGGGGCTTTGTCTTCAACGGAAGGCTGGGGCTTGGTCTCCCCACTGGGGCTGCGCCCCCTCCCCCCCAGTGGGGCTTACGGCTCCCACGGGAGCTGGGGCTTTGTCTCTCATGGGAGGATGTGCCCCCCAGTAAGGCCTGCGGCCTCCCATGGGGGCTGTGCCCTTAGTAGGACCTGCAGCCCTACACATGGGGCTGCACCGCTCAGTGGGGTCTACGCTGCACCCCAGTAAGGCCTAGGCCCCCACTCGGCTGGGGTTTGGTTTACAACGGGAGGCTGAGCTCTCCACAGTAGGGCCTACAGGTTGTGACCCAACATGGGGAACTGCACCCCCAGTGGTGCCGTACAGCATACAGCCAATCAGGACGCTTCCCCAGTGGGACCAATCAGCCAATAAGGACGCTTCGTCAACCTTCGCCCATTATGAAGTTTGGTTGCCTATGGCATCGACATTGTCCAACATCTGCCATATAGGGTTGCCAGGTCCCTGTCTCCAAAATACCGGACACCAGTGTAGGAGGCAAAAAAATAACCCTAACCCTAATCCCAATCCAACAATTCAAAATTTGAATAGTTCTAGTCTGCATCACTGGTTCACTGCTTCCTCAAACCATTGTAAGTAAGTAAAATATCTTGAATTTTTATATTATATATTCTAAGTAAGTAAAGTAAAATCTTGTATATTTATATAGCACTTTGGAAGCAGCACAACAGTAGCTGCTTATTCTTGGGCGCTTAGCCTCTCTTAAAATAGGTATGGGGAAGGTGAAAGATCGGTTCCCTGTCACTTCCTGGACCGTCACTTCCTGGACCGTCACTTCCTGGACCGTCACTTCCTGGACCGTCATTGTAAATGGAAGTAAATAGGTATATAGGTAGGTAGGTAGGTATTTTGGGGGCTGTCCATTGTGTCAACAATTTTTGGGCAGTTTTTGACCCTCCGCCCAGTGTAGGTGGTAAAAACATAACCAGAATCAGAATCCAACGATTCAAAATTTGAATAGTTCTAGTCTGCGCTCACTGGTCCACTGCTTACTCAAACCATTGTAAGGAAGTAAGTAAAATATCTCGAATTTCTATATTATATATTCTAAGTAAGTAATTCTAAGTATTATTGCAGATCACAACGATTTGTATATCATAGTGTATACACTTGCTTACATACACATAACAGATAGAACATTAGGAACGGTCCAGGAAGTGACGGTCCAGGAAGTGACGGTCCAGGAAGTGACGGTCCAGGAAGTGACGGGACACCTGAAAGATCAGCCAGACAATTTAGTCAATATCCGAAGGGCAGTGAGGCTAGGTTGTTACAGCTATGGAGGAAATGATTTCAGAAAAAGGAAGGATTAACTTATTTAAGTTTACACGTGAAGACTTGAGGAGATAGTGCAGGAATTATAGGAAATGAGGATTCAGAATTTATTGTTTGAACGTGTTCAAGTTCTACAGAGTACAGACTACAGCTGAAATAGCTATATCCGAAGTTTAATGGTCAGCTGGGCAAAGTCAAATCCAGAATCAGATTGTACTAGACTGAGAGTTACTTATTTGCTGTAGTTTTGTAGTTTGCAAGAAATACCGGACACATGCATGTCCGGTATTGCCTCCATTTTTTCACTGGACAAATGACCTAAATACCGGACAGTTCGGTCATATACCGGACACCTGGCAACCCTACTGCCATATAGTGTGACTGATATAATGGAGAAAGAAAATTATATACAGGTAATAAGATTAGAGGTGCATCGATAATCAGTATTGTAATTGGTGTCAGCTAATAATCGGCCCAGTGGCTGATATAGTTATCGGCAGTATAACAATCGGCATCCTTGGCTGGACAAAATGTCCTCAGACAAAATGTCATGGTTTAGGGTTAGGGTTAGGGTTACATTTTGTCCGTGATAGTTTAACCTAGGTTTGCCAGATGCATGGGTAGCTAAAGGAGGGCAGAGCCAGACGAAAAGGAGGACAGAGGAGGATGCATTGAATGTTCCAAATGAGAAAATTAATATACCGGGTAAATTCAATGGAAACTATTAACATCAAAATGCAAGAAACATTTTTGTACCTTTACCTCTATTATCCTCTGGGGGATAACCTTGAATCGATACAAATAAATGAAACTGTAATAGTCCATAAGCCTATCATTAAATTTCTAGGTATTTACCTTGACCAACACCTAGATTGGAAATACTTTTACAAAGAACTAGCAAATAAACTGGCGAAAAACCTAAATATTATCAGACACCTTAAGCATTATCTTGATCACAAAGCACTCCAGCAACTGTATTTTGCATTAATTCACTCTTACCTATCTTACTGTACAATTGTATGGGGAAATAATTACAAAACCAATCTCAGAAATATTCAAACAATCCAAAATAAATCCATTAGACTTGTGTTCAGAGAATGTAATTATCTAGGCACTGACAGTTTATATAATAAATACAAGATTCTGAACATTAGCAGCTTATTTAAAATGCAAACCCTATTATTTGTCTATAAACACATCAATAATTTATTACCCCTATACTATTCATCTAACAAACTTTTTCATAAAAATCCTGAATGTAAATGCAACCTCAGGAATTCAAACAATCTATTCATTCCCTTTGCTGCAACTATTAAAGGGAAATTTACTACTAAATTTATAGGACCTAGACTTTGGAACGACTTACCCCTTGACCTAAAACTCATAAGTCACTTTAAGAGGGCACTTAAAAGTTATCTCTTAACTCTCCAACACCAATTAGGTCAGCTCTGAAGATCTTTTTTCTAGTTTAACCCATTACAGGGGTTCGACGTCTTAAAACGTCGCCCGGAAATCATATGCGAATGGGGTCCGACATTTTAAAACGTCGCGCAACTGTTTTGCTCTTCCACCACGGTGTTCGCCGTTTAAAAACGTATTCTTGATTTTATTTGATTTATTTTTTGGCACGGATGGATGGTAAGTACAATAAAAATGCTAAACAATGATGCAAACCACATCTTTGTAGCTTCTATATAGCCTGCAGATTTCAAGATTCTCGCAAAAATTTCACTTCTCCGAGCAAACGTGTTTCTGGTGTAGAAACACCATAACTCCTCCAAATTGGGTCCCATCTTCAAAATTTTTGAACTAATCTGTTCCAAAGACACCCACCTACAACTTTGCCGCTGAACCTAGGGGGTCACCACTGAAAAAAATTTTTTATTGACCTTTGAACTTATTTTTTGGGAGGGGGTCGTATTTTGGCCTCTATGGTGGGCCCAACCCCCGAAATTTCTTTTTGGGCACGGATGGATGGTAAGTACAATAAAAATGCGAAACAATGATGCAGACCACATCTTTGTAGCTTCTATATAGCCTGCAAGGTAAGGAGTTTCAGATTTCAAGATTCTCGCAAAAAATTTCACTTCTCCGAGCAACGTGTGTCTGGTGTAGAAACAGCATAACTCCCCCAAATTGGGTCCCATCTTCAAAATTTTTGAACTAATCTGTTCCAAAGACACCCACCTACAACTTTGCCGCTGAACCTAGGGGGTCACCACTGAAAAAAAATTTTTATTGACCTTTGAACGTATTTTTTGGGAGGGGTCATATTTTGGCCTGTAGGATGGGCCCAACCCCAAAAATTTCTTTTTTGGCACGGATGGATGGTAAGTACAATAAAAATGCTAAACAATTATGCAAACCACATCTTTGTAGCTTCTATATAGCCTGCAAGGTAAGGTGTTTCAGATTTCAAGATTCTCGCAAAAAAATTTCACTTCTCCGAGCAACGGGTGCCTGGTGTAGAAACAGCATAACTCCCCCAAATTGGGTCCCATCTTCAAAATTTTTGAACTAATCTGTTCCAAAGACACACATCTACAACTTTGCTGCTGAACCTAGGGGGGTCACCACTGAAAAAACATTTTTATTGACCTTTGAACTTATTTTTTGGGAGGGGTCGTATTTTGGCCTCTAGGGTGGGCCCAACCCCCGAAATTTCTTTTTTGGTACGAATGGATGGTAAGTACAATAAAAATGCTAAACAATGATGCAAACCACTTCTTTGTAGCTTCTATATAGCCTGAAATATAGTAAGTTTAAAAAGTACATGTTCACAGTTCAAACAAACGCTTTCCCCCAAAATTAGTTACCAAAATTGGTAACGTCTTGTAAAAATTAATTCCCCCTTAAACGAGTTAAGAACTGTTTGGTGGTATATACATTTATCTGCTTGCTCTTCTACTGATGATATATGACAGTAACATATAACTGTTTCGTGGGAAAACAATGCAACCGCAGAATATGGAAGTAGTAGTAGTAGTAGACTAGTAGTAGTAGACTTCTTTAGCGCCATTGTAGTAGTACATCTGCACCAGTCGATGGTCGCTTCAGTGAATAATCGTAGTCGTGAATCATTGTCCGTGGTGAATCGAGGTTGTAATCCAAAGGTCAGTCCATACTTCCAGATTCCAGGTTAAGACACGGAGTATGCAGACGACACATGCTTACTGGCAGAGTGCCTAGTAAGAATAATGGAATTAATGGAAATACTGGCCAACGAAAGCGAGAAAATAGGCATGAAAATAAACTATAAGAAGACAAAGATTATGGCGGTGACAAATCAGCACGGTCCATGGCCAAAAGTGGAAATAGAAAACAATGAAATGGATATGGTAGAAAGCTTCAGATACCTAGGAAGTGAGGTAGACAATAAAGCAAGCAGCGAAAAAGAAATCAAAAGACGATTGGCGCTGGCAGGAAATGTCTTCAATAGGTTAAGGGAGAAGGCATTCAAAAGACATGATATAAACTTGAAATTGAAACTGCGAATATTAAACGACAAGTCATTCCAGTACTTACATACGGAGCAGAAACGTGGAATATAACCGGCAGCATGGAAAAAGGATAGACGCATGTGAAAACAAATGGCTAAGAAGGATCATGAGAGTTGGCTATAAAGAGCATGTAACAAACAAAGAAATCAGAGACAGGACGCAACAACCCTTCGTCAGTAACACCGTAAGAAAGAAAAGAATGGAATGGCTGGGGCATATATTGCGAATGGAAAACAAAAGACTGTCAAAAATAGCATACTATCATAAACAGAAGGGTAAAAGAAGTCAAGGACGACAGAGAACAAGATGGACGGACTGCATAAGCAAAGACCTCAACACGGTGGGGCTCAAGCTGGAAGGGAAAACAACTGGAAGAAATAGGATGACTCTGGAGGAACTGGCGAGCAACAGAGACAAGTGGAGAGAAATCGTTTCGGAATCAACGACTGGACACAGTCAAAGATGACAGAGAGAGAGAGAGAGAGAGAGAGAGAGAGTTTCGTGGTATGGTAGCATTCTTAACCTCGTTCTTGATATTGGATATTATCCAGTGCTAAAAAGCCAATATGATTTTAACCTATACTCTGAATGTACTTGGTTGATCACATTGCGGCGGGCTTTGCCCTTCGATCAACCGATTTTTTTCTCTTAACACTAGATTTGCATCTAATTAAGGTTGCAGTGGTAATTCTGTATCAAATTATTACTGCTTAATCTGAATTTCAGTTGTCTTATATACTTATAACTGATTTAATATGACTACCTAATCAAAATATATAGACTTCTGTTACACTACAGTACTAGTAATTGCTACTGGCTACTAAAGTGTTCATGTATGATGTGGAGAAGAAAATAAACTGATTCTGATTCTGATTCTTACTGCTACACAAATATTTCTCAGAGGAACCAACTTTGATTTGGTTTCTATGCCTCTCACTCTCTACATGGTGCTCTAAGTCAAAAGCTCCCTTGTTACCAATGGACAAGTAACTATCACAGATTGTACATTTTGCCTCATTCTCGTTGCATCCTTTGACGAAGCATGGAAACTTACTTTTCATTGTGTCTGAAAACTTGCATTTTCTCTTTGCAGAAGCCATTGCCGTAAAATCAGGCGTTCAAATTAAGAACTTTAAGCAGACGAATTTTAATTTAGGGCCTATTGTTTTTATGTTTACAGTCTCTGCGTTTGCTACCGGAAATGAAATTAACATTTTGACCATAGACTATTGCATAGACGCTAGAGATAGAATGACGAGAGTCGAGTATTTTGGGACTTTGGACAATCGATATTTTAATATCGATGCTTAGGTAAACTGAGATAACAGACTAAAACGCATGAAATTCATCAATACCACGAGAACGAAAATTGATAGCATACAAAATCTCAAAAGGAGGACATTTTAAAATGTTTAGCTTCGCCTGGAGGACGGAGGACACGGACCTAAAATGAGGACATGTCCTTCTTTTGGAGGACGTCTGGCAACCCTAGTTCAACCAATGTATCTTTGATCATTACTCACTGTTCAAGACAACCAGCACTCAACTAGGTCGTCTGATGCTACTACTCTTAACATGCCCTATTGATAAGACCACTACTGGGAAACGTGCTCTTTCTGTTGCGGGACCCAGACTTTGGAATTCCCTGCAGGCGCAGGTCTGCCAGACCTTACTACCTTAAGGTCTAGACTTAAAACACATCTATTCCTGACTGTATATCCTCCCTAGCTGAAATCTGGAAGTACGGTCTGACCTCTGGATTACAACCTCGAATCACCACAGACAAGATCACGACTATGATTTATTACTGAAGCAACCATCGACTGGTGCTGATGTACTACTACCATGGTGCTAAAGAAGTTTACTACTACTACTGCTACTACTACCACTACTACTACTACCATCGACTGGTGCTGATGTACTACTACAATGGCGCTAAGGAAGTTTACTACTACTACTACTACTACTACTACTACTACTACTACTACTACTACTACTACTACTACTATTATTATTACTACTACTACTACTACTACTACTATTACTGGGAGGAAAAAGTATAAAAAGGGGCTTTGAAATCTACTTCTGCTTTGTCGACTATGTAAAAGCCTTTGATCGAGTGAACTGGACAAAACTGATGAGTAGAGGTGCACCAATTATGCCTCCAGCCAATTATCGACCAGCCAATAATCAGTCTTAAACAATCGGCCGATTACAAACTATTGACAACAGATCGTGTAATGCAGGTCCGATTCGCAGGGAAGCAGTCAAGTCTAAGGCCGGTGAGCAATGGATTGCCGCAGGGATCAATCCTTGGACCGATCCTGTTTATATTATTCATCAGCCAGATCAAGCGTGTGATTGGCCGACATCAACTATTTTTTCACCTGTATGCCGACGATATCAAACTATATTGCAGTTTCAAGACAACTGACCTTCCGAGAGTATTGCAAAAACTGGATGCCAATGATAACAGACAAAAGAAGATGGAAAATAAATTAGAATATTTTTAACACTATTTTGTGTCAGTTTCAAAATTTTGCACGCAAAAAATTTATATTGTAAAACTTTGCACACGAGTTTTTGATTTTGCACACAAGCCAGCAATTCTTAGAAGGAACATTGGTCAACCATAGTGTGACCTATAATAGCTACAACTGGTTATTTGACAATACCTTAAACTTAGTAATGAACAAAAGAAACTTTTAAAAATCAATATTTTATTTCATTTCAACGTTCAAAGGCGCGATTAAACCTAATGCGCCTCAGCTGATTGTTAAAAAATATAGGTTTTAAAACGATTTTAAATTTTCGGACGTCATACAGTTTCATCTCGTAGCGATGACGGTAAGATGCTCCAGAGGGCTGGACCCAGTGCTCAGAATGAGCGGTCTCCGATTTTGGTTTTCGTTTGGGGAACTCTCAGAGTTCAGGTTGTGATTGACCTGGTGGTGATCGATCGATTCCGGTTATAGTCTCGAAGTAGCTGGCAGTGTTTTCTTAGATATTCAGGCACCTCCACCCGGAGACATTTGTCCACTATTGCTATTGTCTTGAACCAAATACGATCCTTGACAGGAAGCCAGTGGAGATCTCTGAGTGTTGACGTAATATGATGCCGCCTTGTAGTCCGGGTGACCAGGCGTGCTGCTGCATTCTGTACTAATTGCAACCTTTTTAGTTGATTCTCAGTGATGATTGCCAGGTGTTCTAGTTCACTCCAGGTGTACCGGTATCAATTTTCTTTATGCCCTTTTTAAAATGATCTTTTCCATGTGTTTCGTGGTCTTCCTCTTTTTCTTTTTCCTTGGCAGCTCCATGCCAGCATTTGTCTTGTGATGTTTTCAGTCGGTTTTCTAAGAGTATGTCCTAGCCATCTCCATTTCCATTTTCTGATTTCTTCAGCTATGGGTTCTTGTGATGTCTTTTTCCATAGTTCTAGTTTGCTGATTTTTTTCGGCCACTAGGTCCCTGTGATTCTCCATAGGCATTTATTTATGAAGCTTTGTAATTTTCTTGTAACACTATTAATTGACCTCCAACTTTCCGAGGCATAGAGAAGTACTGACTTTACATTTACATGATTTCCCCTCAGGTAAATGGCAGTCTCAGCGATAATACCAAGTGCGTTTCCTCTTAAGAAGTTGATTATTATTATTATTATTATTATTATTATTATTATTATTATTATTATTATGCAATTGCTATAAATATTTAAGGTGTTCATTCTTATTCCTTGTTGTCATCTTTTAAAATGTAGGTTAAAGTGTGCATAGAGCTTTAGCATGATAAACAAATGATTTCTTCTTTGAAGTTCGATTGTACAAAATTGGATTATATTTTACAGGGTGAAAGAACATGGACATACTTATCGAATGTGCTTTGCTCACAAGGTCATGGTTTTCACCTGTGATCCAGAGGCTATAAAGGTTGGCTTAAATCTCTAATTCTGAGTGGTGAGATGGTAGATTGGTAACTCACTAGGGTGGCATGCTGATGGAACAGGATCTAGTGCCGCTAGTGCCGCTAAGGTCTATTCAGTCTTTCTTGCCGAAGGGAAGTGGTAAAAATGAGGAACAGCATTAAACACAGGCCTACCGGTAGATATTTGACTAATAAAAGTGAAATCTTGTGAGTTTCTATAGTGCTTTCAAAAGAAGCACCATAGTAGCTCCTTATTCCTAGGCATTTAATCTTAGTATGCAGTAACTATAGCCAAATGTGGGGTCTTTTATGCAGGCCTTGCAGGGTCATCTCATCCAAAGGGTCATTATGGTTGGGATGTTACAGGTATGCAGGAAATGATTTTTAAAGAGAAATGCTTTGAGTTTGGATGGGAAAATTTGACGAGATGTTGCAAGAAGTGAAGGAATTAGTGACTCAGAATTTGTTGTTTGACCATGGTGTAGACCAGGGTTTCCCAAACATTTTGGGATCGAGACCCACTTCAGTGACATTATAGTGTTGGTTAGAAAATGATACTTTTGAACCACTTTCACACTACCTCGCGACCCAGTGGACTGAGCCCTGTGATCCACTTTTGGGTTCCAACCCACAGTTTGGGAAACACTGGTGTAGACAGTGGAGGGATACTAGAGTTGAGTTCCATAGGTCTGGTGCAGCATATGAAAAAGCACTGCAAATTTTGAGAGATGATTGATTCAGAGGACAAAGGAGAGTGACATGATCACGAGGAAGATCGAGTGGATCAAGGATGTTGTGGGATTATCATATTTTGTAGGTAGACTGGTTTTGATGTATGAAATTAATGAGTTATAAGTCATCGAAGTTATTTTATATTTAATGCGTTCTGCTATCTTCAGCCAGTGTAGAGAGTTGAGTAATGGTGTAATGTGGCAGAATTTTAGTGATTTGGTAACTGCACGAGCTAAGGCATATTGAATCAATTTGAGTTTACATATGGAAGTTTTTGGAAGATTGTGAAACAGTGAGTTGCAGTAGTGTAACTTAGAGACATTAGAGTGCACTAATAAAGTGGTGATAGTGGAAGCAGCTTTAATATCAAGGTAGGGACAAAGGTGGCGTAGATCTCAAATGTATGCAACACTGGGCATAACCGGATTTCAATAGTTGGGATATGTGAGCTTCAAAATTTAGAGAGGAGTCAAAAGATTGTTTGCACTTGGAACAGGGGTTAATATTGTGTCAGTGTGGGATTTTCAATTTTTTTTAGTTGTTTTATCAGTCCAATTTAGTTGTTTTGTCAGTCCAAAAACTTCCGGTTCCAGCGCCTATACGGCCAGCGCCTATATGTGTTTGTACGTGCCATTGATTCATCATAGTTCTCGGTATTTTCCGATGTTTTGCGACTGGATTTAACGCCAATCTCGAGGACTGCGTTCCACTCGTCGGTGTTTCCGAGGAGTTACTCGCCGTCCTCCACTTTTTCTATGTCGTTCTGGCAGCTTCAAGTCGGTTGCCGTCGCTGTCGAGGCTTTGCCAATGGGCGCCATTGAAATGGCCGCCATGTGACAAATCAACGTGACTGCGCGATCGACTGTCTTTCCAGACTTTGCTGGAACATTCATCAACATCGGATTTGCCGATTACGGTGGCGAACTATCCTCTAGCGGAAGACTGCTTCTTTGGGATTTGCCGTCAGATCGGATGTTACCGTCCACAGAACGAATTCGTCCAACTCGCGGGTCTACAACATGGCACTTGTACAGAAGTTATATGCACTTTGTATTTCACTATATGATACTAAATACCACCAGTAACAATACCCACCACATTTAAAATCCAGCAAACATGAGAAAATAGGAGAAAATCCAATTTTTATTTCCCTAATATTACCGGTAGTAAGTCAGAAACGGAAATATAGACTTACGCGTAGGCCTACATAGAGACACTTGTTGACAGGAGAAGGGATCAAGATAAATTGATGTCAACAATTTCATTTTTACAATAAATTTAATAGATCGAAAAATAATTTCCATAATTTTATTTTAGCACAAAAGCCAGCCATATAAAATATTTGTAGCTTGTAGGGAGGTTGTTCAAAGTTTTTAACTAGCTCTTAATCTTGAAAAAACTAATTTCATACATTTCCATCTAAAATCTCATTTGTACAATCTTGATCCAATAAAGATAGATGGCACTACCTTAACCAAAAAATCTTCTGTAAAATTCCTAGGAGTAATAGTCGATCAGCACCTAAACTGGAAAGAACAGTCAAAT
The DNA here is from genome assembly GCA_018105865.1 of Metaphire vulgaris. NCBI lineage: Eukaryota > Metazoa > Annelida > Clitellata > Crassiclitellata > Megascolecidae > Metaphire > Metaphire vulgaris. The sequence continues at coordinate 4,922,297 of CM030834.1, forward strand.
GAACTTTCAAATAAAATAGCAAAAAATCTCAATATAATTAGACACATTAAAGATATGATTGACTTCTCTGCTCTTAGGCAACTCTATTTTACTCTTATTCATTCATATCTAACCTATTGCAATATAATTTGGGCAAATACTTATAAATCAACTATTGGCAAAATCCAAATTCTGCAAAATAAAGCAATAAGACTAATATTTAAAGAAAAGAATTATACTAATACAACCAATCTATTTAATAAATATAATATTTTAAAAATTGAAAATATATATAAACAGCAAACTGCCTTATTTATATTTCAATATCTACATAACCTTTTACCCAATATTTTCTATGCAAACAAATTCTTTGATAATCTAAACATTAAATGTAAACCCAATCTCAGAAATAGTAATAATATCTATCTTCAATATGCCTCTACTAATGCCAGATTATTTACTAACAAATTTTCTGGACCTAGAATTTGGAATAGCCTCCTCCTGATCTAAAAAAATCTAAACCAATTAACCTCATTTAAAACTAACTTAAAAATATTTCTTTTAAAATGGCAAACTTAATTTTCTCTTGGCTAAATTATTTAATATTGACTCAAATTCTCAATTATGATCACTAAATACCTTTATTATACATTATATGTACTAACTACATTTTATACAATCAATATGACTATATGTACTATCTGTGGTTACTTTCATCCAATAAACTAAATCACTTCCTACTTGATCCCTAAATAATTCCTAATTTCCATCTTTTAAAGACTTTTATATGTCATATTATTACAAACTTTGAGGTTGGCCAATTGTACGGGATACAAATCCCTTAGGCCAATCCTTTTTTTTCTCTCAACTGATTTCTGTACTATGAGTTTGAAACATTATTCTTTAAAGTATGTACAAGCAAATGGACATTCATGTATTATACTTTAATAGTCTAATTAACTTAAGCTTGTCTTTTTTTCTTGATTTGTACTCATCAGTATGTTGAGAAAAATAAACTTGATTGATTGATTGAAACTTGATTGATTTAACATAATTTCGTTAGGGGATCACTGAAAGTTTGACAGTTGTTGTCAAAGGGGGCTAAAATAGGGTTGCCTGATATCCAAAGTCAAAATACGGGACATTGTTACTGCGATCAATGCGCCCACTCCACGGTCCAGTTCATTGTGAATTATTATGGCTAGAGCTATACTACACAACAGTACTATAGAGCAGTGGTTTAGCCAGGATTTACTGAAGGAGGGTTTTTGGTTTTGGTCATGGTCAACTGTGAAAAACTGTGAAAAAATCTTGACAAGCAAAATAGTTCGTCCGCTCACACCGACGCCTTTCTTTCCTCTTTTTTCCTTGTTAGTAAGCAAAAAAGCTCAACACCTTAATTAACTACATTATTTCTTCAATTTCTTGAATTTGTACCGTTGTTAAGAAATTTTTTGCTCCGGCAACCCCACGGGGGAGGGGTGATCCACAAATTTGCAATCCAAGAATAAAATGTGTGAAACAATGAAAAAATCTTTTTGTGACAGCCAAGGGGTTTAATCCCCAAACCTCCTCCACTTGGCTGCTTCACTGCTATAGAGTTTAGACTAGGAAAAAGCAGTAAACAACACTGTTCAACACTGCATCATCTGCATGTAGTGAATCAATATTACAAACAAGTTATAATAATAATATTATCATAGACCTTCTAACGAGTCCTAAGTTCCTATTCCTGCTGTTAAAGTAAGTAAGAAGCAGAGGGTCATTGCTGCCTGCCTCAGAGTCTCTCTTATCTTGTTTGATATTATACTAAACTGTACTAATGACTTTTATTTGACGTTTTATCAGAGATGTAGCAAGTACACAATGCTTCTAGTACAAGTACCTGGCCTCCAAGTACAAGTACAAGTACTTGCATTCCAAAAACTCCGAGTACAAGTACGTGGCCTCCAAGTACAAGTACTAAAATTTGTACTCGAGTACAAGTACCAATTAGCCTACTACATCTCTGCCTACCTGTCAGTGTGCTTTCTTTCCAAATATTTCACGAAGTTAGACGTGGTACCGATTTTTCATTTATAACTTTATTTGTGCAAAATTTACATTTACCACTAAGACTATTTTTCTGAAATTTGTAATCAGTAAATGCAAATTTAACCACACGAGGCACTTTACACTCAGATGCTTCATCGTCAGCCATGTTGTTCTTGTTCATGTTTGCCTGTGCCATAGAATATTTATTAGGCTGTGTTTAACTTCAATGCGCTTGACTGGCGGACAAGACCATAGATTAAAGTATATAGACAAGACCACATAATTCCTCAGCAACCTAGCAGCTGCCTGTTTAATGCTTAGTAGCAGAGATGTAGCAAGTACACAATGCTTAAAGTACAAGTACCTGGCCTCCAAGTACAAGTACAAGTCCAAGTACTAAAAATTTGTACTTGAGTACAACTCGAGTACAAGTACAAGTACCAAGTACTACATCTCTGCGTTTTATCACACCAGAAAATGTAGTATTGTTTTGATTTTAAACTGCGTCTCAATGAAATCTATCGACCTAGCCAAATACGGAAGAATTGGTCTTCCGTGTGGCATCCGTCTGGGAGGCGGGAGACTGGGGCTGAAATACAGGAGCTCCCGTAAAATACGGGAGATCTGGCAACCCTAGGCTAAAATTGCTTAATTTTGTTTGACTTAATTAATGGGCAACCCCTCGTTGCTTACCTCGACATCAAAGCATACTGTGAGGCAGGCGCTCTATAAGGCATTCTGTTCAAAGGGTATGTCTGACATCACACTTCGACTGATTATAGATTTCCATCAACACACAGGCGCCTCCATCTGTGTTGGTCAATCGAAACCTCTCCTCAAATAATAGACATCATCTGGCGTCCGACAGGGGTGTATCCTGGCTCCTGGTCTGTTCTGTATGACCATTGATTAGATCCTGATCCATATGTCATCTGCTTCAGGAATAAACGCCGGTCCACATTTCTTCTCAGACCTGGTCTACGCCGATGACACCATACTTTTTCTGCCTCCTAAAGCTGACACTGCCAAATATCTTTCCGACTTCAGTGCCGCCGTCGCAACTTTCAGTCTGAAGGCCTTCTGGAAGAAGACACGGTTACAGAACCTGGGATGTGGTCTTCCGACTTCAGCAGTGTCCATTGGCAGCAAAACCATAGAAGCAACAGAGAGCTTCATAAGTTCATATAGCTCGGCAATACCAAGTCGTCAAACGGGCACTGTAATGAGGACCTCAAACGACGCATCTCTCTTGCTTCATCAGCCATGTTTTCCCTCAACAACATCTGGAGGACCAATGTAATGGGCAATGATGCAGGGTTCGTTGCATAACTTCGGGCAGTCTTCTTTAAGCTATGTCATCGGTTACAAATTGAGTACAAATTCTTAATGGGAAGTGTTGTTTTCTTGATTGTAAATGCAAAGTATAGTTACTACGGGCTTATATGGATTTAAGGAGAACTGAGGCTTTGCTGTGTCCCTGTAGTAGTGAATAACTACAGGAAGTCTTCTTCAAGCCCTGTCATTGGCTACAAATTGAGTACAATTCTTTGAACTCACAGACATTTATGATGTCAAAGCATAAAATCAGTATACAAGAATAGTCGTTGCCTATTCTGCTTTTGATAGCACAACCAGAAGCAGTTTATGAATTTTAAAGTTAGTATATACATTACAAGTATGGCGGAAAAGATTCATTGTACGGGGTCGAGATGTCCAGGACCCAGATCTCCCGTTACCCAAATGTCCCGTTACCCAAATGCGAGGCCCATTTGTCCGGGGTCCAATCGGCGGTACCCAGTTGTCTTGATCTGTGCTTTTACCAACTTAGGCAAATTAGGGTTATTCATTCTTCGCTTTCTTTATCTGCAGCCAAATCTTTGGTTCATGCTTTTGTGGCTAGTAGGCTAGACTATTGCAATTCTCTTTATCTTGGCCTGCCCAAAAGCCTGCTCTCCACTCTGCAATCTGTCCTAAATGCTGCGGCTTGTCTTGTGGCTAAAGCTCCTCGCTATGCTAGCAGCTCAGACTTTATGCTTAACGCCCTGCACTGGCTTCCAATTTCTGACCACATTAAATTAAAACAAGTAATTATTGTTTCTGCAGCACTTTGAGGTCAGGCACCATCTTACACTACTGAGCTTTTCAAATCACCCTCTTCTGCTGCTCATCGCCTGCTCTGCTCCACTGATCAGAAGAATGTTTATGTCCCCAGATCACGCACTGCTCTTACTCAGCGTGGGGCTTTTGCAGTGACTGGACCCTCCCTCTGGAATGCCTTGAATCCATCCATTCGGGAATCACTTCTTACTCCCTCGCTCTGCTCAATGCGAAAGCCAAAGTCTCACTACTTTACCCTGCGACTCTAATGCCAGGAGTGCCTCTGAGTAGAAATAGAAGAGGCACTATACAAATGTCACATTACATTCCATCATATCTATTCATATTACTTCTGGAAGCAATAATGCAAATAGCAATAAAGGTCAGTAGTGCAGGGGTGTGGGTAAACAGAAAGCTTGTAATGTTAGAAAGATGACTGATGCCTGGTGGATCTTAACCTCCGGCTTCACTCTTTCTAAACATTATTTGGTGGTAGCGGTGATAAGTTGTCGTGGTCGAGTGGTCTTCCTGTGTATCTTCAGAGGCCACAATGGATTCGTTTCTAGTTCGCAAATAAAGCCTCATCCACTTGGGATTTTCACAGTTTTAATTCAACGAAATGATTACATACAATTTTAGCTTCATACGCAGATGTTTAACAAATCTCTGATCAAGTTCCTAATAGTGATAAACACTTATTCGATAGCGAAACTTTCCAGTTTTTCCAACTCCGCTCCACTGTCTGTTGAGTTTCGTTTACCGGCGTTCCCGAGCGAGACCCGCATTACTCACTTGGTCCGCTTTCATCCACTACGGCTATCTGTCAATCAGTTTCCTCCAATTCTGATTGGTTCTCTGATTTGCAGATAGCTTCTACTTCTAAATGTCATGTTTCTATCTTTCTAATCTCTTAACAAATAGTGATATTATAATATCTAATAAAGCCTAATAAAGTCATTATGCAATTTGTTAAATATAAAAGTCTCATTCTATGATTTTAAAAATCTCTCCATAAGAAATGATTAAAAGTGCATGATTTTGTCACTTTTTAAATTGACGTGTCTCTACAGTTTCTTTACACTGCTAAATAGCCTGCAGATTTGGAGATAATATGGATCTTATGATTAGTGAGAGGTCTCTGAAGAAAATGGCTAGTTATCTCAAGGTGTCCGGTTGGTGAACGGTTCATGGGAGGCAAGTTAACTTGCTGTCATTGGTAAGGGGGTTAATTGGACTACCCCAAAAACTCAAAAAAATTGGCAACCACAAGCTAGTTTTGACTCCAGACACCACAATAGACCTTGTTCCAACTACAAAAATCTGATTCAAATTTGATTCATTTATAAATTTCAAACCTCACATTTCTGAACTCTCAAAAACCTGCTATGACCACATTCATGATCTATGTCGCCTATGTCTTTATCTTGGTACCAAAACTGCCTCCACAATCACCACCTCAATAGTTCACTCCAAACTGGATTACTGCAACTCCCTGAATTATAATCTTCCTATAGCCTTCATCAGTAAACTGTACTGGTCCGTGCTGTAACTAAGTCACGAAAGTCTGCCATATTTCACCTATACTGAAATCATTACATACTGGCTTAACTGAATGTATCCAATACAAATAATAACAATTACATTTAGTTCACTTCATTCATCAAAATCTATCTATCTGTGGAAAATACACTCCTCGGCCTTCTCAGCCCACACAACCCACATAATCCTCCTCTCATCTTACCTTTCATGTCCATGAAATCAGGCATTGCTTAAAAATCTGTAACTGTACTTTTCATATGCTGCACCAGAACTCTGGAACTAAACCTTGTAAACTCATCTTTCAATGCAGAGATTTCATTGCTGTATTCCGCTGCTTTGTCCCAAGTAACAGCTTGTGTCTTCAGGTAAGAAAAATGAGTCAAGTTATTTCCTTTCAAATGCCTTGAGAGAGGGTAGGCTTACCTTGAAATGACATGACATCAACATACAATTTGTGTGCAAAAACTCCTTTTACTTGCAACTTTACATTCAATTCATTAAGTTTTTCAAACATGTCCAGGCAACAGCAAAGTCACATAGCCAATTGGATTCTTTCATTTAGTATAGAAAGTCACAATCTGTTTTTCATTTCAAGAAATAAAAATTTCTTTATTATTTTTACATAGTTGTTAATGCACATTAAGTCATTCACAAGTGAAGAATCATAAGTGCGGGGTGAGTCACAAGACCTAAACAGTGTAGGCCAAACTGCAGAGTGCAGTTTTCAGTCGGCATTTAAAAACAATCAACGAAACAGTTAAGTCCGAAGTGACAGATTTAGGTAGATTGTTCCAAACAGACGGAGCAACGATTGCGAAGGAACGATTGGTGAGAGAAAGGCGAGTGCGCCGCTTTATCAGTTTACTAGCACCACGTGATCTCAGTAGGCGAGACTGTCCCTGCAATTGAATGACGTCTGCCAAGTAGCTGGACTGTTGTGTTGTTGAGGTAATAAGTGCAATCTTGTACTGAATTCGGTATCGTATTGGTAGCCAATGGAGACGAGCAAGGATCGGTGTAATATGTTCTGTTTGACGCACTTTACAAACAGTCCTGGCCAGTGAGTTCTGTACCCGTTGCAACTTCTGCAAGTTTTTTCCTGAGGTGCTGTAAAGTACAGAGTTGCAGTAGTCCAGTCAACTGCTCTCCACGGAACAGGCTATTGAGGCGGCTGTGTCAAAATCGATGCTGTTACAGATGTGCCTTAGAGCCCGCATGTGAAAGTATGTTGACTTGCAGATTGTGTCAACGTGGGCATCAAATGACAATGTGTCGTCGATGGTTACACCCAGACTGCGGATGTTGCTTTTCATTTGAATACAATGAGTGCCTATAACAACGGATGATATCCTGCCGTCTGTGCACTGCCGCGAGCGAGTTCCGACGACAATGGCTTGTCAGTCTTTGACGGAGGTGGAACGTACAGTTGGATTCGCCTACTAGAATGAAAGTGGAGCCGTCGATCGCTCCACACTGGCCTTCAAACAAGCGTTGCAAGGTATTCCGGGCAGAATGGATCGTGTAGTGCCTGGAACGTCAACGAACAGCGCTTGAACTTGATACGCTCTGGAACCCGTAGCCAATGCAGTTTGTCTCGAAGTAGTGAGGTCACATGGTCTTGCCAATGCACCTTGAAGATCAACTGAGCTGCAGCGCTGAGGATTGACTGTAGCCGGGCGAGCTGATGGTCGGAAAGGCCCAGAAGTAACCCGTTGCAGTAGCCAGTCATGTTATGATGAAGGCGCAAACCAGTTGTATGGTCACCACAGTCGAAATATACCAACGGACCTCTCTGATCGTTCAGAGTTGCCGGAAGCACGCACGGGTCACGCTGTCGACATGGCCAGCAAACGACACCGTTTCATCGAAAAGTATTCCAAGCAGGCGCACCTCCGTCGACGGTCGAATGTCGGCTTCATCAAGGTGAAGCTCAGTGCAAGTGATCGAAGGTTTCCTCCTTGGAGTGCTAAACCAAATGAACGACATTCTCCTTCAATTTTTCCTCTTTTTAGCACGTTTATCTTAACTCATTTTTACAGGCCCATAGGAACTGGGGAGTGCAAGGGTGCAGCTGCACCCCCTGGAAGATAAGGTTTTAAAAAAAATTTTGCTTGTGAAGATTTTTAAATAGAAGAAAGAGAGATGATGATCTTTTTTGCTCGTCAAGGCTTCAGGAGGATAAAGTAAAGTTAGTGACAACCTTTTTTGCTCTTCAGGGTTTTTCAGAGACATTTTTCCTCTTGTCACAACTTTTATCTTGAGAAAATCTGCACCCCCTGCTGAAAATTCATTCCAACGTGCCTGCATTTTTATGATAATTTAAGAAATTTTCATAAAATTTTAAACAATGTAATGATAATAAAGCCTCTCGCAAATACATAGAATTGTAGATAGACCATAGAGATGTTATTAAATAATCGACTATTGCATAAAATTTATGACTCCTGCACATTTGATCCTTGCTTTCATTATCACAAGTAGCCAAAAAGCAGTAATGCACAGTTAATGGCTATTGAAAAAAAAATTATTTGCTGTGCTCCGGCGGGTCGCAAGTTGCCCACCCCAATAGAGCTGTGCCGATTGCACACTTTGGCGATTTTTTCGATTATCAATTGTTCCTATTGTTACACAACCGATTGTTTTGCCAATACCGATTATATGTCGAATTTTCCAAATTGGGCGTTTTTAATTTAATGATCATACAATCAAATATGCCATAAATTAAGGTTCAGCATAAATGCACATGTCTTCTATACGCAGGTGTAATTCGACATTTACCAAGAGAGTCAATGCATGATGTATGTTTAATCATTAATGAATAATGATTTTGTTATTATGTCAAATTTGAAATTTTTATATTATCATTGTACTTTATAACCGATTGTTCCGATTACCATAATAATCTGCCTAAATACGAATGTTACCGATTGATCAGTATCGGCACCGGACTGGCGCCCGATTACCGATAGTTCCGATTGTCCTAATAATCGGTCCGATTATGAATTTTGCTGATTAATTGGCACAGCCCTAACCCCTGATATAAACTCAACTGTAATGCTGGTGTATTCGCAATTTTTTAATTTTAGATGACCTCTGTTCACATCTATTACCTTATTATTTTATGAAATTTTAGGAAATCTACACAACAGGTCCTGACTTTCCAAAACCAGCCGACCCTTATCTTAAGATCGGCTACAGCTATGGCATACGGTGGGTGAATACTACAATACTATTAAAAATGTCTAATATTTTTGATTAATGAAAAGTATGACGGCAATGCATTTTTATAAGATGATTGAGTGAAGCCTGGTAGCTGGCTCAATAGTTGCAAAATAGATGCTTAAGACATTCAAAATGCATCATTACTGGCATTCTTCATGCTCATAAATCAGATTTATTGACTTTATTCACTATTTGCATGGTGGTAAACTAAGGTGTTTTAAGATGTAAATTCTAAACACTTGTAGCTATTAAATAGAAATTTGCTGCAGTATGCATTGAACCACAACATCAAGATGAATTTGGACTTGTGAAAGGTCACAGAGACATGATATGTGTTTATCTGGTCAACAATGTCAAAGCCAAATTTCTTTCTAATCTTGAAAAACAATTGTACCATTCGGTTTCATTGTAAAAATTTTGGCATTTCGCCGTTGAGTCTACGATGTCGTTAAGTATTTTCAGCAAGGCCGTCTCGGTGGAGTGGCCTTGACAATAGGCTGATTGATGTTTTGGAAGTAGACCATTCCTGATAAGGTAAGTCACGAGTTTCCCTCTCGAGCGTACGGGCTCGTCGACAGGCCTGCCGACACTTGGCATCATAGAACGGTTGATGAAGACGAGGGCAAATTGAAAACGTTGTCCCTACAAGTACTTTTGATCGCGACTTTGGTGTGATATTTGACTCCTCTCTCTTTCTCTAGTCACATAAATTCAGTCTGCAAAATTTCTCATTATTATATTCGGGACATCTATCGCATCAGACATCTCCTCCCTAAGCCTGTTCTTATTCAGTTAGCGATCTAGTCGCCTAGATTATTGCAATTCCCTGCTTTTCGGCATCACAAATGTGGAGAAACTCCAGAGAATACAAAATTCCTTAGTTAGAGTCATATCCAAAACTCCCAGATCAAACATCTAACTCCTGCTAGACAGTCCCTACATTGGCTTCCTATCAAATACCGAATTAATTATAAAATTTGTCTTGTAATATTTAAAACCATATTATATAATGAACCCTATTACCATAAGATGCAACTTATCCTTCAACCTACTACTCAATCCACTAGGTATTTGGCAGGACTTTCATTTGTTGTTCCTTAATCTCACACAGTCATTGGCACTACCGGGTAGTTGCTTTTCAGTGTGTGGGTTTAAGCTCTGGAATTCATTACCACTGTCACATCATATAACTAAGAATTTATCATCTTTCAGATCTGGTCTTAAAACATACCTGTTTGAATTTGCTTATCCTCTTAGATTGCTCCCCCGCTGTTCTGACTGATCTGCCGGATTGACCTGGCTCTAATTCTATTTGGATTTGGTGTGCCATTGGCTGATGCCCTGGGCCTTATGATAGTGGTGCCATAGAAGTTTATTGGATTGATTGATTGGTCCGAGGTTGCTGGGGAATCCGTGGGAAACATTCTTTTGGACCTGCTCGCCAGAGGGACAGAGATGCCGCTCGCAGATGTAAGCACCAAGATGGAGGCCAATGACTATTCAGGTTGTCTCGTCGTCTAAGCGCAGACCACAAGAGCTGATGGGCAGTGCGTGAAGCCAGTCACTGGCGTGTGTCTGCTGCCACTGTTCTTAGGTGAGCCTGATGGTACTGGCTAAGGTCGGAGCTAAGTAAGTTGGTGATCTCCCTGAGAATTATTGGGCAGTCCCATGTGGCCTGCTTATTGAGTGAGTCTGATGTTGGAATAGGAATTTGGCTCTCTAGGCTCCATTTGGTGATAATTGCAGCCTCATGAGGGTCAATGGCCAGCCCTGCCTTCAGGAGAATGAATGACTGGAGTCCGCAGGTGCTCTCAGCTGAAACCAAAAAGGCAGAAGATGCAAGTGAAGGCACCTGATGAATGCCTAGTCCACCATCTCTAACAGGCAGTGTTGCCTGAACCCATTGGTTGTCCAAGCGGTGCATATTCAGGGTCTTGCTCAGTCCCTGGTGCATTGTGTTGTGCAATATGTATACATTTACAATAATCCAACCTGGATAGTACTAGTACCCAGACTACATGGATCGCTGCCGGTGTAGAGATGCACAGTCGAATCTCTGCAATCTTATGCAGCTGGAAGTAGCAGGCGTGAGTTACAGAGCTCACTTGGCCGGCAAAGGACAGAGTTGTCAAGAAGCACAACCAAAAGGCAAACTTCTTCTCTTTTCATACCTTATTGCTTGACCACTACTGGAAAATGTGCTCAATCTGTAACTGGACCCAGACTCTGGAACTCTCTGCCGGGACAGGTCCTCCAGACAAAATGTCTTTCAGCCTTCAGGCCTAGACTAAAAGCACATCTATTCCTGATTGCATGTCCCCTTATCCTAAACCAGGCAGTATGGACCGACCTCTGGATTTTCAACTACAAACTACCACGAACAAGATCTTTGACTATAATTTCATACTTGGGCGACCATCGATTGATGCAGATGCACTATTACAAAGGCGCTAAAGAATGCCCACAATTGATCGATTGATTGATTGATTTGGTGAATTTAATTTGACCCTACTCATCTATGTACACAGCAAATGAGACAGGTGGCAGCAAGCCTCCCTGTTGAACCCCTGCATGCAAGTGGATAAAGGCATAAAGCACCACCCCATATAAAATACTCTATTGCATTTACTAAACTAGTCAAATGAATCAGAATGACTCACTTCTTAAATTTCTGCTTCGTTAGCAAGCACATTAAGCCTTAACAATCAACTTGACCAAAAGCTTTCAAAATATTATGTGTAATATTCCATTTGATTCTTGCTTTTTCTATTTTTTCATTCTCACAGCTTATATACATCGTGATAAAATTTAAAAATTGTTGGTATTAAATTTATTAATGCTTGTTCTGTAAACAATTTAGATCATAAAACTGAAAAAGCTATAGCATTGAGCTAGCCGACCAGTTTGATAAAGCATTCGGAGCAGATGGGATTGAAGCTTTGCTCCTGCTCCGTGCGCATTTCAATACTGTGTATTTTACTAACTCTTCTGTTTCTGTTCAACGCATAATGATTCTACAACCTACATGGTTGGTTTTAACTTAAAGGTCAGTATGTATGAGAAATGAGAAAGACATGTATGAGAAATACGGGATACAGACAACTCGCCCCCAGTAACTCGCTCCCGGTAACTCGCCCCCAGTAACTCGCCCCCGGTAAACTCATACCCAGGTACAACTCGCCCCAGACAATTTGCCCCAGTAACTCGCCCCTGACAAATTCGTACCGAATTTAAAGAAACGACAATGGGTTAGAAATGTACAGTAGTACTTTCTTAATGCTATCTAGATATGGTCAACATTTAAAGACAATGTACAGAAAGTGTAAAACTAATGCAATCTAAAGATCCAAAGCTAGATATGGTAAACAAATGAAGTCATTGTATTGAAAATGTAAAAATAATGAACAAATGTCAACATTTAAAACAAAATGCACGGATGATGGTTAAAGAGTAAAGTTATAAGCAATCCTGCTTAAGTACTGGTAATCTTTCACAGTGCGATTTGGAAAATCGTCAACGACACGCTTAACTCGACAGCAATTGCAGCTGTCCTCATTTGTTAGCGACCTGGTGAATCGGGGGGCGAATTGCTGGGGGCGAATTTTCTGCAAAACTTTTACATTCAGGGGCGAATTTGTCGGGGGCGAGTTACTGGGGAGGGGCGAGTTTTCCAGTTGTGAGTTTCTGGAGGTGATTTGCCCATAAACCCAGCTATACAGAGGTATCACTCTCAGTTCCAACATGAGAATTTAGAAGATTTGCAGGGATTGTCTTTGGTTTGGTTTTCTTTTTAGTTGCTTGTGATTGTTATTTCAGATTGGTGGGCCATGGTGTTTTCTCTCAGACAGATGAAGAACGTTACAGACATCAGAGAAATATTCTTAACCCAGCATTTACTAAACAGTATGCACTATCTTTTTTGTCAGTTATGTACTAACATGATGCTGCTTTTTATCTATTATTTAAATGATTTATTGACTACTACTACTACTTGACACCACTACCTAGCTTCTTTTGTAACACCTTTACCAAAGTGGGTGGTTACCAACTTACCAGGCTTCTGTGTATATCGGTAAAAGGAGCAAGCTTAGCCAGTGGCGTATTTAGGGGGTACGCTACTGAGCCATAGCGTACCCCTTTGGTCTTTGTGGGTTTTTTTATTTGCTTGTCACCACGTTTTAGAAGGACGATAACCTTTTTGCTTGTCACCACGTTTATTTTTCGAACTTCAATTTCAGCACACCCCTTTGAGCCTTTCTAAATACGCCCATGAGCTTACCTTATTAATCCTGTAACAAAAGAATCACAAATATGTCAAAATATGTGCAACTGAACCTATTATAGGGGCACAAAAGAACTTGAAAATGTCCCGAATATGATAATGAGAAAGTTTTTTAGACTGAATTTATGTGACTAGTGAAAGAGAGGGAAGAGTCAAATGTCACACCAAGGTTGCAGTAGTACTTCTAGGAACAATATTAGAACCTTCTAGTACTACAGATTTCAGAGGTTCAAATTTGGTCAATTGAGCTGGAGTACCTAATAGCAAGAACTCGGTTTTTGATGAATTTAAAAGAAGCTAATTTGAATCCATCCATTACTGAATATTAGTGAAGGCAGTGAATAAAGTCTCGAGGGATGAGTTTGAAGAAGATTGATCAAAAGGATGAGAATTTGAGTATCATCAGCATAAAGATGATATGCCACTTGATGTTCTTCAAGAAGTGAACCCAAGGGTATTGTATAGAAAGTAAATAAAGAGGTCCAAGGACAGAGCCTTATTTATTTATTTATTTATTGAAAGTTAGGATTTATGTGGTGAATCATCCTAGAAGGACTACTTGAACACATTACAAAGTACATGAATATTGAATAATATAGGTCAGGATTTAACAGAATAGCTCATCTCAAACAGCCAAGTCTTCAGTTGCTTCTTAAATATGTCCAGAGAAGGTGATGATTGAACACAGACTGGAAGACGATTCCAGGCTTTCGCTGCGGTAACCGGGAAGGCACGGTCGCCGGCAGTGGCAAGGCGTGTGCACGGCACGAGGAGTGCTTGAGTAGAGCCAGATCGCAGACGCCTTCTACTGTCTGTGTCAGCCGATCTCTGGAGTTCGCACTGGAGATAGGAGGGGCCGATGTCGTGCAGGCACCGATAGACGAGGGTTGCCAACTTATACGTTATTCGCTCGGGGACTGAGAGCCAGTGTAGGTCGATCAACAGTGGCGTGATGTGGTCATACTTCCTTGATCGATGGATCAGGCGTGCAGCCGCATGAAGTACGCTCTGGAGTCTGTCAAGGAGGTGTTTCGGGAGCCCTGCTAAGGTGGCATTGCCGTAGTCGAGTTTAGTGATTACTAAGGCACTGATCAAAGTCTTCAGGGCAGTGAGAGAGACATATTTTTGTATGCTGCAAATTAACCGCAGTGCTGCGAAGCAGCTGGCGATGGTGCATGTCACGTGTTGCCTCGTCGTGGCAGTATTATCGATATAGATGCCGAGATTTCTGACGTAGGGGCTTGGATGGATATTGTGACCATTGATCCGGACCGAAGTGGATTGGAGCAGGTGCTGCTGTCTTCTGGTTGCCATCCATAAGATTTCTGTCTTCGCAGTATTGAGCTGGAGACGATTTGAGCCCAGCCATTCTGTCATTTCTGCGACACAGTTCGTAATTCGTGATTGGAGTTGTTGGGTAAGAGCTGAGTGACAACTCCCATATACTTGGGTATCATCTGCATATAGGTGTGCCTGCAGATCATGCTTGCAAGCTATGTCGTGTAGATCGACCAGGTATAACGCAAAGAGGATGGGTCCGAGGACCGAACCTTGAGGGACCCCATTCGTGACTGGGTAATTCTCCGATGTTGAGTTGGCGCAGCGTACAGAGTAATTGCGCTGGTTAAGGTATGACGAGAACCATGCAAGTGCGGTGCCACCAACTCCGTAAGTTATTTCCAGCCTCTTCAGCAGAGTGTCGTGGTCGACAGTATCGAACGCTGAAGTCAGGTCTAGTAGTATCAGTGCCGCTACCTTTCCGGTGTCGAGTTCACGTAGAATATCTGCGATTACCTTCAGGACCGCTGTCTCGGTTGAGTGTGAGGCGCGGTAGGCCGACTGCAGACTTGGAAGCAGCTTGTGAGTCGTCAGATATTGGTTGAGCTGACTTGCTACAAGGCGCTCCAGTAGCTTAGAAAGAACCGATAGGTTAGAGATCGGTCGATATGATTTGACATCTGAGGGGTCAGAGTTAGATTTCTTGATCCGAGGAACAACATAAGCGGTCTTAAAGATAGTGGGCACTGTCCCCGAGGAGGTCGAGCGATTGAAGAGCTCAGTGATAAACGGGGTTAAAATTTCAGCACTCTCTTTTAGTAGATTGGTTGGTAATGGGTCCAAGGAGCAGTGTTTGTCCGGGAGTGCCCGTATGCTTGCGGCGACTTCTTCTACCGTCAGCGCTCGGAGGGTGCAGAACTTGAGGGACACCACAAGACAGATCAGTGGCAGTTGAGAGATTATCATCTATTATCACTGATTTTGTATGGGGGTGTAAATATGAAGTAAACCAATGTAAAGCAGTGTCAGAGACAACGAACCAATGTTCAAGACGATGAAGAAGGATAGAATGATCAACAGTATCATTCATATGTCATAATATTGGTAACTACTCTTTTCTCTCTCAATCTCTTTCAGTAATTCAGTCGTCTCTGACATTGTGTGACATTGTGTGACATTATGGACCTTTGATGTGCCATACTTTTCTGTTGTCCTTAACTGCATTTTGCAGTTCCTTGATGCTCATGATCATTGCTTCCATAATGTTATTCATCCATCTTGTCTTCTGCCTGCCTCTTTTTCTTTTCCCCTCAACAGCTGCTAAGCATCAATTATTTCACCAACAAATCGTGTCTTGTCATAAAATGCCCAAAGGCTCCAGTTTTTGTTTTAGAATCAGTCCTGTGTTTTGGCTTTTTGGCCTGATTTCTGCAATCACCTCTTGATTTGTTCTCCTGGTTGTCCATGAGGTTCTCAGCATTTTTCTTCAGCTTGTAGGGGACGATCACATAATCGCCATCATTTCTTCCATCGTCGGAGCAGAGAATGCAGTGAGATGAGGACCATTGTGAGAGAAGGTCGCCGGTCCCACCATGGCTGTCCTTCCATGTATCCCACTGATCTTGTCATCAATATATTGGTGGTAGTCATGATAAGTCATCGGCACTAAAATCAGGATGTGGAGCCGAGTTAGTGTCCCTTTCATGTGACCTTTTCTTCTCATTATTCTGCATTGTGTCTAGCTTTTGACTCTTAATTAACTTGACTTAATTTCACTCTTGACTTGTAGCTATCTGCTCTAAACCCCTTAGCAGCCATATTTCTCTTTTTTCACCATTAGAAATAATTGTTTTTAAGTCAATTTATGTAAGTTAAACCCATAATCAATTCCAAGTGTTGGGTCATTCTGGTCTCTGATTGCAGGCAAGCAGCAGCACAAGTGGCTTATGCCATTAATCTAGAATTCTTTGCCATTCCTTTCATAAGACCTGTGTTTGCCTTCTTTGCACTATGTACTATCTATTTATCTATGAGTAGGCGATGAATGGCTGGGTTGGCTGCCATGACTCAATACCAAGACAGTCATTCAGCCAAACAGCCCCACTCAATGCTGCTTAACTTCAGTTTCTAATGTGAACCAGTTGCACAATGCCAAGAAGGCCAATAGTTGCATTAAACTTAAGATTTAGTTTGTGTTGTACATCCATGCATTCTACTCTTTAGTGATTAAATTATTTACTTTTTGGAATATAAAAGTGTATTGCAAAGCCGTTTTGATAACTCTTTCCATTCTATGACAAAATTTCAGTAAATAAACAAATAACAATATGTTGAAATTGATCTTCTTGACAGATATCTTGAGTCAATGTTGCGCCATTATAATGAAGTTGCTGATACTTTAATTGAAAATCTAATGCGAGCAGCAGATGGAAAAACAGTTGTTCAGATGTATGACAAGATTCAGAAGACAACTCTGGATGTAATTTCCAAGGTATTTGCATAATATTGCACTCCACTTATAAGCGCATCAGAAACAAGCACAAACCGTTTATTAGCACAGTAGGCGTCCGGTCCCGTTCTCAGACTACCGGTAAGCTTATTCATTGGAAGTAAACTACACATATAAGCACAAGCCATATAGGCACAATTCTGCTACATGCACACACTGGACATTGTCATGAGATTAAATGAAAAAGATATTTAAAAGCTACTACATATCAATTGATTTTCAATGAACAGAAATAGTTGCAGCTGAATGTGTCTAAATAAATATAATTCATGCTTGTCAATTTTTTTGTACTTAGGTTGCTTACAATAAAGAAATTAATGCACTGGAGAATGACTACAGTGAGTTTGTTCGTGCTTTTCATCTAATGACAGACGGGATGTCAGATGTTGTAAATGGCTTCTTTGTTCCAGTAGGTATAATTGAATAATAACTTAATAATAATAAGCAGTCCATCAAAATTGATGATGACGTCGCCTGTGAGTCCATATATGATCTATGTCTAGAGATCGTTAGGACTTTTGTTTTTGCTTTAAGTCTGATGTAATACTAATGTAACTTGCTACTTTATATGCAATATAGTGTCAGATATTTTTGATGATGTAGGCTAAGTTGATTATATAATATATATTATATGCCTGGCATCTCCAAAGATTTTTTAGCAAGGGGCCACATTGCTGACTTCTGGAGGCTTGGCAGGCCACAAACAAATGAAATTAAATTTAGTAGAATAGATTTAGTACAATTTGCACAAATTCCTCATTTTTGCTGCGGGCCGGATTACAGAACTTACGTCAAATACGTCATTCCTTATAATTATGTCATTCAATGAAACCTGTCAGTAGACAGATTTCATTCAGTGACGTGGTAATTGTCTGTAAGTGGTATGGCTGTTCTAAATGCATTCAGATATTTTCACCCAATGAAGCAATTTCAGTATTGGTGAAATCGGATGGAATATGGATGCATTTTTTTGCTACATAAGTCCATGCATTCTAACAGTTTTAAGGATGATTTTTCTATTTTACAGTTCCTGTTAGACAGAAAAGTTACCAAGTCTGAATTCTCAAAAGGAACCAAATACCTTCGTGACACGGGCAAGAAATGGCTGATGGAGAGATGTACTGCAATGGAGGCTGGTGATTATGTTCCAGAAGATGCTCTTACGCTCTGGGTTAAAGCTTATGGTAAAATTCAGATCATTAGAACACTTGATTAGGTATATAATAATCACGTTTCAAACACCAGATTGAAGTGTATGTATAATGTAGCATATGACGGAGGATGACGTATGTTTGGGGAACTAGACTTGTTGACGACAATACTGACTTGATTAAGGCACGTACACTGTATTTAACGCTTGCTCCTGGTTTGATTCAGCCATTTTTCACTGCTCTCGTCATAGCTGTAGCACTCCGGTACCATGAAATCAATACTGTCACTATGCATGATTTTCCTTTTCCGTGTGAACTCGCATCTCACTTGGCCCAGTCTAAGATGCGAGTTTGAGTTTGACTATGCAGACATTAGAGTTCTGAATTCTGAATGCTGTTTCTTTAAAAATATTGCCTGTTTTAATTCATTTAACCTCATCCCATCAGCACAATTCTCGGTTTCCACTAGGCTGTTGCTATTTGGCAGACGTGACATGCTGCTGAATAAAAGTAGATGCTTTAAACGCGCAAGAATCATTGTTAATAAGTCAAATGCTCGGTGTGTCCATGTGTTTTTAATTCTGCTACTCTCAGGTGATATTGAGTTAAACCCTGGTCCTTTTGCAACATCTTTGAACTTTGGACATCTTAATATTGCCTCAATAAGAAACAAGGCTTCTTCATTGCATAATTACTTAATTGAGTTTCCTCTCCATATTCTGGCCTTGAATGAGACATGGCTGCACCAAAATGATACTCCATCATTTTTATCTGATTTACATCCTCCTGATTTTTCCCTTCTTAGCAATCCTAGGCAGCATGGCAATGGTGGCGGAGTTGCTTTTTTGTACAAAAAATTTCTAAATTTTACCCAACTGTCAGTCCCTCAATCACTTGAGGTCATTGCAGGAGCACTTGATTCTGGTAACAAAAGAATTTCCTTTCTAAACTTTTACAGACCGCCATCATCATCCTTTGCACTTTTTATGACAGAATTCCAATCAATTCTGGAGATATTCATTTCCTCTCCTGGTGAACTTATAATCTCTGGCGATTTTAACATTCATACTGATAATTAAACAGACATTCATGCAGTGCAGTTCAAAAATCTTTTAAATAATTTTGACCTTAAGCAGCATGTCACTGGCCCAACTCACCATCTAGGTCATACACTTGATCTTCTTATGACAAGAGCTGATAGCACAGTTGCTTCTTTTGTCTCAAATAATGATTCCTATCTCTCTGATCATCTTACTGTATCATGCTCTGTGAACTTTCAGTTTAAGGCTCCCTCCTCTAGAAAGTCGATCAAATTTAGACCCTGGAGGTTGCTAGACATAGAGCAGTTTCAGTTGAAAATTCTTTCTTCGCCATTATTTACTTCCACAACAGAATCCGTAACAGAATATGCAAATCTTTTTCAAAATGTTTTGTGCAGTATTTTGGATGATCTTATCCCCGAGAAAACTAAAATTGTTACTGATAGGCCTTCACAACCCTGGTTCAACAAAGATATTTCTGATGCACGTCAGCGTAGGAGTAGATTGGAACGAGCTTGGCGTCATTCCAAACTGCCATCAGACCTTAAACGGTTTAGGAAGCAATGTCGTTATGTTCGTAAACTAGTCAATAATGCCAAAGCCCAGTTTCTATCCAATCTGATAAAAGATAATCTGAATTCACCAAAATCTTTATGGAATTCCTTAAATAAACTTTTGCATCGAGACAAAAAAGTACACTACCTCAGTCAAATTCACCTCAACAGCTAGCAGAAAAATTTCTACAATTTTTTCTCAGATAAAATATCTAGCATCAGGCTCAAATTTCCAACACACCCCACAGAAGACAGCTGCTCACTGCCAAAAACCCCATCCCCAATATTCACAGCATTCCGCCCCACCAATCTGTCTGAAATACGCCAAATTATTTTCTCATTGCCGAATAAACAGTGTCTGCTGGATGTTATTCCAACTGATATCCTTAAGCAGTGTTTTGATGTGCTTGGGCCAGTAATTACCCGTTTGGTTAACCTATCTCTGTCATCAGGTACCTTTCCATCAACCTATGCTAGTGCTCTAGTTCACCCTCTACTGAAAAAGCCAACACTCGATCCAAATGATTTTTCTAGCTATAGACCGATTTCAAATTAAAATTTTATATCTAAACTCGTTGAACGCATTGTGCTCAGTCAAATAAATGTACATCTTTCATCCCATAATCTTTTATTGCCTAAACAATCTGCATATAGAAAATTTCATTCAACTGAAACTGCTCTCCTAGCTGTTCATGATTATATTCTGTCTGCTATGGATAACGGCAAGGTAACTGCACTTATTTTACTAGAATTGTCTGCGGCTTTTGACACCATAGATCATGCAATCCTTCTCCACAGACTCGAACATTGGTTTGGCTTATCGGGTACTGTATTAGAGTGGTTCACATCCTATCTTAAACATCGCAGTCAATCTGTTTATTGTAACGGTGCACAGTCAAACTCAGCTAAATTAGATTTCGGTGTTCCCCAGGGATCTGTTTTAGGCCCTCTCCTTTTCACCTTATATACAATGCCCCTTGGATCTCTTCTTACACAATTCTCTGCTGATTATCATTTCTATGCTGACGATACACAGTTATTCATTGCCTTCGACGATAAAACCTCCTCCATGTCACTAGAAAATATGTCCTTTGCCTGCAAAACGTTCAGTCTTGGATGTTTAATAATAAGCTTGCACTTAACCCTTCAAAAACTGAGTTTTTACTTCTTGGTACATCATTTAATCTAAGTAAATTTGAAGACATAAATTCATTTATATTTGACAACATTTCAATTAATCTAAGTCAGTCTGTCCGCAACCTAGGGGTGATATTTGATAAGAACATGTCGTTTAACGATCATATAAATAAGGTCAGCAGAGCTGCTCATATGCAAATCAGAGATATTCGACGAATTCGTGATTTTGTGCCCAAATCCGCTCCGATTCCTCTTGCAAACGCCCTTGTCAGCAGCAGACTTGATTATTGCAATTCTCTTTACAATGGTATGACCAGATCTAACATGCAAAAGCTTCAAAGGATTCAGAATTCTATTGCCCGAGCCACTACAAAAACTCGTAAGCATGATCATATTAAACCTGTTCTTCAAAAGTTACACTGGCTGCCAGTAGAACAAAGAATTGTTTTTAAGACTGGTGTCCTTGTTTTTAAAATTCTGCAGTCTGGCCAACCTCAATATTTAAAATCTATGATAAACCATCCAAAACATTATCATTCAACAAGATTTGCTGATTCATTGTTAAATGTACCTAGAACCAACACTGAAATTGGTAAGAGAGCTTTTCTATTTCTGGGCCTAAAATCTGGAACTCTCTCCCTCCGGCTGTCAGATCTTCCAATTCATTGACCATCTTCCGATCCAGACTTAAGACACATCTCTTTCAATTGGCGTTTCCTCCATAGTCCGTCTCACTCTCTCCCTCTGACTGATCTCTGGAATGACCTGGATCTTTTGCGGATTGATTTTGAAGTACCATCGATTGATACCTTGGGTATTAGAACTGGTGCTATAGAAGTGCATAATTATTAATTATTATTATTATGAAGAGATCGACAGCAAACTGGTTTGATAGATGCAAGCCTCTGGCGGCGTTGTCAGCCAGTCCTTCCGACCTCGACTTCCTCCTGCGACTGATTCAGTTAATGTGAAGCCAGCAGTCAAGTTAGCTGCCATAATTTTGGATATAAAGGTCTATTGGGTCCATTCCTTGCAGCTTCCCCAAAGTGCAACACAAATCTTGTGTATTATGCTCAGTGTTATCTGAAGTACATACTTTGAGAGTATGTTTTAGGTGTATCTGCTCTAGGTGCCTTGAGATTTGCAACCTTTAAGGTAGGTCACTAGTTAATTCTATCCCCTCTTTTAGCGGTGATGGTTTACCTTCGACTATAGCTCTTCACAATGTTGTTTTCATTGGTCACACACTTGTTTGGGTCTCTGAGTGTAATCTCATTATTGTTATTGACAGCTATTGTTCTAGGTTTGAATGAATTGCTCTGATTGTTTGCTGTTTGAAATATGTGCCTTTTGTTGCTTTTCATTATGTTCTCTTCCAATTCTGTACATAGAGTACTTCTGTTTCTTTGTCATCTTATTAGAAGAGTAATAATAAACTTGCACTGGGTCCACTGAAGGCAATTTCTTCATTTTGAAACGCCTTAAAAATCAGCTGTTTCTTTGTTTGCTGAGAAGAAAGCAACAAACAAAAAACAATGACATTTAAGGTGTCTCAAAAAGGAAGAAACTGTATTCAGTGGATTTAGTGCAAGCTATGTATTATTACTCTTCCAAGATGAGCAAATAGATTTCCAGTGATATTGATCAATTGTTATTATCAAAAGAAATGAATTACTATATCGTCTGCATTCAACATGTCAACTACTCACTTACAGAATAGAAACATGGGATGAATTGCTGAAAAGACTCTTTTATATTTATATAATTTAGAAGTCCAAAAAGATAGGACCAAAGCAAAGACAGCAAGGAGAACCAAAGTTCATATAGTTTGACTCTGAATAAACACCATCAAGCTATGTATAATACAGACCACAATGCAGTTTAATTGGTAATTAATTATAGTTATCATTGTTAGAAACTAGAAATAACTATAGGTCTAAGCAATTATAAGTATTTTATATACTTAGAAATTGCTTTTTAGGTTTATCAACAAAACAAGCTTCAGATCCAGAGACAATTGAACTGATCATTGATGATTACATGACAGTATTCTTTGCTGGTAAGTCTTTTGATACAAGACCTGATTGGACTTTCTGCTTGCTAGACACAGGGATATAGCTGTAATAGAATTTCAGACTTGGAGTCAAGGCCACAACTTTCAAGGCCAAGGCAAGGCCAAGGACTTGTTGCATGAGGCCAAGGCCAAAGACAGCAGGTCCAAGACCGGGGACCAGAGGTCCAAGGCCAAGGACATCAGGTCCGAAGTCGAGGCCAAGGCTGAGGAGCTCGCATGTAGGCCTTTGCACTACAAAGTTTGATTTTTGACAGTTGCTAAAGTTGCTAAAGTCAAATGATAGACTGAGACACCCAAGTTGGTATGTTTTGGTTAACTGGCAAAGGATAGACCTGGCACTTCAACATATAAGCAAAATCTAAATCTTTGAAAGTTACAAATATATTTCCAAAGTATATATTTCCAAAGTATATATTGACGAAAATGCTACAAGACCATATACAGGGGACCCCCTTTATAACGCAGACTTTGGGGTCCATAACTAGACCCGCGTTATAACGAGGTCCGCGGTATACTGAAATGGACCATATGCGGCGCTATATAAATTTTATTAGCCATCATGATCGGTACGCGGACTATTGACCACAGGACGATTGACCATAGGACGATTGACCATAGGACGATTGACCACTGGACGATTGACCACAGCGGACTTTTGACCACTGGACGATTGACCACAGTGGACTTTTGACCACTGGACGATTGACCACAGCTGTGAGTATCAGGCTTAGCACGCTGTCTGCTGCATGCATGCACGCACGCATACAAAAAAAGGAAACCAAATGCTATTGTCTATATATTATCTATCTATAAATATATATATATATATAGACAATAGCATTTGTATATATATGTATATATATGCATATATATGTATATATGTATATATATATGTATATATATATACAATGACGTAGGCAATGCCTACGTACACAATGACATAGACAATGACGTACAATGCTCAATGACGTAGTCTACCGGGCCCTGGTACGAGCTGGCATACCATCGGTCAAGGAACCGCCCGGTCTTCTCAGATCCGATGGAAAGAGACCAGACGGCATGACCATGATTCCGTGGCAAGCCGGTCGCTGCCTGGTGTGGGACGTCACAGTGGCAGACACAGTCGCTGCCACTCATCTGCCAGTGACGTCTCTCTCTCCCGGAGCCGCTGCTGAAGCAGCATCAGTGAGGAAAATCGCCAAGTTCACTGACTTGTCGGCCGACTATTTCTTCTTGCCATTGGCCTTCGAGACTCTTGGTCCTATCAGTCACGACGCACTCACTTTCATAAAAGAGGTGGGTCGTCACCTCTCCGTACTTTCCGGAGACACAAGAGAGAAAGTTTTTGCTCCAGCGTATTTCGATGACCTTACAACGCTTTAATGCGATTGCCTTCAAGGGACTTTCTCTGCTTCTGGTCCGGATCAAGACGAGAGCTGAAAAGTATATATTCTTCTGTCTCCGGACACTTTCTTGTAATAAGTCCCTCGGGAACTAAGTACCGAGGGCATAAAAAAAAATGTATATACATGTATATATAATTTTTTATATGTATGTATATATGTGTGTATAAATATGTATATATATGTGTATATATATGTATATATATGTATATATATGTATATATATGTATGTATATATATGTATATATGTATGTATATATATGTATATATATGTATGTATATATATATGTATATATATGTATATATATATGTATATATATATAAATTTTTATATATAATATATATATTGGGGTGGAGTGAAAAGGACGAAATTTTAAAAATTTCAATTTAAAATTCTAATAGTGGGGAAAGTTGTGCAAGGTATCAGTGATTTGTTCAGTGAAAATTTTGAATTTTTAAATGAACGTTAAGAGCCTCCCAGAAACGATGAAGTTTGGGCCTTTTGTGCAATTATTGCATTTTGGCTTATAGGCCTTATTCATTTACGTACAACTGTTTTATTTTAATAATACAAGCAATACAATTATCCAACACTCCTTTTGTAAAGAGGTAAACAGATTTACAAACATTTTCTATTGCAACTTGCATACTTATAGACCCTGTAGTGCTGCGGCAAGCTTCGTTATGTCTCACAATATGCAAAGCACAGTACATGCCGCTCAATTACACAATATAAACTTTACTGTGAAACCACAGGTTTCTGTCTGATTCTGTCTGAAGTCTGATTTTGTGCTAGAATATGGCATGATCCTGAGAGAGGCATGCTTTGACTTTATGTGTCCTTCTCTTGCAATTGGACCATATACTGCAGCACTGGCCTCAGTTATTAGCTTCACACATCTTTCAGTTGCCTGAGAATGGCACTGAAATCTCTGAAAGTTCAACTGCTGATCTGCGCTCTTTATCAAGGTAGAAATGCCTTGGCCTGAGAGGTTAGAAAGTAGAGGAGGAGCTGATGGTTGTTTCTTGTGCCAGTTAATTAGGTCAATATAGGCCTAACTGGCAGCATCAACATTGAACACTGGAATTTTGAATTTTGGAATTCGAGTGATATTTGAAGTACGTCTAGCTTTCAGTATTCTTCATAGCACTACCTTCTCTGATGTGTTGCTGTGCATCTGCATCTGATAACATTGCCAGCAGTAGATTCTCTTCATGTCCAAAGTAGCCGTTTCTTTGGATTGCCAGATCATCTACTAATTTAAGTTCTACAGGAAGGTATCGTGATAATGAAATTGTCGTCCAAAGTTGGTGCCTTCCGTCCTTGCAGGATGGTTTCATTTCGATATGAAACCAGACTAGAGTATATACTTTTGTATCATAAGTTGCTAGTTTTTCAAATTTTCAGTTGGGTTTTCCGTACCTTGGTTAGCTGTTGCAAGCCATCTTGAATGTGCGAGTTTCCTTGGGTCGCGTGATGCCAAACTCTGTGAACAGTAACCAAGTGTTGTAGCCTTCCAAACGTCCGACAGATAAGCCTTATCTGAACTTAAGTCTTCGCATGTTACAATGGGTATCTCTCCTTCAATTAAATCGAAACCTACAATGGAAAAGTTCTGACAAGTTTGTAGCTGCTGACCAAGTGGACCAGAAACCCCTTAGGTCCTGTACCGGTAGTTGACCCACTGCAAAGGTCACCCTACTTCTTCTAACAACCTCATAACATTTCCTGATTTCCCAGTATTAGTTACAGTACCATCGCAACCAATAGCAACCAGTTTCTGTAAGTCAGCTCCTTTCTCTTTTAACATGTACACAATACACGTTTTGATTCAAATCGCAGATTCTTTCTCGTGAAACGTGACCAACCTGACTCTAAACAATTGCCACACACTCCTCTATTACAGTTTTTATATGATTTATCCCATCTTTCTTCTTAGGCACTAGTGTTTTATCCTTACTTCCATCAAAAGAAACACATTCGATAACATTGCTGTCCTCCTCTTCATTCAGTTCCGTTCTTTTCCTTTCCCTTCAATTCTCATTTTGCTTCTGTCTAAATGTGGGTTTTATCGTCTTCATAAACGAGTACAATGTCTTGAAAACATGCCGAAGATATGGCAGCTACCTACCTTATCTGATACAGAATACATGTCATGCAGCTATTAAAGATATATTAGGCAGAGAAGTTCGCACTTGTGAAGAGGTCTTCTTTGTTCTTTTACCTTACTCTCAGTTTCTCGTGAAATCCCTGGCGGATCATAGTTGTCATCATTAGGAGTATCACTATCTGAAGTATAGGCCTATGTATCTTCATTAGGCCTACTGATGACTTCAACAGGAACATCTGCTTGCCCACTTGTGGATGGTTGTGATGCAGAGACCTTGGAGAGTTCTGAGTGTCTTCTTGCCAACCTCTTTAGAATATTCCCACATTCCGTGATGTCAATTCCTACCACGGCCATTCGTCTAGCACCTCGCTGATGCAACAGAAATTCACGATCCTTTACAGGCACCTTGTTTTTTATCACACAGGCCACTAGCTGGTAAAGTGTAATTAACTTCAGCACCCTTGTGTGAGACAGTGGGAATAGAGGATATATCCCAACGCAGAAACATACCCAATTACCAATTAGCAATATTACTGAAACTTGAGGACGCTTGGGGAGGCTCTAAACATTAATCCAGTTAAGTGATTTTTTGCACAGTTTCTCTCTATACCATAACACAACTTTTCCAAACTATTACATTTACATCAGTAAGAAAAAGTTTTTTCACTCCACCCTAATATATATATATCAACTCATTATTGTCCTTTTCATCATTCCCAGCATTTGGTTTCCCTTTTTTGTATGCGTGCATGCATGCATGCAGCAGACAGCGTGCTAAGCCTGATACTCACGACTGTGGTCAATCGTCCAGTGGTCAAAAGTCCGCTGTGGTCAATCGTCCAGTGGTCAATCGTTCTATGGTCAATCGTCCTATGGTCAATCGTCCTGTGGTCAATAGTCCTAGAACCTCATGATCATAATGGAACAACCACGATTATCGAAAACCCTTGAAAACATCTTCTTTACGTATACGATCACAGAATAAATTAGAGATGGGAAAGAACCCGAACCAGTTCTTAAAGAACCGAACCCGAACCCTACTTTTTGAAGAACCCGAACCGAACCGAACTCAAAACTTCAAGGTAAACAAAGAACCCGAACCCGAACCGAACCCGCGTTGGCTAGAACCCGAACTAGAACCCAAAGTCTTGGGTTCTTTCCCATTTAAGTCAAATTAAAATTTTATTTGACTCTTTGTAGCTATCAATTGCATGTCCATTGTCCACTGTTTTAAATGTAATCATTTCACTTCAGTTACAAGTTATATGTATTGCAGCTTACAGGTACTAGTTACAGCCTAAATGTTAACAACACAGCTGCTATTAAATGCAACGATGTACAATTTTTATAACACAAAATTTGATAAAATTAAGTTACTAAGAAGTTAGTAAGAACTCGAACCGAACCCGAACCGAACCCGAACACTACTTTTTGAAGAACCCGAACCGAACCGAACTCAAAACTTCAAGGTAAACAAAGAACCCGAACCCGAACCGAACCCACCTTTAATAATAATAATAATAATGTGATTTTAAGTGGTTTAGGAGGCTAAGTAAGCCTGTGTGAAAACCACTGATGTAACCATCTGCATTCAATAACCTAGTTTATCTAGATAGCCTTTGAATCCGTTCACTGTTTCAACTGTCACTCCCACCTCGTCCAAACTGTTCCATTTATCCACAACCCTTGCACTAAAAAAGTTTTTCTTTCTTGGACCAACCCTCTGCTTAAACATTTTGCACTTGTGGCCTCTTGTGCTGCTATAGTGTGCCAATGTAAAGAATCGATCATATGGCACATCTACTTTCCCAGTCATTATTTTGTATGTTTCTATCAAATCCCTCTTTCTCTTCTCCTTTCTAATGTTGTCAGTCCACAATATTGAAGTCTTTTTCAGAGCTTAAATTATGGCACCCATTGACCATCTTCGTTTTACTCGTCTTTGCACTTTTTCTAAAAGTTCTATATCTTTTTCAAGAATGGATTCCAAGCCTGAACACAGTATTCCAGATGAGGCCTTACTAATGACTTATAAAGTTTAATGATTATCTCTTTGTCACGACTCACAATTGTCCTTTTCACCATTCCCAACATTTGGTTTCCCTTTTGCTGCCTCCATGCATTGGTGAGATGGATTCATACTTCTATGGGTGATTATCCCCAAGTCTCTTTCTTTTTCTGTTGTGGTTAGAACCTTCCCCTAAAGAATATTCATTACCATTATTAGACTTCCCAACATGCATTACAGAACATTTATCAATATTGAAAAGCATCTGCCAGTCCACAGACCACTGAAACAATTTCCTTAGATCTTCTTGTAAAATTTTTGCATCATCCTCCGAGTCTATATTTCTGCATAACTTTGTGTCATCGGCAAACTTTGAAATTTTGGACAGTAATCCTTCATCGATGTCATTTATATATATTAGAAAAAGCAATGGCCCAAGCACTGAGCCCTGAGGCACTCCACTGATAACTCTTGCCCATTGCGAATGGCCTCCCTAATGCCAACCTTCTGTCTTCTTCCCTTCAACCAATTTTCAATCCATCTGAGAATATTGCCCCTTATTCCACAGGACTTCAGTTTGGCAGCCAGCCTTATATGGGGTACTTTATCAAAAGCTTTGGCAAAATCTAAATATATTATGTCTACTCCCTTGCCCTTGTCTAGCTTATCAAAAACCTCCTCCAGAAAGTCCTACAGGTTGGTCAGGCATGAACGCCCTTTGTAAATCCATGCTGACTATCTTTAACAATTTTATGCCTAGTCAAATGTTCCAAAATGCTTTCTTTCAGTATTTTTTCCATAACTTTACCGATTACAGATGTTACAGATAGGCTCACTGGTCTGTAATTGCTTGGTTCACTTCGTTTTCCCTTCTTGAACAGTGGGCTGACTAATGCGTCTCTCCAGTCTTGCGGTACTACTCCAGTTCTGAGTGATTCATTGATTATCAAAGCAATTGCATGTCCTATTTCATTTCGAACCTCAGAAAGAAACTTTGGATGTAAGCCATCTAATCCTGGGCTCTTGTCTGTCTTTAAATTGGTCAAAACCTTGATAACACATTCTTTTGTACACACTATATCTGTTAGCATTTCTTCTTCATTTCCATCAAACACAATTTTGGCTTCTGGCATAGTATTTGTATTTTCCTCTGTAAATACTGAACAAAAATAGTTATTTAGAATCTGTGCAGTTTCTACATCGTCTGTTATTGCACATCCTGCGCTGTCAAGAGGGGACCGACTGTGTCCTTTCGTCTCAACTTTCTATTACAATATTTGTAGAAACTTTTACTGTTCTGTTTTATATTTTTGCTAATCTACCTTCAAAATTTGCAATAGCCATCTTGTTAGTAACTGCTGATGCTTTTTCTTTTCTGAGTATACTGTTCCTCCAAGATCTTAAGTCTGTGCTGATTCTGCTCATTTCCTTTTACTTGCTAATCTGAGTTTACTTAGTTTCCTCCACGCTTTGTTTTTCGCCCTTCTTTTTTTCGTTGCACTTCTCTTGTTATCCAAGGAAGTTTGTTATTAATTTTCTTCTGTTTGGGAATGGTCAATTCTATGACTTTGGACATACATTTGGTAAATATAAGTAAGTAAGTAAGTAAAAAATCTCGTTAATTTCTAAAGCGCTTCCAAAAGATGCACCAAGTAGCTCCTTATTCCTATCGCTCAATCTCAAATGAAGTAGCTATAGCCAAAGTGGGTCATTCATGCCGGGTCATTTAATCAAAAGGGCGAGTGGGCAGGGACTATAGCTATGGAGGAAATGATTTTTTAAAGAGAAATGATTTTAGTTTGGAAAGAAAAACATGAGGAGATGTTGCAAGAAGGGGAGAAAATTGTGACTCAGAGTTTGTTATTTGGCTTTGATGTAGACAACGAAGGGATATTGGAATTGAGTTCCAAAGCTCAGGTGCCGCATATGAAAAAGCACGATTGCAAATTTTGAGAGATGATTGATTCAGAGGTCGAAGGAGAGTTACATGAGAAGAGGATCTAGTAGATCCAGGTTGTTGTGGAATTATCAGATTTCTTAGGTAGACTGGTTTTGATGTATGGAGTGAGTTATAAGTCATCGATATTATTTTATATTCAATGCGTTCTGTTATCTTGAGCCAGTGGAGAGATTTGAGTAATGGTGTAATGTGGCAAAATTTAGGTGATTTAGTTACTGCACGAGCTAAGGCATTTTGAATCGATTGGAGTTTACATATGGAAGCCTTTGGAAGATTGTGAAACAGTGAGTTGCAGTAGTCTAACTTAGAGTGAACTATTGAAGTGGCAATAGTGGAAGCAGTTTTAATATCAAGGTAGGGGCGAAGGCTGGAGTAGATCACGAATGTGAGCATAACAGGTTTTGATAGTTGAGATATGTGAGCTTCAAAATTTAGGGAGGAGTCAAAAGTAAATCCAAGATTTTTTGCAGTTGGAACAGGGGTTATTATTGTATCTGGGGCTAAAATCAGTGTGGGATTTTCAATTTTTTTTTAGTTGTTGTGGCAGTCCAAATAAGAGAAATTCTGTTTTGGAAGGATTGAGGGCAAGGAGATTAGCTGACATCCACGATGAGATTGACAAAAATGCTGATTCTAGTTCAGAGATTGATGCCTTAAAGGAAGATGGAGTAAACGAAAGAAATAATTGAGTGTCGTCTGCATAAAGTTGATGATTCAATTTGAGAGAGTTGATTAAGGATGACAGTGGGGTAGTGTAGAGACTGAACAAAACCGGTCCAAGGACAGATCCTTGTGGTACTCCATAGTATAGATCGGAGGGTGATGAAGTTTGATTCTGGCATGAAACTTGAAAGGATCTAGATTGGAGATAGGATTGGAACCAGCGGTGAGCTACAGAAGATATTCCAAACCAGAGGGAAAGGCGTTTCAGTAGGATTTTGTGATCTATAGTATCAAAGGCAGCAGAAAGATCAAGGAGACAGAGACCAGTAACTCGTTGAGATCCAATGGCAGTGAGGAGTTTGTCATAAAAATGTATGTGAGGACGGTTTCTGTTGAATGATGTTTTGTATAAGCGGATTGGTGAGTGTTGTATAAGGTGTTTTTTGACAAATGCTCAGTTAGTCTGGAAAGAACGATTTTCTCTGTGAGTTTGGAGAGGACAGACAGGTTTGAAATGGGGCGATAGTTGT
Source organism: Metaphire vulgaris (assembly GCA_018105865.1). NCBI lineage: Eukaryota > Metazoa > Annelida > Clitellata > Crassiclitellata > Megascolecidae > Metaphire > Metaphire vulgaris. Next base: position 4,953,868 of record CM030834.1, read on the forward strand.
TGAGATCTTCTCTGTCAAGGTTTGGTTTTTAAGAAGTGGAGTTACGAGGAATTTTTAAATGAGGATGGGAATGTGCCTGTGGAAAGAGATAAATTGATAATTTTTTTAATAGTTGGTACTAGGACAGAGGCACACTGTTTGAGAAGAGAGGTTGGTATTGGATCAAGACTGCATTGCTTGTTTGGAAAGGACTGCAGGAGTTTAGATACTTCTTCCTCAGTCACAGGAGTGAAGCAGGAAAAATTGGAAGGAGCTTCTAGTGGTGATGGGTGATGTGGAGATGTATTTTGATTGGTCATGGTAGATTTTAGATTGGTGCGGATCTTAGAGATTTTCCCAGAAAAAAAATTAGCAAATGATTCAGCAAGTTGCGAAATGGATTGAGGAAGAGGCTTTGCTTTATTATGTGGAATAGACAATTCACAGTGTTCCAAAGTTTACGAGGATTTGAGCTGTTGGATGCAATTAAGTTAGAATAATATTTTTTTTTGGCAGATATGAGAAGGTTGTGGTAGTGATTTGTTGCAGAACGGAGGTTTTTAAGGTCAATAGCAGAATGTGTTCGGTTGTAAATTCTTTCTAGACGTCTTCTAAATGACTTATAAGAATGGATGAAGGAATTGTACCAAGGGTTGTTACCATGAGATGATAGTGGCCGTGTGATTATGGGAGCATGTTTGTCGAGTAGGGCAGATAGGACAGAATTATATTTGTCAATTAGTGATTGTAGGGTGATTGTGGGTTGAATATGTGGGTTAAATATGCTCCAGCCTTCCTCGGTGTCTTTTCCTGTTATCTCCCTCTCCAAATCCATTTCTGTAATCATCTTCCTTGCCAGGTCATATTCTCCCTTAAAAAAGTTACGTCTATCCAGAAACTGCTTTTTGTTGACCAATCCCAAAGTTAATAGTAAAACTTTGCGAGAACCCGAACCCGAACTAGAACCCAAAGTCTTGGGTTCTTTCCCATCTCTAGAATAAATGTCGGTGCATCGTTCTATAAGGGTGGATTTGTTCAGAAATATGCAATTAGTGCACAAATGAAGTGTTTTGACAGCGGCAAATGGTCGCATGGCGCTTGTGCAGATGAAGCCCGGTCAATAATACAGTAAGTAACAGTTTGTGGCGACTTACTTGATGAATATTAATAAGTAACATTGTACTTATGAATATTCATTAATTAAGTCGCTAGAAACTTACTTATTAATATTCATTAAGTAAGTCTCCACAAACTTACTCCGGTCGGGCGCTAATAAGCTTCGACAAAAATCAGTCATATTGCTTGAAATATTCCACTCAGAGGCCGAATCGCAGCTTTCGCTCACACCCTGAATTATTTAGGGTCATATTTCTGGGACTTTATCTTTGGATGGCTAGCAATTATCTAAAAATATGAGTTTTGAAAGCCTAATGGTAAGAATGGCGTCTCTAGTAGTTTCCGATAGCGCGAGGCCACGACACCCGAAGATTAGTGTAGCCGCACCGATCGCGGAGCTAAGCTTATGCAGTATAGACAACACAAAAAGGGAATAAACAGTCGGTAATTTTGGATCATTCGCGTGATATCAATTTTCTTATAATGTAATTCAGCTTCTAAGTTGGGATCCAAGCCCGTGTCTGCGCTGTAACCGAATCCGCGCTCAAACGGAGTGCGCTCTAACGGGGGTCCCCTGTATTATTAACATCAACAGAACACAAAATGTCATTTTAGTTATGCTATTACTAGCATAAATTTGATAAGTTTTTCAAGCAAAAGTTAAATGTTATGGCCAATCACACTAAATGTGCTTGTTACATTTCAGAAATACTAAACAACAGTGATAAACGGAAGCCAGGATTAATAAATAAGTAAGGAGACTAAACTATGTGTTCAGGTATTATGCAATATGCATCTTCTTGATAATGAGGGCTGAGACACACTTCAAGCTGATAGTCCAACAATGTGAATGCACAATTTTCTTGTTTAATTCCATGGTGTGAGGGCTTGGCCCCGAGTACAAGGCCAAGAACTTTACTCCCGAGTCCAAGTGCAAGGACATCGGGGTGAGGCCAAGGACTTGTATTCCGAGGTCAAGGCAAAGGCCAAGGACAGCGTCACTTGGCCTCGAGGCCAAGGCCACAACCTCGAGGACTCCAAGTCTGAGAATTGTTTCTTACTTTTGACATATTGAATTATATTACTGTAATTTCTTTTTCATGGCATATGGGTATTTCAGAAGGCTTCCATAGCCAGAGACTCTTTGAAGTACATCAAATGCATCAAGGGGAAGATGCACATGCTTGTAGAAAGAAGTTATACAAGGCATGATTGATGATTCTCAGAGACAAGGAAAATCAAGAAGTTGTATAGATGACATCAAGCAGGGGCGTCCATCCTTGGGTTAACCTGCGCAGCTTGCGCCAATTGAAAATTTGGGGGGGGAGGTTTTTTCCCGATCATGGGAGGGGGGAAATAGCCTTACCAAAGGGTCGAAGTAATGACCTTTTCAAACTGGTGGGGGGGTCTGAGCCAAAAAATTTACTCAAAGTTGGGGGGATGGACGCCACTGACATCAAGTACTGTACTGGAATGAGAATGTAAAATGTTATCAGGAAGACAAAATAAAACAGTGGAAAGAACTCATTCATGATATGGTCTGCCCTTGTAGTGATTACAGCTGAAGACAAGACAAATAATGATGTAATCATACAAATGGTCATTTATCTTCCTTAGCACTTAGACATAACTTATTGGCATTATATAAAAACGCTTTATATGGTGCCAATATAGACTAGTTTCAATTTCGCATTGATTCAAGTTAAGAGAGTTAATTAAGGATGAAAGTAGGGTAGTGTAGAGGCTGAACAAAACAGGTTCAATGACAGATCCTTGTGGTACTTCATAGTCTAGACTGAATGGTATTGTGCTCATATTGCTTGAGTGGCGGTATACTTGTTATAGTTAGCCTTTTATGGGCTACCAATGGCACGATTGAACTGCATGGAAGGATCTTGTCAGTGGCCTATGCTCCATAAGGAGCGACAAAGGCTGAAAACGAAGACCAGCAGCAAAGACAGTGGTGCAGAGGATTTATGATATATATTAAGACAATCTGTATATAGGATTAACATAAATAAAAATGATTAAGAGAATGTAAACGGTACTTAGCATTCGCATAACACTGTTTCCGCAAGGATTGGGTCCGGGAAAAGGGGCAGACCTTTCCAAATAAACTTTACGGTTAGTTTAAAATTTGAACTGTAAATTTCCCCAAATTACTTATTTACAACTATATTTAGGTGCCTGAAGCAAAATAGGTAATCAAACTGTGCATAAACTAGAAGCTTTTTTAAATAGTTACACCAGTTGAGTTTGAATTGTGATTATGCTAGACTTTTGGCAACACCTGATAGAGTGCCATTTATTGAAATATGCAAAATTAATTGGAAATAGTGTATTATTATTATTATTATTATTATTATTATTATTATGACGATTTATATAGTGCAACAATAATAAGTGTAATGACTATATAAATGCCATCAATTTGCCATACGTACTTGCAGACAGGTTGATCTCACAAATAGATAGATCCCATTTTTGGACAAAATTAAGTAATTTCCTATGACCCACATATAAATCAACAAGGAAATTTAGGAGCCTACAGATTTCTTTAATTAACTACTTATGCTTGATCTACACTGAAATCGAGTCAACAGATGGCCGCTCCCTCCTCCAACCCGATGTGTCCAAGCCGTTTACAGGTCAAACTCACCGTCAAAGGTATTTGTTGTACACAGAGTCCAAGTGCCTCAAGGTCGGCCCCGCAATCAAATAGACAGCCGCTCCCTTCCCCTACTCGACATCTCCAAGCTGTTTACAGCATAGTTGTGACGTTCAAGCTTTTTGAACTTTATCACTGTTTGAACTTTTTGAACTTTATTGATAAGGCTTTAAAGTTCATAAAGTTCAAATGGAATTATCACTGCAAAAGCCGGGTCTTGTGAGAGAAATTGGTCAGCATTTGGATTTATACATACAAAAAAATGCAACAGACTCGCATGAAAGACAGTTGAGAAGATTGTCAAAGTGCATTGTAACTTACAACTGGTGGATAAGATCGAAAACGTCTGCTATGCCGACAAATGCATCGACTGGTCTTCTGAAACTGAGTCATCTGGCGAGGACTAAATTGGAAATTTGAACTTTTATGAACTTTTCAGAACTTTATTTTTTCTTGAACTTTATTGAACTTTTATGAACTTTAAAAAATTTCTTTAAACTTCACAACTATGGTTTACAGGCCAGAGGTCATGGGCAAATTTTAGCGTGCAAAGGGATTGAGGAATGCCAGAGTGCAATCGTCTTCAGTTTCCAATCACAGATCATCAAAGCTATGGCCCATAATGCAACACGCAACATGGCCGAGGACAGTGGGCGTTATGATTCATCTGTTTTCTAAATCTCAATGCATTGTTGTTGCCTAGAGATCTGGCCCAGTGAAACTGGTTGAAGCCTGACTTTCCGAAAACATCCTGGGTGGTCCTGGTTGAAGCCTGCTATGCTTTACAGGCAAAAGCACTAGTTAGCAATATTTTTGCTGGCATGTCATTATTTGATAGACAAAAGGAAACTACTGCTGCTTAACCCATTCCCGGTTAACACCGTCTATAAACGGCGCCCGAAAATCATATCCAAACGGCGAACGCCGTTTATAAACGGCACTCCACATAAGCATGTGTGTACCCCGGACATTGAAGTTTTAAACCGCCCCAGAGTGACTATTCGATTTAGTTACTATCCATTCAATGGATAGCAACACTTTCTTTGCTCTTGTTGGCTATATAAGCAAGAAAACTTGCCATTGATCATCCAAATGCTGGGATTTTGCATTGAAATGCCTCGAAAAAGACTCGAGTCTGGGGTTTGAAAAATCATAACTCCGCCAATTTTGGCCCGATCTTCAAAATGTTTGCACTATTATATTCCAATTACACCACCCTAAAACTTTCTCGCTCACAGTTGGGGGGTCACCGCTGAAAATGTTTTGCTATTGTGCTTTGAAATTTTTTTTGGGGTGGTGGTCCGATTTTCGGCTGTAGAGTGGACCCTACCCCCTAAATTTTTTGGGGGGCACGGATGGTTCAAAAGAGCAATAAAAATGCTAAACAACAGTGCAAACCGCATCTTTTTAGCTTCTATATAGCCTGAAATATACTGAGTTGTTCGGTTTCTCAGATTGAAATCTGTTCGCAAAATTGTCATTTCTTCGAGCAATGAGTAATATTGTTTGAAAAATCATAACTACCCCAAATTTTGTCCAATCTTCAAAATGTTTGCACTATTCTGTTCCAATTACACCCCTTTACAATTTCTCGCTCGCAGTTTGGGGGTTACCGTGGAAAAATTTTTGCTATGGGGCTTTGAACAAAATTTGACCAAAATGTTGGGGAGGGGTCCTATTTTGGGCTGTAGGGTGGACCTTACCCCCAAAATTTTCTTTTTTGGCACGGATGGCTCGAAAGAGCAATAAAAATGCTAAACAATGGTGCAAACCACATCTTTCTAGCTTCTATATAGCCTGAAATATAGTAAGTTTAAAACTTGTATGTTCACATTTTCACATGAACGCCTTTCCCCCAAATTAATTACCCCGATTGGGGACAACTTGAAAAAATTAATTCCCCCGCTAACGGGTTAATGGTGCTCAGTTGAGAAAGGAGGAGCCAGACGCCCACCCTTTTTTGGTGGACGCGCCTTTATATAGACACAATATGACTTAAAACTGTAATGCATTAGGCAATGTGTTTCGTTGGAAAGTTGCACTGACTTGCAGATAAGTCAACTCGTCATTTTAAAGTGAATTTTAAGGCATAAATTTCTCAACTTATCCACAAGTATTATGGAAACGCCACTCTGGCAGGGTCACTGAAGTACCTCCTCAATCGACTCCATACAGTACTGCACGCTGCCGCACGCCTTCTCCATAGAACTAGGCAGCACGCGCACATTACACCATTACTGATGAACCTACATTGGCTCTCAGTCCCTGAGCGCATAAAATACAAACTGGCCCTGCTGGTTTTTCTATGCCTACATGGTATAGGCCCAACATATCTAAAGGCTGAACTGCAGCGGACAGCGGATCTTGAGGGCTGACAGCACTTGAGGTCAGCCTCTACTAAGCACCTGAAGACATGGTGTTTCCAGACCAGCTACATGTCTCAAGTTAATATCTAACAATGTAATGTGTTCACACAGTCCACTATCGGAGAAGTTACCACATAAACCTTAACTTTTAATAATAATAATAATAATAATAATAAGTATATGCAGTATGACAAAATTAAAAGAACAAAATATAGAAACCAAGTATGTTGCCTGAATAATAATAATAATAATAATAATAATAATAATAATAATAATAATAATAATAATAATGTGATTTTAAGTGGTTTAGGAGGCTAAGTAAGCCTGTGTGAAAACCACTGATGTAACCATCTGCATTAAATAACCTAGTTCATCGAGATAGCCTTTGAATTCGTTTACTGTTTCAACTGTCACTCCCAAATCATCCAAACTGTTCCATTAGCCCACAACCCTTGCATCAAAAAAATTTTTTCTTTCTTGGACCCACCCTCTGCTTAAACAATTTGCATTTGTGGCCTCTAGTGCTGCTATAGTGTGCCAATGTAAAGAATCGATCGTATGGCACATCTACTTTCCCAGTCATTATTTTGTATGTTTCTATCATATCCCTTCTCTCTCTTCTCCTTTCTAATGTTGTCAGTCCACAATATTGAAGTCTTTTTTCGTAGCTTAAATTATGGCACCCATTGACCATCTTCGTTGCTCGTCTTTGCACTTTTTCTAAAAGCTCTATATCTTTTTTCAAGAATGGATTCCATGCCTGAACACAGTATTTTAGATGAGGCCGATTATGTCTTTGTCTCGACTCACTATTGTCCTTTTCATCATTCCCAGCATTTGTTTTCACTTTTTTGTTGCCTCCATGCATTGGTGATATGGATTCATACTTCTATGGATGATTACTCCCAAGTCTCTTTCTTTTTCTGCAAGCAATACACACACAGACTTTAAATGTAGGCTACCATATGTGAGAAGATTAGATCAAGATTGATAGAAACATTTATGTTATGTTATGTTATGTTAACTGGACGATTTATGTGTAGCATGCTGACTTTGGTATTTCTAACTATGCTGTAGCATAGTTAGAAATACCAAAGTCAAAAACGCTTTGACAACGCTGACATGTCAATGAAGGTAAGAAGGTGGCAATGTTACAAGATCCACTTGGATGGTAAAAAGAACTTTGCCACCGTAAATAAAACCAGTATTGAGTCTTTGAGAAGCGGTCCTTCCTAGAAATAGTTCAGCAACATTGACACGTCAATGTCAAAGAGATTATCACATTTCAAGAGATTATCACATTCTTGTCAAAAACAAGAACAATATAGTGAACTATATTTATTGTTAGTGATATGTGACACTTTTCAAGCATCAAGTGCTGATTGTGAAAGAGGTTTTAGCTTATTGAATTCCGTTAAAGCTAATGATAGAAATCGCCTAGAAACTCATAATCTTGTTCAGTTGATGCATATTAAATTGTACTGTACATTGGTGAAGGGTCTACCATCAATTTGGACAATTTTTATAACTTCTGGAAAAATGAAAGAGGACAAAGAAAAATATTTGTATCTATTATAATATTAAACAATTATGCTTTTGTTCAATAACTTATGATGTTTAAATTAAATTTTGTGACTTCTATGCTTTTTTACTGTAACTGTTCAGTGTATTGATTTTAAATATAACATTTATTCAAAAAAGCTTTTAAAATTTTAACTTTGATGACTGCTCATGACTACCGGTAATCGTTCCAGAAAAATTCCTGCTCACATGACAAAAATTTTGCTCACAGTAACTCAAACCTTAGAGGGAACACTGAATGTCTTTATATTTAATTTTTGATCCCTTTCAAACGTTGATTTCATTTCAGGCCATCATACAACATCCATTGGAATGAGTTTTGCAGTTCAAGAAATAGGGCGTAATCCAGAAATACTCAAAAGGTTGGCTTGTTTTGATATTTTATTTTGTGATTTCTTTCACAATTCCAAATATTATTGCAGCCTGTATGCATTTGTAGCTGAATTATTTAAAACAGATGTTGGGGGCATTCCACTTCAAATCAACACAGCCATTGGACATCAGTCTCAGATTTTGATGAAAATTGGCACAATTATTCATCTCCATGAATAATGTTGAAAACCATAATATTAGAGTTTTGGCTTAACCTGTGTCTAAAGTATGGGTCATGAAAGTTTTATCAACCTGCGTCAACTCGTGACAGGATCACAAATAAAAATACTCTTAAATGTAAGGCAAACTGTCATGGTTTTGTCTTACTGTCAGATGTCACTGGCAGACTAAATTAACTCAGTCACTTAGTGAATGCAATGTCCTAGAGGAATGTTTAATTGTGATTTTGCATTGGGGGCGGATATTCTTTCAATCACTGCATAAAAATTATAAGAGTGCCCACTCTGAAATTTTCACCATTAATTCCTCACCATGTAAGTAAGGGGCGGGAAGATAGATGAGTGGTAATATCACTGGGCAGGCACGCCGACGACACGGGTTCAATCCCGTAGGAGCCCCTAAGGTCGACTCAGCCTTAATCGCTAGAGGGCGGTAGTAACATCAAATGAGTAGCAATGGCAACATTGCGAAAGTAACCATAGGTTCGGCGGAAGAGACTGGCCACCGTCCGCCGATGTATGGCTCAGCCACCTATGGGCTGTTGGCTACAAAACACGGGGATCAGCACCGGACCCTACGGGCATTGAGCCTACGGGTGAACCATGTAAGACTTATCCACAAATAAAATCATAAATATTGTTGAATACACATTGGTTGAAATGTCATATTATGTGCTATGATTGCTTCTATTCTTTTGGTTTTTTAAGTTCTTGGTGTACCTGTTAATTTGCCCAGAAAGAGCTTTCACAAATCTAAAGTTTGGTGCAAAGATCATGTCTCTAGCTATCACAGAAGTGGAGATATTACAGTTTTACTGTCGCAAGTTGGCACGGGTCGACCGAACCTTCATGACCCATACTTTAGATGGGGGTTGACCCAAAACTCTAATATTATGGTTTTCAACATTATTCATAGGAATGAATAATTGTGCCAATTTCATCAAAATCTGAGGCGGTGATGTCCGATTTTATTCAATAGTGTGTTGATTTGACGTGGAATGCCCCACTATTAATTGCTTTGGCACATTGAAGTCTGGGAATTTAGTTATAAAATTAGCTTGAAGGAAAGGCTTGAGATCATACCACTCCAAAGAATTGTCAGGTAAGCAGTGTTGTATAAAATAGATAGATAGATAGAAAATACTTTTTAAAAGTATTTCAAATACAAAATACATTTTAAAAATGTAATTCAAATAATTTCTCTCAAATACTTCCAGGAGAGCAAAATACAAAATATATTTTCAGAAATGTATTTCAAATAGAAAATACTTTTACAGCCTCATGACAATCGACAGCAAAGTAAGGGCTTAATAATCTCTAATTCCAAGTGCTTTAATAAGTGTAACAAGGTAAGTGTAATAACTTTGCAATAAAAACAGTGCCTGCCTAGTGTCTACGCCCAACAGTCAACACTACAGTAAAGGTAACAGCAGAAATTGCAGAATGAAACATTTCTATATCTACTATGACAGCTAGTACAGTCAGATTAAATACCTTGATTAAATTGGCAATGACGATTAATTAGGCCTACTCAGATAAAGTCAGTTGTCAGCATCAACATAAAATTCACCGGTATACACTTCAGACATGTAGTCACAACTTTGTCCCCATCTTGGCTTTTTATGGCAAAGTGTGTGCCATCTAAAACAACAATGCCGAGACTTTGCTGTCTTCACCACGTGACGCCATTTTGTAAATTCCATTAATTCAGTGAAAGCATGGAATATATAATAATGAAAGATTTATTTTTAAAATAAGGAAACAAGTAAGTCCGGTTAAATGCAGGGTGTGCCAATAAATCCCATTTGATTTTGAAGTGATGTAGCTTTCTTAATATTCAAGGTACGAAGGAAATAAAAATACAAAAGTTGAGAAGATTTACTCGAGAATTCTGCCCTCGGAGACACAGCAACTGCGTTTACTTTATGTATATGATCATTAAATGACATGAACTTTAACCATTCCTAACATCATCCACCATCACAGTTTCACAACAGTATAATGTATTATATCTTGCTCTTATTTGTTATTTTGACTTGAAAGTTTAAAGTGCAGCATATTCATTGATATTGTCTTTGAAAGTGTTCAATTAGAAACTCTCCTGAAAAATTTCTAGATTACGTGAAGAAGTTGACTCAGTCCTAGGAAGCAAAAACTTTGTGTCAAGTGATGACCTCATCAAGATGGAATATCTGAACATGGTATTTCAGGAGTCTCTTCGCCTCTGGAATCCAGTCCCATGGCTATTTCGCACTAATGTGAAGCAAACAACATTTGAAGGACATAAAATTCCTCCTTACTCAAACCTAGTGGTAAGCACATTATCAATTTTTCTGGTCATAAATTAGACCACTCCAAAAAAGTAGTAGTTACAATAATGTTCATATATTAAAGGTAGACACTGGCAACCCTATTAATAACTTCAAGTTTTATAGCATCTTGGTACTAAGTAATTCACTTGCACATCAGTCTAAGGCATTTTCAACCTTTTTGCTTTCCTGTGTTTCTGCGTATTTGTGACACCGAGCCTTGGTCGTTACACAGCCATTATCCTTTGCTTATATAAGGCAACAATATCGAAAACGGTGCTGCCGCCTATTGAATGGATAGTAACTAAATCAATTGGCGCGTTGGATAGATGTAAAAATCTTATGTCCACGGTACACACATGCTTATCTAGCACGCCGTTTTAAAACAGCGTTCCCCTGTAAGCTATGATTTTCCGCTGCTGTTTTAAAACGGCGAACCCCTGGAAGAGGTTAATGTTTTCTGATTGGTTGGCACCACGATAAACTAAGATGTTATTCTCCTGGCAAGTCCAGCACAGATCAGTCATTACAATGAATGGAACGAGTGTCTTCCATGTATCCATTCACTTATTGCATGGTCACCTGATTTTTTAACAACATCAGGATAAGTGTGGTAAACTTTTACTTTTGTTTCTGATGATGACAGGAACTTGATATTGTCATGTCAAAAACCTGGAATTCTCTCAGGCAACACAATTGCATGTTCTTCTGCGTAATTGTTGATGAATGTCACTGCTCATCATTTATCATTCTATATATTATAGATTGACAATATTTTTGTCCATGTGTGGAGATTTTGTGCAATTATTCACCGTTATCCTGTATTTGTTTGAAGTATGTATGAAAAATTGTTGGTGTTGACTCTAATAAGTTTTCTTCAAAATTGTCTTGACCTTCAATTTGGTCCATCTTATGACATGATGTCCTGTGCCCATTATGCTTGGCAGATCTTAGTTAGTCACTTGTTGCTTCCCCTCCAGCCTGTATCACTTCATGAAAAAAGCAATCACGGCAAAGACTTTTCTCATTCTTTAGCCTCTTGACAGCTTCTACAGTTACACTTTGCAAAATTATGTCCTTCTATGGGCAAGCTGGTAGTACAATGTCCTTCAGCTCTTTTATATGTCTTCATGCTCTGGTTTCTTTACAGAGATCTATATAATATTTTGTTTAATGGCCTCTTAAAGCATTTGAATTTTTATTGCAATTTTTAAAATAAAATAATGAGATTGATTCATTTCAGGTGAGTCCCTTTGTTAGCTGCCGAGTTCCTGAATTTTATCCTGATGTGGATGCTTTTAAGCCTGAGCGCTTTGCACTTGGTTCTCCAATCGCGTAAGACCAAAACAAATTTTCACTTTTTAATTAACTGAAACAAATATACTGAAAATATTGGCTGCTATAAGCTTTAAATATAGTTTATATTTTGTATTAGGACAATTGATTTTGTGGCTGTAAGACCTAAATGTCTAACAAGACTCATCAAATGTTCATTTACTGATTATAACACTGGTCTACATTTGAAAAAAATTCTGCTGACCTAAGTATTTTTGCTAATTTAACCCAAATGAAAGATGCTGATTCCAGATAAGAAATCAAAAAATATGCAATACATCAACTTTTTCACAAATAATAATAATACTGTGATTTTAAGTGGTTTAGGAGGCTAAGTAAGCCTGTGTGAAAACCACTGATGTAACCATCTGCATTCAATGACCTAGTTTATCGAGATAGCCTTTGAATCCGTTTACTGTTTCAACTGTCACTTTCACCTCGTCCAAACTGTTCCATTTGTCCACAACCCTTGCACCAAAAAAATTTTCTTTCTTGGACCAACCCTCTGCTGAAACAATTTGCATTTGTGGCCTCTTGTGCTGCTATAGTGTGCCAATGTAAAGAATCGATCGTATGGCACATCTACTTTCCCAGTCATTACTTTGTATGTTTCTATCACATCCCCTCTCTCTCTCTTCTCTTTTTTAATGTTGTCAGTCCACAATATTGAAGTATTTTTTCATAGCTTAAATTATGGCACCCATTGACCATCTTCGTTGCTCGTCTTTGCACTTTTTCTAAAAGTTCTATATCTTTTTTCAAGAATGGATTCCATGCCTGAACACAGTATTCTAGATGAGGCCTTACCAATGACTTATAAAGTTTTAGGATTATATATTTGTCTTGACTCACTATTGTCCTTTTCATCATTCCCAACATTTGGTTACCCTTTTTTGCTGCCTCCATGCATTGGTGAGATGGATTCATACTTTTATGGATGATTACCCCCAAGTCTCTTTGTTTTTCTGTTGTGGTTAGAACCTTCCCCTCTAAAGAATATTCATTACTATTGTTAGATTTCCCAGCATGCATTACAGAACATTTATCAATATTGAAAAGCATCTGTCAGTCCACAGACCACTGAAACAATTTCCTTAGATCCTCCTGTAAAATTTTAGCATCATTCTCCGAGTCTATATTTCTACATATCTTTGTATCATCGGCAAACTTTGAAATTTTGGATAGCAATCCTTCATCGATGTCATTTATATATATTAGAAAAAGCACTGAGCCCTGAGGCACTCCACTAATAACTCTTGCCCATTCCAAATGGCCTCCCCTAATGCCAACCTTCTGTCTTCTTCCCTTCAACCAATTTTGAATCCATCTGAGAATATTCCCCCTTATTCCACAGGCCTTCAGTTTGGCAGCCAGCCTTATGTGTGGCACTTTATCAAAAGCTTTGGCAAAATCCAAATATATTATGTCTACTGCCTTGCCCGCATCTTGTTTATCATAAACCTGCTCCAGAAAGTCCAACAGGTTGGTCAGGCATGAACGCCCCTTTGTAAATCCATGCTGACTATCTTTAACAATTTTATGCCTAGTCAAATGTTCCAAAATGCTCTCTTTCAGTAATTTTTCCATAACTTTACGAATTACAGAAGTTAGGCTCACTGGTCTGTAATTGCTTGGTTCACTTCGTTTTCCCTTCTTGAACAGTGGGCTGACTAATGCATCTCTCCAGTCTTGTGGTACTACTCCAGTTCTGAGTTCATTGATTATATAAGCAATTGCATGTCCTATTTCATTTCGAACCTTGTAAAGAAACTTCGGATGTAAGCCATCTAATCCTGGGCTCTTGTCTGTCTTTAAATTGATCAAAACCTTGATAACACATTCTTTTGTACACACTATATCTGTTAGCATTTCTTCTTTGTTTCCATCTAACACAATTTTGGCTTCTGACATAGTATTTGTATTTTCCTCTGTAAATACTGAACAAAAATAGTTATTTAGAATCTGTGCAGTTTCTACATCGTCTGTTATTGCACATCCTGCGCTGTCCAAGAGGGGACCAACTGTGTCCTTTCATCTCAACTTTCTATTACAATATTTGTAGAAACTTTTACTGTTCTGTTTTATATTTTTTGCCAACCTGCCTTCAAAATTTGCAATAACTATCTTGTTAGTAACTGCTGACGCTTTTCTTTTCTGAGTATACTGTTCTTCCAAGATCTTGAGTCTGTTTTGGTTCTGCTCATTTCCTTTACTTGCCAATCTGAGTTTACTTAGTTTCCTCCACGCTTTGTTTTCGCCCTTCTTTTCCGTTGCACTTCTCTTGTTATCCAAGGAAGTTTGTTATTAATTTTCTTCTGTTTGGGTATGGTCAATTCATTGACTTTGGACCTACATTTGGTAAATATGCTCCAGCCTTCCTCTGTGTCTTTTCCTGTTATCTCCATCTCCAAATCCATTTCTATAATCATCTTCCTTGCCAGGTCATATTCTCCCTTAAAAAAGTTACGTCTTTCTAGAAACTGCTTTTGTTGACCTATCCCAAAGTTAATAGTAAAACTGACCATTTGGTGATCACTTGTTGCAAAATTCTGCCCAACCTCCACATTGGAAACTATATTCTCCTCTGTTGTTTGAACCAGGTCTAGTATGTTGTTGCCTCTTGTTGGCCTTGTCACATGCTGAAACAGATGAAAATGTTCAATGCCGCGTTTGTGATGGAAAACATTGTTGGGTAAAATAATTCAGACTCAATCAATTAATGAATCAATCAACTTCTATAGCGCCACTATCATAATGCCCAGGGCATCAGCCGATGGCGCACCAAATCCAAATAGCATTAGAGCCAAGTCAAGCCAGAAGATCAGTCCATAACGGCGCGGGAGTAATCTAAGAGGGGTAAGCCAAGTCAAACAGATATGTGTTATACATGCACGTAATGTCATAGAAATGATGCCATATTTATAAAACAACGATATTTCTGTTCATCATTAAATTCTGCACAAAACATATATTTCGGATTTCTTTAATTGTAAAAAACTAACTAAACTGCATAATTTTATAACTTATTTATGGAATGACTCTTGTACACTTGAAACTGATGTTTCAAGTGTGATTACTATTGAGACATTTTTTTAGCACAGTGGGCATTGCAAAGACAAAAGTATAGGGCACTTTAACAAATGTCACTTTAATGAGTTGCTAAAGAAGGGTGTCTTTAGATTTTTCTCAAATGAAATAGAGTTAGCTTAGTATCATTCTCAGGCAGAAAAGGGGGTAATTAAATGATTGGTAGGTGAACAAGCATTGCTTGAAGAGAATCATCATCATCATCATCATGTTCTCTGTCCTGGGACAGGTTCAGGGCTCCATTGTTTCCATTCCTCTCTCCGCCTTGCTACCTCTTTGACTTCTGCATAGGTCTTTCGATGCTGTGTGTCTGTTTTCATCGTCCAGTCCAGTAGCATCCTTCTTGGTCTTTCTTTTGTCCTTCTTCCTGATATTCTTCCCTCAATTACTGTTCTGAGTAATGATTCTCCTTTTAGTACGTGTCCAATCCAGTTTCTCTGTCTTGTTTGATGGTACTGATTATTGATCTTTGTTCGTCCACCATCTGTAGTACTTCATCGTTTGTTTTCTTGTCCGTCCACTTGATGTTTTCCATTTTTCTCCATACCCACATTTTGAATGCTTCCAGCTTTTGTATGTCCTTCTTCTGGAGAGTCCAGGTTTCTGAGGCATATAAAGTGACACTCCATAGCAACGTTTTTTATCAGTCTCTTCTTTAGTTCTCTTCTTTAGTTCTCTATTTAGCCCTCCTCTTACCAGTTCTCCTCTGTCCAAAAAGGCTTGTTTTCCCATCGCTATTCTTCTCTTTATCTCCTCATGGCATCTGGAATCTTCTTTTATTAGGCTCCCAAGGTAGCAGAATTGTGTGACCTATTTCAGTTCTGTTCCATCAACCGTTATGGTGAATCTAGGTGGATTTTTTCTCTGTTTATTTTCATGCCATATTCTTTTGATGTTGTATTTAGTTTGTCCATTATTCTTTGTAGTTCTCTTTTACTCCCTGTTAGCATCGCTTGATCGTCTGCAAAACGTATGGCTTGGATCAGTTTCCCTCTGATGTTTATTCCTGCTCTTTCTTCCTCTAGTGCCTCTCTTATTATTTCCTCAATGTAGATATAATATAAAATATAATATAACAAGGTTTAAAGTGGTTCAGTAGGGACTGCCCTGTGTGAGAACCACTGTTGTTCCCGTCCAATCTAATATCCTAAACTACTGAGGTTTATTTTGAACTCGTTTACAGTTGTAGCCGTTACTATCCCCTCATCCAGTTCCTTCCATCTGTCCACCACTCTTGCACTAAAAAAATGCTGTATATGTCTCAACCCGTTTCTTGAACAGTTTCATGCTGTGTCCTCTGGTTCGATCATACTGCTTCATTGTAAAGAATCTTTCTCTTGGCATTTCCACTTTGTTTGTTAGTGTTTTGTATGTCTCGATCAAATCCCCTCTCTCTCTTCTTTTTTCCAGGGTTGTCAATCCACAGTGATTTAGCCTTTCCTCATAGGTTAGTTTATGATATCCCTTGATCATCTTTGTTGCTCTGTGTTGCACTCTTTCTAAGGTCTCTATGCCTTTCTTCAGGAATGGACACCATGCTTGAACACAATACTCTAAATGTGGGCGTACCAATGTCTTGTAAAGTCTTAATACATCCTTCTCTCTGCTCACTATCGTTCTTTTGATCATACCTAGAATTTTGTTGGCCTTATTAGCTGCCTCTGCACATTGCCTAGATGGCTTTAAGCTGTTATGCATGATGACCCCTAGATCTTTCTCCTCGTTTGTAACTTTTAGTCCCTTCCCACATAACTTAAATTCATGATCTGTTCCCTTCTTCCCAATGTGCATCACCGAGCATTTATCTGTATTAAAAAGCATTTGCCAATCTGCCGACCAACCACTGGGATAGTCTATTAAGGTCTTGTTGTAAAATTTTTGCTTCTGCTTCACTATCACTCTGTCCACACAGTTTTGTGTCATCAGCGAATTTTGAAATTTTTGACATTATATCATCATCGATGTCATTGATGTATATTAAAAACAACAGGGGTCCCAACACTAAACCTTGTGGCACCCCACTTATGACCTCAAAACAAATTCGATGAGGATGGGATTCGAACCCACGCGGGGAGACCCCAATGGATTAGCAGTCCATCGCCTTAACCACTCGGCCACCTCGTCAACCAATGTTGAATAGCAGCGGTGATAGTGGACAGCCTTGTCGTGATCCCCTTCCAATTTCTCCGGTCTCCAAGTTATCATTCCCAATCCGTATTTGTATTGTTTGTTCCATGTATAAATTCCTAATCAGCCTTCTGTCCCTCCAATCAAATCCCTCGAATCAATGAAGAGAATGCATTCAGGAATTTGAAGCTAGTGAAGCTTGTCTTTGTGGAGAGGGGTTATGTG
This sequence comes from Metaphire vulgaris, assembly GCA_018105865.1. NCBI lineage: Eukaryota > Metazoa > Annelida > Clitellata > Crassiclitellata > Megascolecidae > Metaphire > Metaphire vulgaris. The sequence goes on from CM030834.1 coordinate 4,971,212, forward strand.
GTGTTTCCAATGACAGCTAAAAATCGGATTAGCAAACATTCAGAACTAATTGTAGGCAGTTCTGTTGAATGTTCTGAAGGCTGAGGACACTGTTAGAATAGTTACTCTGAGAAAGCGATGAGCATTGTAAAGACAAAAACGAGATTGGACCATTTCTAATTCAAGTAATTAATTCATTGATCTCAATTGAGTTAAGTCAAACAGAGCTCCTGTACAGCTATTTTTACTGTATTGTAGGTCAAGCTTTGTGGTAGCTAATGGTGTTGCTATTTAATAGTTTTTAATTATGCATTATTCATTAAATTGGGACCTTTTTTATTTTGGTTATAACTTTTACAGATGCAGGCCGATTTTAATGAAAATTGTATCACTGTGTTCATTTGAAAATTTGCTTTTATGTGGAATGATTCTCAATTGCATATTTTTAATATTCTTCGTTCAGTGCAATATAATTTCAGTTACAAAATGTAACAAAGGCCACACATTTTACTGTAAAAACATACCAGCTATTGGCAGTATTTCAAAGAGGTGAGTCTGAAAGATCAGATATGATAAAATTTATGACGAGAAATGGTACATTTTCAAATCCAGAGTTCAAACTGTCCTTCACCTGCAGTGTCGCTCAAAGTCTCTTTTGCCACTGCCCAACTACTTTATCACTTCAATAACATGCAGACTAGGCTTGTTCCATTCATCATTGCTGTTGTAGCATGCTGACCTCTTTGATATTTGTCTTGTGGACCCATTCTTGCAGTATATCACTATACACCAGATTTTGTAATCCACTGGGTTTGGTTGGGACTATTGGGTGGCCACAAATTTGATAGGATGAAGTCTGATGTCACCACTTTCAGGAGTTCGACAGTAGAGCAAGCCCAATGCACCAGGTGTCCCTGCCTGCTGGAATGTAAAGCAGTGCAAGTACTGCTCAATGTCAGGCAGAATATGTCTCATAAGCAATGTGTCCCGATATTAGGTAGACCTACTGACCATTCACCTTGACACTGGGATCAACAAGGTAAAGATAGTAAATTATGCGTCATCTGCTACATTTTGCAACTGCAATTATATTATACTGTAGGGAATGACTGGAAATCGCTCTGGACATTCACTCCAGCCTGATAGTTAGGTATTCGGCACTATTTGCAATCACTGAATACTTAGGTATACCCAGTGCTTTTTTTCTAGGAAAAAAGGTTTGGGAACCCACCCTTTTTTACTCGTCAACAAAACAGGTGTGGGAACGCTGTACCTGTACGTTCCCAAACACATTATTACATATCCATAATTATATATGCAATGTGGCAAAAAAGGTTTGGGAACGGCGTTCCCATGCGTTCCCACTGAAAAAAAGCCCTGAGTATACCAGATAATTACCAACTCCGAATATCATTGTAAAATGAATTTTGATATTGATTTTTGCTTTGCTTTTTTAATTTCTTTCATGAATGATTCAATTTTAACTTTATATGATTATCTTAACTTCCATCTTTCAAGCTGCAACTTGCAATTGTGATTTTAAAATGCTTACAGAAATTGTATGCTTGTGGCACATGTGATAACCTAATGAGTATTTTTACTTTCCAGTTTACTTGCACGCCATTAAATTATTTGGATCCGGTATCCAGTGGAAAGGTCACATCCGGTTATTCCCTATTACACTGTATGGAGAATATTTTTAAAATTTACAATTGAGAATCATATCACATAAAAGCAAATTTTCTAATGACTGCTGTGATATAATTTTCATTAAAATCAATCTGCATCTGTAAAAGTTATAACCAAACTACAAAGTGGTCCTGATTTAATGAAACACCATGTATATTTGTAATGTCCTTTGTCAGAAGCAAATTAATTTGATAATTTGCGATGACAAAGTATGAAAATATTTTATTTGAACACTTATTAATTGCACTCTCCTTTGTTATGCTTTGCAAAAATTCTGTTGTAGAGTGGTTTCTGGACACGAAACAATCTTGACAGCATGTTAAAATTGCATTTTTGTGGCATTGCATATAGTATGTGACATGCAGTACATTGTGACTGTAACATAGCTGTAACATAGCCTTGTAACATAGCCTCGTCTCTGGAATGATCTTCTGTCAGAGATACGAAAGATCAATAACTCAGGTCCTTTTCAGTCCATAAATCAGTCACCATTAGCCATCACTCCACAAACTTTCCGAAAACAACTCAAAACTATTCTCTTCAAGAAATCCTATGGTGAAATCTTTAGTTCAGGCCTGCATTCTACCCGCCGCAAATCTTGTTCTCATCCTCCATAAAAATACTTTGCTGCGACTGCCTACCTGGATCTACAACCTCGACCACCACAGACTACGGATTACAGACTATGCATTTACCTAGATTGAGCGCTCGTGAATAAGCTGGTGCACTGCGATAAGCTTTCAGGCAGCGCTATAGAAATTTATTGTTTACTTACTTACTTACTTATGTTTATAGGCCATCAAAGTACATTTTCTTCCCTTTTGCACTTGGACATAGAAACTGTCTGGGACAAAATGCAGCAAAGGTAGGTTGTATCTCTGTAATTTATTTATGTGACTTGATCTTGAATGTGTCTATTTTTTGCATTAAATAATGAACTTCCTTCTTGCATTCTGAATACCGGTAATTAAATTAAGGAATCCTATAATTGTATGTGACCCGCTGGGAGAAAAGGTACCATATGTGGGGTTCTTGAGTTACATATGCTGCATATATCGGGGTTATATTAGCTCAGTCACAGCAAAGTTTTAGAGAAATATACCTTGTAATTTCAGAGATACCAGCATCCAAACATCATGCCTATCAAATTCAAAATTCTGAGAAATTGAACATTTATTATTGATGAAATTAAAGCGTTCAAAATTTTAAAACTATACAAGAGTTACGATGAAATTTTATCTCAGTATTAATTGTCATATATGCAAACTATCTCTAAAGTTTCATCCGTAACTATTCATAATTTATCAGTAGAAAATTGAAATAAATATACTAGAACAAGTAATTGAAAAAGGTACTAAAGTGGGATAGATCAGGGCAGGACATAATAATATGGTTGTAATGTACAATCTAAACAAGATATACGAATAAGCTGTAATAGAACACAATAAAACTTATAAATAATATTAATCAAGGTGATTATAAATGTAACATATGTAATGGAATGATGAAAAACAAAGAACGAGAAACTAATGTTGTAATTCATAAATAGCAACACAAAATAAGATTAAACTTCACTTTTAAGCAAAGAAACAAAAATCGCCCGATATTGCAGATTTGTCAGCTGGTTCTAAGCTCATAGCCTACGTATTCAAATTTTTTAAACAAATTAGTAAGTAAGCTTAAACAGAGCATCAAAGTCAGAAGCCCACTTATGGTACCTTTTACCAATCTCAGTTTTAAAGCAAATTCTTTACTAAATGATGCAGATTTATTAAAAAGACATAATCATTTAATAGTCTACACATCATACTGTCCAAAATACCAAAAAAGTAATTTTTGAAAAATTTAAGTTTTCAAGATAAAAATACAATTTCTCACTAATCTGTGAAACCACTTATGGTACCTTTTCTCCCAGCGGGTCACATATTTACTCAAGGTACTACCCACTATAACACATTGATTGTAAAATATGGTCCCTTTTTAGGCCTTATTTTTATCCTACTTCATACATGACAGAATATGGTTTGTTATAGTGGATATAAGATTCCTACCTTGCTTGGCACCAAAATGTATATCTGTTATTAGCTGTATGAGAAAGACTGTGCAAAAATCGAAACTGCAGAAACATTAGAATTAGTTATACAAGGGTGTGACATACTGGTTAAGATATAAGTGAGATAAGGTTTGGAAGGTTTTGAGGAGTTGTAATGGGGTTTGGAAAAAAGTTTAAACATGAGATATGCTTGTAATGTAATGTAACAAAATATTTGTATATCGCCTCTTCTGAAGAATCACTCAGAAGCGCTCCTGCTACAATTACTGTATATTGATAAAGAGATAAATTTTAAGTCATTTCAAAAAGAGGGCCATAGAAATAGGAGTTGCTAAGCCACGCATACTGGCGTCAAGAGCATTCCAAAAAATAGGACCAACTGATTCAAAACGTCGTTTCAGGAACAAAAAGGTTCGTGCTTGGGGCACACTGAGAAGACCATTGGTTGTGGACCAAAGACATGGCCGACCAGGGATAGAGTTAAGAGGATGGAGTAGCTCAGAAAGGTACGATGGAATGGCGCCAAAAAAGAGAGTGCAACCGCTCTCAACACACGAAATTCAACTCGAGCAGGATAAGGCAGCCAGCACGGATGTAGTCCTTGAGACCGTGGTCTTGGTCTCAAGACTGCTTGAGACCGAGTTTTTGTGGTCTCGGTCTTGTCTTGGTCTCGACAGCTAAGGTCTTGGTCTTGGTCTCGGTAATGGTGGTCTTGGTCTTGGTCTCTCTCGGTCTTGATGAATTGGTCTTAGAAATTTTTCAAGACCACTATATATTATTATAAGAAATATCGCGGTACGTAACAACTGGGCGACGAACAACTCACCGACGGATACAATCGAGTATAGGTTTGAGGGGGGAGGGGTGGGCGGGGCGTTGTAGGGGGAGTGAGGGATGGGTGCGTGAGAAGGGAAGAGGAGGGCTAAGAGGCGAGGACGAGGATGGGTGGGTAAGAAGAGTGGAAATGTAGGTAAGTTGTATTAGGCTATGTAGAATAATAAGTCTATCAATAAAACGATACAGAGAAGCAGTTGTCAATCATCATGGATCAGAAACATGTTTGCAAACATCGCCCAGACGTAGATCACCTTTGAACCCAACATTTGCCACCTCTCCCCTTAGAAAGCAACTAAAGAGTTTACCGATTATTATCTGTAGACCTATGTACATTTTCTCGCTTGACTGCCCGAAGCATACTCCAGTTACATTTGCCACCCCCTCCCACCACCCTCCCCTTTATCAAGTGGGCAGGCAACGACCGTTGCAAAAGCTAAAGTCTCACTACTTTACCCTGCAACTCCAATGCCAGGAGCGCCTCTTGAGTAGAAATACAAGAGGCGCTATACAAATTCCACATTACATTACATAGATGTGGTTCGGAAATGTGTCAACAAAATACGAGGCAGAGCACTGAACAGACGGGAGTTCAGAGCACTGAAAATTGTTGTTGCATTGCGACGTCAAATGACTCAAAATGAAAATTACTTAAATGTTTCTGGAAGTTGAAAGAAAGTATTAGTTGTTCCTCTCAGAAATTGATGAACTTCCGACAGAACGTGAATGTATTGTTTGTAATGAGTGACTGAGCAACCTGGCTTTTTGGTTGACATTACCTCCTATCTGAATGCACTGAACTCAAGCCTTCAGGGCAGGGGGGCCACTTTAAACTTTGAGTACCATGTGGAGGGCCACATGTTTTTGGCCTATTTTACATTTTTCAGAAATACAGTAGTGACAATCATTGCATTCAAGTATCAATATAGTAATTGGTGGCCGTTGCATTTTAACAGCAATTTAAAAGTTACTATTAAAAGATTAAGAACTGTTACCAAAAGTCAGTGGCATAGCGAGGGTATCCGGCGCCCAGGGGCTAAGTGTACCGTTGGCGCCCCCAACACTGCTAACGAGCAAAAAAGTTGTCACATAGTTTTCTCGGCACCCCTCAACTCTGTACGTGGTGCCCCTCTCCTTATACTCCTGACGAGCAAAAAACGGTCGCCGCACATGTTTCTTCTTATTTATTATGCATATAACTTACCTAAATACCCGATTTTGGCGCCCCCACACCTCGGCGCCCGGGGGCATATGCCCCCTCACAGGTGTAGGAGGGCAGGGGTGGCATAAGCCCCCGGACGCCGAGGTGAGGTGCGCCAAAATTGAGATTTGTGGTCAGTTAAATACATAATAACTAAGAAGAAAGAAGTGTGGCGACCTTTTTTTTGCTCGTCAGATGCATAGGGAGAGGGGCGCCGTAGAGACTGGAGGGGTGCTGACAGAATGATGTGACTACAGTACCTTTTCTTTTTTTTTGCTCGTCAGCAGTGTTGCCTATGTAACAATTAAAAGGCCTCTCAGGTAGAAGACTGGTTATTCACAAACATTAGATTTGAATACAATTACTTTCTCACTGGCAAACAAAGGGTCACAAATTTTGTCCCCGCTTTTATTAAATAATTGGCCAGCGACTTGGCAGAGGGGAGCGTTTATGGGGCATGCTCAGAATGCTCGAGCATAGCAGCCTATTAAAATAGAAGTGTCCAGCGGTCACCAGACCATAGGCCCCAATATTAAAGTGTGAGTTCTATTAATTTTGCACCGGGAGGGGTGGTGGTAGCTAATTTGTACATATGCATAGGGAGTTCCAAAATTGTATGGTGTGCAACAAAGGGGAGGTGAAAATATGCCTTTTTGTGTATGTACTATATAGATGGCCCTAGAGTATCGGTATCGCTATCTGACCTATACGGTTTTTCTAATGTATATGAAAATATTTGTATCGGTGTATCGGCCTAAAACCCGTTATCAGTCGACCACTAGATTTAAAACTCCATATGCCTGCCATTATATAATAATAATATGCATAACTGTTTTGTTGTTAATACATGTGGCATTTAAATCTTGAATATGGCATCTGAATATGGCTTTAATGTTTCTAGCTGGAGAGTCGAGTTGTTCTTGCGAAACTTATCCAACGTCTCAATATTCATCTTGACATGAAGCAGTCTTTTGACTGCTATGAGACATTTCTTCTGGAACCAAAAGATGGTGTTAGATGTACCATTACTCTCAGAGACTAATGACCAGAGACAGTGGTGGTTCCACCATGTTGATGATTGGGAATGCATTCCCCCCCACTGGAGTTTTTTTGGCTTGTCAAAGTATTTTTCGCAAGCTTTTAATGCGGATGACCTTTTTTTTGGCTTGTCCACCTGTTTTTGCGGTAAGTTTGAAAAAAATCTACTACAAATATACTGCGAATGATTTTTTTGCTTGTCAGCCTTTTCTGGCAAGGTTTATTAACATTTAGTGGGCAAAAACACTAAGAATTACCTTTTTTATCATTTCTTTATTTCTTAACTTTGCATCCTCCACCAACTTCCTATACATTTTTTTCACACCACCACCAAGAATTCCTGGAACCGCCACTGATCAGGGAACATAATATGATTACTGGAATAATAAGGCCATAACTATTTTTGTATTTGGCAATTAATTATGAAACTTCCAAAATATTTCAAAATAAGAAATTAAGGTTTCGAGTATAATTGTTTAGCTTGAGAGTTTTGTTACAGAATGTATCAACTGTTGACTTTTATCAATGATTAGTTAATAATTAGTTAATGACATTGATGTAATTTATCATTTATCAGATAGTCTGATGTTTTAATTTTATAAAATACCTTTCTCTAAATGAGTTTTTCAAACATTTCTATAAAGGGTCAACATTTTGTGCAATTTTCTCTTGGGCCATACTTACAGAATGCTGACTATTTATGAAAAAGTGTTACTTATTATGGTCATAGAACTTACATATGTATGTATGTGTATTATTATTATTATTATTATTATTATTATTATTATTATTACTATTAAAGACAATTTATAGAGCACAGTAAGCATATTGAAGACTAAAGTCAAAAGCACTTAACAATGAACACTATAAGAGATATTAAACATATGCGTCTATTCTATATGAGAGTTGTAAAGTGTTGTGTGTGTGTGTGTGTGTGTGTGTATATATATATATATATATATATATATATATATATATATATATATATATATATAATCATTTATGCCCTGGCAATGCTTGCGCATGCGTAGGCAGCCCATTAACAATAGATCTCCATTTGTCTCTGTCTAAAGCAGTCCTATGTGCTTCATATAAATTTAATCCAATTGTTTCACAGTCTTCTTTAACATTGTCAATCCATCTCTTTTTCGGTCTTCCTCTGATTTTTTCTCCATGAACTTTTCCCGTACAATGCTATCTTTGGATATCTATTGTTGTCCATTCTGACTACATGTCCAAACTATCGTAGCCGATGCTGTTTGACCCTTGTGAGAATGTCCACATCTGGTTTAGGTGTTTCTTTATGATATCATTTCTTATTTTGTCCCTTCGAGTCACTCCTAATATTTTCCTGAGGCAGGTCATCTCGATGATCTCGAAGACGTGTAACCTTTGATCAGTGGTTCGTTTCGATGTCCATGTTTCCGAATTATTTAGAAGGCAACTTAAGACCAGACCTTCATAATCATATACTCTCATTTTTGCAACGTTGGAAGCTAGAATGTTGAATAGCTGCAAGGTGTAGTTGGGCCCGATCTTACCAGGATGGCTACCCAACTATACTCAGATGTTAGCCCAACGGGAAACAGCAATGGCTGGTAGTAAGGCCTGGGGTAAGGCGTCTCCGAGGAGACAGCCGACTATGAGGCAATGGGATGGAGCTGCTTGGAGGTTTATAGCGTAACAGTGAAGGAAAGACCAGACTAGTGATTAAAACGTTTATTCTAAACCAAAATAAAACTAATGAGGATGCATGGTGCGATGAAAGGCTAGCGAATGAACTTATGTGCGGAGCCAGGGAAATAAATGGGGGTGCACCGTGCAGGTTATCTCATCGACAGGCAGGGTCGCCGAGATAATTTCCTGGCCCCGGTGCAAAAAAGTCACGGGCCCCTTACCTGACAGGTGTGTGAAAAAGTTGATTTTATTTATTTATTTATTTATTTATAATTGACAACTTATATAGTGCTCATTTATATTTAGTGCTCATGTATGGGGCACGAAATGGTCTTAGTCCGACGTACTTGTCAGACCTCATTATACCACAAGCGGTGGCAAGCGGAAGAGCCGGATTCCCGCGAGACACCGATCTTTCCCCGAATATCACCGTCTTGGCCGGAGGAGGAATGAGCAACCGAGCTCGTCCACTCGACCGGAGTCGGGAGCGCACTTCGGTCATCGTTGGCCTGCGTATCTGTTCCGTCAAATAATCCGGGCAGGTGGGATCTCGGAGCATTCGATATGTTAGCCAACATCGCTTGTACGTCAGCTTGTCAGATCGGGCTCAACTACGCCTCGCAGCTGTTCAACATCCTAGCTTCCAACGTGGCATTAAGAGTAGACCTCCGTCCCCATTCTTACATTATTTATCACCAGAAGGAAAGTTCCTTGATGACCCTTTTTTCAAAACAGAATTCCGGGTCATCGCTTGTAACAAGTGCAGGTGTCAACAAGTGTTGATGACCTTTTTTGCTTCTCGGTTCTTTTAAGGACATTACTTAACATGATCGGCCCGGGCCCCTGTGCTCACGACGAAGATCACCTTTTTTGTATGTTTGCTTGTCAGTCATTTTCCGGGTTCAGGGCTTCATGCTATTATTAATACATCATCACCTGACCCGGGTCCCCTGCAGGCCGCCGACTCGCCGAGCCCCTGTGTAATTGCCTCCTCGGCGGGTTTGGACACGGGTCCCTTTGAGCTCCTTGGGCCACGGAACAATGTACCGGATGCATCCCCCTCTCCTCAGGCCTGTCGACAGGGCGAATAAAGGGGCTGCAATTAGGGTTGCCAGATCTCCCGTATTTCACGGGAGGCTCCCGTATTTCAGCCCCAGTCTCCCGCCTCCCGGACGGATGCCACGCGGGAGACTAAATCTCCCGTATTTGGCTAGGTCGATAGACTTCATTGAGACTCAGTTTAAAATCGAAGCAATACTACATTTTCTCGCGTGATAAAACGTCAAATAAAAACCATTAGTACAGTTTAGTACAATATCAAACAAGATAATAGAGGCTCTGAGGCAGGCAGCAATGCCCCTCTGCTTCTTACTTTAACTGCAGGAATAGGAACTTAGGACTCGTTGGGAGGTCTATGATAATAATATTATTAGGCAATAACTTGTTTGTAATATTAGTTCACTACATACAGATGATGCAGCGCATTGAACAGTGTTGTACACTGATTTTTTTCTAGTCTATGCTCTATAGCAGTGATGCAGCCGAGGGGAGGGGGTTTGGGGGTTAAACCCCTTGGCTGTCACAAAAAGATTTTTTCATTGTTTCACGCATTTTTATTCTCGGATTACGGATTTGTGGATCAACCCTCCCCCTTCGTGGGGTTGCCGGAGTAAAACATTTCTTAACAACGGTACGAATTCAAGAAATTTAAGAAATAATGTAGTTAATTAAGGCGTTGACCTTTTTTGCTTGCCAACACTAACGAAGAGAAAGAGGAAAGTAAGGTGTCAGTGTGAGCGGACGAACTTTTTTTTGTTTGTCAAGACTTTTTCACAGTTTTTCACAGTTGACCATGACCAAAACCAAAAAACCCCTTCTGGTAAATCCTGACTACGCCACTGCTCTATAGTACTGTTGTATAGTATAGCTCTAGCCATAATACTTCACGATGAAGTGGACCGTGGAGTGGGCACATTGATCGCAGTAACAATCTCCCGTTTTTCGACTTTGGAAATCTGGCAACCCTAGCTGCAATACTGATGCAGAATAAGCTAATGCAAGAAGATTATTTCACATCACTTATCAGGTAGTGTATGTACAAAAAATGCAAAGGGGCTGCACGAGGGGCTGAAGTTTCAATGTCGAAACCCGCCCTATGCATCAGGACGCCAGAATCGCCATCAAAACCCGAACCAGAGGAGCTGTCGAAGACTGAAGACCGGAAAGCCCCGCGTGTGTGTGTTGTGTTTGTTTATAGACGCGTCCGTATCAAAGACGATGGGGTGACACCAAATTGAGAATTAGAAATTGTAAAAAAATGTGGACTTAAGAAGTAGGTCTACAGCTCAAAGTATCTCACCAGCTGTTTGTGATTTCACGTTTCTCTGCCACCTTTATTTTTGGCCTGATATACTTGAGGAGGTTAACCTTACACGTGAGTATTTGCAGAACAAAGGCTTAAATCTTGACAAAGTGGTGACCAAGTTAGAGGCACTAAGACTTTTCTGCATGAGAAGGGCAGTCACCTAGTGAAGCATGCAATTGAAAAGACGCTTTTGAAATCAGGCGAACATGGAATTTAAGTAAGAGAGGGCTGGTTGGGCTGCACGAGTGGCTGAAGTATCGAATTCCTCCCTAATAGCCAGCCCTATGCATCAGGGCGCCAGAGTCACCATCTGATTAAGGCTCAAGAGGAAATTGTCAGGTGAACAATTAAGAGTTCAATGCAACAACTCATACTGCAAGAAGAAAACAATATGGTAATGCTGGAGTGTATTGGTCGCTTTTATTCCGATTCGTTTCCGATTATGACGCCACATGGCGTCATTCAGCGGAAAAGAATCCGAAAGTTTGCGTTTAATACGAAAGAAGTAAACATTATAATGGCGACCGGATCGAACATTCCTTTGGCAGAAAAACTTTAGTTCAATGCAACAAACTTATCTGTGGAGTGGAAAAGATTCCAAGGCCAGTGGAAAAATTACGTCAAAGCTACGATGGTGTCGAAAGAAACGGTGGAATGTCAGGCGGTCATACTCCTAGCCTGTATTGGATCCGACGCATACATCATATATGAATCGATGACCTTGACTGATGAGCAACGGAAAAGTACGACTAACATCTTAGAGGCCTTCGAACGGTACTGCGTTGGAGAGTTGAACGAGGTCTATGAGAGGTACCTGTTCAAAGCTAGGAAGCAAAGTCCTGGTGAATCGTTCGATGTTTTCGCTGCAGATTTGCGACGCCTCGTTCGTTCGTGTGGATTCGGTGCAGCGGAGTCGTCCATGATTCGCGACCGTATTGTCCTTGGGATCAACGACGACGTAACCCGCCGGAAACTACACGGGACGAAAGAACTCGACCTTCAAAAGCCCCTGATGTCTACAGAGCACAGGAGACGACCGCCCGCCAGTCTAAAACCATCATGGAGACGGAAGCGGTCAACGCTTTGCGTCGAGACCCTCCGCCTCGCCGTGATCAGTGTCAGCATCGTGGACAGCACGATGGAGCGAAACAAAAGAATCGTCCACACGAGACCCGATACCAAATGCATCCCATTTAACACCGGAACCGCCCTACAAAATGTACAGTGCGAGATTCTTGTCGTTTCTGTGGCCGTTCTCATGAGCGCAGCAAGAATAACTGTCCAGCTTTTGGTGCTGTGTGTCGGCGCTGCAATGAGAAAAACCATTATGTAGCCCAGTGTGAGAAGAAACATTCCTCATATGGAAGCATCAAGCAGCTGTCTGATTCTTTCGAATCCGTCCTTGTTCTGAACTCTACGGATTCAGGAGGTCGTGTATTTACGCACCTGTTAGTGATTGGAATTCTTGTCCGTTTCATGATTGAATCTTGATCAACGATCACAGCTGTTTCATCGTCGATTTATGAAAGTCTTCCTCTGCGACTAGAGCTGCAGCGAAGTCAGTTTTACGAATGTTTAACGGTCTAGAGCTGCTGTCGGCAGGAGCTATCGGCGTGACGATCGACGACGAAAAACAGTTACAGGCAGAGATTTATGTCACCGATCATGACAGTCCGATTCTTGGTATGTCATTTTGTCAGGAACTGGATCTCCTACGCGTTATGGAACATAACATTTGTGCGACCGAAGCTGTCTCGCCACCTGCGTTTGAGCGACAGCCCACGTCTTTTCCCGTTTCGGCGACCTTTTCACTGGGAATCTGGGACTGGTGGAAGGTACTATCCATCTGGATATATATCCATCTTATCGACCAGTGCAGCTACCACTGCATCGAATGGCGATTGCAGTCAAAGGCAGAGTCGAAAGTGAACATCAACAGATGGTTTCACAAGAAATCATCTATCCAGTAACGGAACCTACTGTCTGGATCTCTGCGCTGGTAGTCACGATCAAAAATAACGAGAAACTCAGATTTTGTCTTGACCCCACAAGAACTCTAAACCCTGCGCTGATCAGAAGCAGGTACTGTCTGCCGACCCTCGACGACATCTTGCACAAGCTCTCTGGGGTTCGAGTTTTTAGTACAGTGGATTGTCAAAATGCCTTCAACATGCTTCAACTTGACCATGAATCAAGTCTTCTATTCGCTTTTGACACGACTTTTGGGAAATTTAGATATTTGCGACTTCCGTTTGATCTTAAGGTGCCATCAGAAATTTTTCAGGTACAAATACATGCAGCAATTTCAGGAATGAAATTTTCTGCATAGCCGATGATATCCTTATAACTGGTTATGGAAACACGCAGACAGAAACAATGCAGGACCACGACGCTAATTTAATTGCACTTTTCTAACGCTGTAAACTGAAAGGAATACAGCTTAGCAAAGAAAAAATGCAACTGCATCGGGAGTGCATCACTTTTTGGATCATGACTTGACGAAAAACGGATTAAAGCCTTCAGCCTCGAAAATCGAAGCAATTGAAAATTTCGCGAAACCGGAAGACAAAGCCGCAGTTCAGCGTCTTTTGGGAATGGTTAATTATCTTGCGAAGTACTGTCCTTACTACAGGGATGTCACGTCGGTGCTTCGTGAGCTTTTGAAGTCCGACTCGCACTTCAGATGGGATGAGTGTCACGTTGAAGCCTACGAGAAATTAAAATGTATCTTGAAATCAGCGCCTGTTAGCCTATTTTAATGACAACAAGCCATTACTCATTCAATGTGATAGTGTACGGAAGGGCTTGGGAGCTGTTCTTCTTTAGGATCACTCTATCGTAGAGTATGTTAGCCGTGCGCTAACACAGACGGAACAAGACTATTCTCATTTGGAAAAAGAACTACTATCGATATGCTTTGCCATGGAAAAACTTCATTATTATACGCAGACTTAGAGTCCTCGAGGCCGTGGCCTTGGCCTCGAGGCGCCTCGAGGCCAAGTGACGCTGGCCTTGGCCTTGGCCTCGGGATACAAGTCCTTGGCCTTGGCCTCGGACCTGCTGGCCTTGGCCTTGGCCTTGGCCTCGGGTACAAGTCCTCGGCCTTGGCCTTGGCCTCGGGATACAAGTCCTCGGCCTTGTGTACTCGAGGCCAAGCCTTCACACCATGGAATTAAACAAGAAAATCGCGCATTCAAAATGTTGGAAGTGACGAATAATATCTGAACAAAACGTCCTCTGTTCAATCCAAACGGTAGACCCTGAGAATTCCTGCTAGCTCTAGTAGCTTGTAATTATGTTGCTTGCATTGACAAGGCTGCCATTGTTTGAAGCGAACATTTCCTCAGGGATTGAAGTAGGCATTTGGACCAGATAATTGGGTTTCTTGCTAATAAAAGCTTTAAAAGGCTTGAACCTAAATGGATATATGGCGTGATGGCGTCTATTTTAGAGCAGTTCTAGACAGCGGCGGCTTCACAGGGGGCCGGGGTTTATTGTCTCTAAAGTATAACAGCGACACCTGCGAGGCTGCATCTGCTTAGGCTAAGGAGGTTGTAGACTGATCGCACTTGGAAAAGAAACGGTGCCGTAGTGATAGCAATCTCTGCTGTAGGCCTACCTATTGCTATTAAAGTTTGTAAGTAAAAATACGCAAGCAAAGAATATGGCCACAAATGATCCTAGCATTTCGAAGTTTGCTTTCACCGATTTCAAAATAATAAATGAAAGAAAGTGGTCCGCGAAATGCAAGCATTGTCGCGAAATAATAAGTGAAACTCGAGGAACTTCAAGTGGGTTCAAGAAACATCTGGATAGAAAACACGAGACTGTGGCAAACAGCTACAAGACATCAAAAGGTATTTTAAATTTATTTTTAAAACATGGTTGGTAGTAGGTACTGGACCTTACTGCCATGGACGCCAATCCATAAGGAGCCAGGGCACCCAATAATTCGGGTAGGGGGCCCAGCACTTGTTTGGCCCCCAAAATTTCAATATTTTGACGTTTAAGCTGCCCAAATCGAGTGTTGGCCCTGATCAGCGCGCGATTTGCAGGGAAAAGGGGGATTTTACCCCTGTCCATGTACATCCCTTCCACTGAGGTGGCTACTGCAGGGCCGTTTTAAGGTCTTCGTAGGCCTTGGGCACTCTCATAATCGTAGGCCCTCCTCAACTTAAACCTCCAAGTTGCCAACTACGCAACCAACTGTGGATTAAACTGTAGAGTTTAACACTTCTGCATTATTTCATGACTTCGTGTTTAACGGGGGCGTCATTTGGGGGCAGGGGCGTGGCTCCAAGGAAATGAAGAAATAATGTAACAAATAAATAAATAAATGTAAAATGTGCAAAAAATTTGGCACAATGTACCTAAAAATTTGGCCAAAAACGCCAAATATCTGCTGGCCTTGACCTTGACTTCGGACCTGCTGGCCTTGGCCTTGGCCTCGGACCTGCTGGCCTTGGTTTTGGCCTTGGCCTCGGACCTCCTGGCCTTGGCCTTGGCCTCGGACCTCCTGGCCTTGGCCTTGGCCTCGGACCTCCTGGCCTTGGCCTTGGCCTTGGACCTCTTGGCCTTGGCCTTGGCCTCGGACCTCCTGGCCTTGGCCTCGCCTTGGCCTCGACAGTTGTGGCCTCGACTCCAAGTCTGATAATACGTATCCTCGTCTGCAATAGTTCTCTCCATCCCCCATACTCGGACAGTTCTTGGTTCTCGTGCTTTCTCAGTGGCTGCCCCAAAACTCTGGAACTCATTGCCTCAGCATGTTCGCATTGCAAATTCATTACAAATTTTTAGAGCAAGATTAAAAACCCATCTTTTTGACCGGGCTTATCCACCATAGACTGTCACCCGTTTGTCCGGCTGGATACCCTGGATTTGACCTGGATCTTTAGTGGTTTGGATTTGGAGTGCCATCGGTTGATGCTCCTGTGCATTATGAAAGTGGCGCTATAGAAGTTTAAGATTAGATTAGATTAGTATGCAAGATAAGTCAAACTTGAGAATGATCATAAACCTTTATTGGCCATATTCAAAAAGTCTCTTATCTTCTGTGCCAAATAGAGTCCAGCGCATGTTATTAAAATTACAACGTTACAATATAGAAATGCATTTCCCCGCCGTCAAAGAGTTAATTTTAGCAGACGCACTTTCTCGCGCATACATTACCCGAAGCACTCATCAGGAATTCATTGAGGAAATTTCTCTTTTAGCGGCTTGGCAGCAGAAACACGCTTAATACTATCACCTACCACTGTGAAACTCATCACAGATGCTATCTCCAATCCGAACTACATCCGGCTCAAATAACAGATTCATAGAGGTTGGCCCGACTCGCCGAAGAGACTTACAGACGATATTCGACCTTATGCGACCTTTGGAGATGAATTATCGGTCTGTCGAGGTCTCGTATACAAAAGACACCGCCTGATCGTACCACGACCGGCGAGACCTGAGGCTGAAATACTAAACCATCTACATTCTGTACATATTGGCAGTGATGGGACCAATAGTTGACTAGACTGTTTCAATACTATTGCCAATAGTTGAACTTAAACAGTATTTGAAATAGTTTTTCAATAGCTAATAGTTCACATCTATTTAAATAGTATTTAAATACTATTTAATTTTTCAGTGCTAAAATGAAAACTGTAGTATCATTTATCGCAGGCGAATGTTATAATTAAAAAGCACTGTAACTAGTTATCTGCATGATCAGTAATAAAGTCTCCTGTTAGGTTATTCACCAAAAGTTTTTGATTAATCTTGAGCAGCAGCAGTGTCTCAAATGTTTTGCCACTTAAGCGATTTCTACGCTTTGAGAGTATAATAGTACCAGTACTATAGAGCCTCTCGACGGGAGCAGTCGATGGAATCGTAGAGTTAAAGCGCAAGAAAACCAGTTTGACAGGTGGATGCTTGTTGAGCCTGCCGATTTTACAGATGAGTCTTGAAGATACTTAACGTGTGGCTGGTCTGCCTGTTAAGCATTGAGGTCACTGAAAAAGTTGCAATCTGTATCACCACCTGCATTAGTCGTGCCAACTGTAGGCGTGGACTGAACAGGTGCAGCATTACACTCATCTAAAACCATTTGTACGGCATTTAATAACAGTATGGAACACCTCAGTTTTAACTCAGGATCATGTATCCACGAAGTCTTAAACTTCGGATGTGACACACAGACGCCATTAAGAATTCAGTGTCGCCAAAGAAGTGGCCAAAACGTTTGTTGATACCAGCAATTAAAGCCGCATGCAATGGTTTCGCTAGTGACAGCGATACTCCATTCAATTTTGTTTTCAGAGATGGCAGAACAAATCCCAAACATTCGTACCGATCACCTTACAAAGTGTCTAGAGCCTGGGCAACGGGTTCCCTACGTGTAACGTACTCTGAAAGAAATGCCAGCTCTTGCTGCAACAATGCAGGCAAAGGTAGGACAGCACAGACGTCCTTCAAGTGACTTTCAGCTTGAACAATACACTTAACCGCATCGTAATATGAGTTTCATCGCGTAGGGCACGGAACCACTGCGTTTCGATATGTCATAGGGAGCATCAGCTTGCGTACTATATCACCTCAGTTTGTCAGTTTGCGGGTTTGTTGAGATGATAACGTAATAGAACTAATTAGCCTCAAGTATTTATAAATAGTGTTAAATTATTTATAACTACTATTTAAAATGGTAAGTTCGCTAACTATTTAAAATATTTGCTTAAATAGCTTAGAACTAATTAAATATAGTATCACTGTATTTGAATAGTATTGACTATTTAAATAGTTACAACACTGCATAGTGGAATGAACGGTTGTCTGCGCCGGGCAAGGAAGGCTGTCTACTGGCCAAACTTGACCTGTGAACTCCGAAAGTTAAAAAATGTCACATTCGTAAAAATTCAGGGATGCAGTTCCGAAAGAGCCACTGGCATCCATTCCCCCACATTCTCAAATGTGGGTAAGAGTAGCAGTGGATATCTTCATGTTTCAGCAGAGAGAATATCTAATTACAACAGATTTACTTTGCAGCTATTTCGAGATAGACAGATAACCCTCGAAGTCGTTGAGCAATATAATTTATTGTTTAAAACAATATTTCTCAAGGTACGGTATTCCATCATTCTTGCAACAGTGATAACTCGCCTTTTAACTCAATGGAATTTAAGAAATTCGTAGAGAAGTATGAGTTTGAACATATACAGTATTCAGTTCACCAATGTATAGCAAGAGAAACGGTAAAACCGAATCAGCCGTTAAAATGGCTAACAAACTCGCGAAGAAAGCTTTGGAAGAAAATTCAGACCTCAAATTCCTTAATGGAGTGGAGAAATTGTCCAAATGAGAGGCTCGGATTGAGTCCGACGCAAATCATGTTTGGACGTCGCACGCGCACAAAATTGGCTATAAGCAGCCAACTACTCCTATATATGGCTCCTATAGCATTCTATGGCTCCTATACCAACTACTCTTTTGCTATAAGCAGCCAACTACTCCATCTATTACCTATAAGCAGTTGAAGACCAGAAAAGGAAAATTTAGCTAAAGTTTCATATTAGAATAGTAATTACTCAAAGTTTGTAGCCTACATTTTGTAAAAGCTGTTACCTAAAACTATATTGTTTAATTTGCTTTATTTCTTGTGTGTGTCACCTAAAACTTTGGGACTTATTTTTTTTTACAAACATTATAATAGCCGATTATGTAGGGTATAGTAAAGAAAGATTTGGACGAGGTGCCTGGTGATAATCTGGAGGGGTGACACTGAGACCACGAGTTTACCAGAATGGGTGACACCTGTGATGAACCGACTATGAGTTAACTGAATGGCTAAAGTCACCAAGTTTTAATATAACAACAAACGTCAGATTGATCGGATAGAGTTTTACAATCGCTGCGCATGAGAACAGTTCTTTTCAGCCATCATACCGGAAGCGCCGCGCCGCCGCACGTATGTCCATAAAGCATTATATAGCGCTAAAATCCTGACAACACCAACCCTAGCAACGCCACTTAGTACTGTGGCCGTTATAGTCATAGACTAGTTCTGGGGCAAAAAGTGAAGGGCAGCCATTGACAATTTGGATGCAGGGCATAGCGATGAGGGTATACCGGTATATATATATATATATATATATATATATATATATATATATATATATATAACCCAAAATTAGGCTACCTTAAAGTTTTAATGTGTTTTTTAAGATTTTCAACGTTTTTAAAGATTTATACCCAAAAATCACATTATACCCCAAATCAAAGTCCTGGTTACGCCCCTGTTATAATTCCATGTTTGAAAAAAAACAACTTAACTGGTTAACCAACGCACCTGCAAATTTAAATTAAACTAGAACTACGTAACACAAAGGATTAGTCGAGGCTGCATATGCGGTAATTAAGCAGTGAGTATTAAGGGACTACCGGTAACTGGTAATCCGCCGCCTCATGGATACACTGACCTTTGCCCAGCCCACAAACCACCCTGCCTAAAGCTATTTCAAGAAAGATTAAGCGCATAAGAATAAGCAGCTACTGCTGTGCTGCTTTCTGGGGCGCTGTAGAAGTTTACGAGATTTTACTTTACTTTACTTACTTAACGTTAGACCATTAGCAAGTAGTGCGTGAGGGTCATTCTAATCCTGTGCAGTAATATTCGCTTCGGATTCGGATCTGGCAAACGTGGACCAAAATATCCAGACCAAGTTGAAAAAACCTATCCGGTCATTCTCTAATGCCACAAGGGGTGTATTTAGGATTGTGAGCTCGGAAATTTCCTGAGGAATTTTTCCGGAAATTTTCTGCGGAATTTTCTCGGAAATTTCCGAGAAAATAACGGTACTTTTCCGGAAAATTTCCAGAAATTTTCGTTGCCATTTATTATTATTACTACTATGTATTACTATAGTATTATTACTATCTATTGTTATTTATTATTACAATTTATTACTATTCATTTATTAGGCAGTTGTTAACAGCAAAGCTAAAATTGTAGTCAGAATTGCCAGTAGCTGCAAAAATAATGTTTTTATTCATTTTTGTCGTAATGTCAGTGTGTCACCTAACTTTACTGATAAAAGCGTTAATAAACAGCATACATGAACAGAGAGATCATGTGATAGGAAATTTCTGGACTGTGTCAATGATAATTTTCTGTTTCAGCATGTGACAAGGCCAACAAGAGGCAACAACATATTAGACCTGGTTCTAACAAGAGAGGAGAATATAGTTTCCAACGTGGAGGTTGGGCAGAATTTTGCAACAAGTGATCACCAAATGGTCAGTTTTACTATTAATTTTGGGATTGGTCAACAAAAGCAAATTCTGGATAGACGTAACTTTTTTAAGGGAGAATATGACCTGGCAAGGAAGATGATTACAGAAATGGATTTGGAGAGGGAGATAACAGGAAAAGACACCGAGGAAGGCTGGAGCATATTTACCAAATGTATGTCCAAAGTCATAGAATTGACCATACCCAAACAGAAGAAAATTAATAACAAACTTCCTTGGATAACAAGAGAAGTGCAACGAAAAAGAAGGGCGAAAAACAAAGCGTGGAAGAAACTAAAAAAACTCAGATTGGCAAGTAAAGGAAATGAGCAGAATCAGCACAGACTCAAGATCTTGGAGGAACAGTATACTCAGAAAAGAAAAGCATCAGCAGTTACTAACAAGATGGCTATTGCAAATTCTGAAGGTAGATTAGCAAAAAATATAAAACAGAACAGTAAAAGTTTCTACAAATATTGTAATAGAAAGTTGAGACGAAAGGACACAGTCAGTCCCCTCTTGGACAGCGCAGGATGTGCAATAACAGACGATGTAGAAACTGCACAGATTCTAAATAACTATTTTTGTTCAGTATTTACAGAGGAAAATACAAATACTATGCCAGAAGCCAAAATTGTGTTTGATGGAAATGAAGAAGAAATGCTAACAGATATAGTGTGTACAAAAGAATGTGTTACCAAGGTTTTGACCAATTTAAAGACAGACAAGAGCCCAGGATTAGATGGCTTACATCCAAAGTTTCTTTACGAGGTTCGAAATGAAATAGGACATGCAATTGCTTTGATAATCAATGAATCACTCAGAACTGGAGTAGTACCACAAGACTGGAGAGACGCATTAGTCAGCCCACTGTTCAAGAAGGGAAAACGAAGTGAACCAAGCAATTACAGACCAGTGAGCCTAACATCTGTATTCGGTAAAGTTATGGAGAAAATACTAAAAGAAAGCATTTTGGAACATTTGACTAGGCATAAAATTGTTAAAGATAGTCAGCATGGATTTACAAAGGGGCGTTCATGCCTGACCAACCTGTTGGACTTTCTGGAGGAGGTTTTTGATAGCTAGACAAGGGCAAGGCAGTAGACATAATATATTTAGATTTTGCCAAAGCTTTTGATAAAGTACCCCACATAAGGCTGGCTGCCAAACTGAAGGCCTGTGGAATAAGGGGCAATATTCTCAGATGGATCGAAAATTGGTTGAAGGGAAGAAGACAGAAGGCTGGCATTAGGGGAGGCCATTCGCAATGGGCAAGAGTTATCAGTGGAGTGCCTCAAGGCTCAGTGCTTGGGCCATTGCTTTTTCTAATATATATATATAAATGATATCGATGAAGGATTACTGTCCCAAATTTCAAAGTTTGCCGATGATACAAAGTTATGCAGAAATATAGACTCGGAGGATGATGCAAAAATTTTACAAGAAGATCTAAGGAAATTGTTTCAGTGGTCTGTGGACTGGCAGATGCTTTTCAATATTGATAAATGTTCTGTAATGCATGTTGGGAAGTCTAATAATGGTAATGAATATTCTTTAGGGGGGAAGGTTCTAACAACAACAGAAAAAGAAAGAGACTTGGGGATAATCACCCATAGAAGTATGAATCCATCTCATCAATGCATGGAGGCAGCAAAAAAGGGAAACCAAATGTTGGGAATGGTGAAAAGGACAATTGTGAGTCGTGACAAAGACATAATCATTAAACTTTATAAGTCATTAGTAAGGCCTCATCTGGAATACTGTGTTCAGGCTTGGAATCCATTCTTGAAAAAAGATATAGAACTTTTAGAAAAAGTGCAAAGACGAGCAACAAAGATGGTCAATGGGTGCCATAATTTAAGCTACGAAAAAAGACTTCAATATTGTGGACTGACAACATTAGAAAAGAGAAGAGAGAGAGAGGGGATTTGATAGAAACATACAAAGTAATGACTGGGAAAGTAGATGTGCCATATGATCGATTCTTTACATTGGCACACTATAGCAGCACAAGAGGCCACAAGTGCAAATTGTTTAAGCAGAGGGTTGGTCCAAGAAAGAAAAACTTTTTTAGTGCAAGGGTTGTGGACAAATGGAACAGTTTGGACGAGGTGGGAGTGACAGTTGAAACAGTAAACGGATTCAAAGGCTATCTAGATAAACTAGGTTATTGAATGCAGATGGTTACATCAGTGGTTTTCACACAGGCTTACTTAGCCTCCTAAACCACTTAAAATCATATTATTATTATTATTATTATTATTATTATTATTATTATTATTATTATTATTACAGTAGCAGTCAAAAGTAATTGCCACAGTAAATTTCATATCATGTCAATCTTATAAAACGTTAATTGGTATAAATTAGTTTTTAAGGCACCTTGGTAACAGATTTTGGCGGTTTATTTAATTATTGTTTTTACTGATATGTGCCGAAACATATAATAAAACTTCGTATTTTTAGCTGTGGTAATTACTTTTGTCCCCTACTGTATGCTAACCTCTAGCAATATGTATGCTGGAAAGTTCCCGTAAATTTTCCGGAAAAATTCCGGAAACTTTTTCGGCATTCTATTTTTCGGAAAAGTTACAACCCCAGGAGTATTAGAACTAAAGGGTTCACTTGAGGATTAAAAGGAATATCCAATTCCTAATCAAATAAGCCAAGGCTCTCTCGCTGAAACCTCTTAGGATAATTCTAATATATGGCAAGCCCTAGGCATTCTGACCATGCCATTTATGACAGAATATGATAAAAAGTAGTGCATCCTTAAGTTGTCGTTTAAAGAACATATCAGTAATGTCGTCCGCGGCTGCTACTACCACCTACGGAGGGTTAGGTCGGTCCGCTGGAATCTTCCGGTCAGCAGGGTAGTGCACCTTGTGTGCGCCCTTATCCTGCCCAGGCTGTTCTATTGCAACAGCGTGTTGCTGGGCCTCCCCGACGGAAAGTTGGATCGTCTGCAATCCGTGCTCAATACAGCCGCTCGGGTCGTCTTCAGCAGCCTCTGTGACCCGCCTACTGCGTGACCATCTGCACTGGCTTCGAGTTCGGGAGCGCATTATTCATAAGCGTTGATGGCTCGCCTTCCGAGCGTTAATTCCGTGGCCCCGTAAAGCCGCAAAAAGGGCTTTGGCTAGCGATTCAAATACCCGGTATCCCGTTTTTGAGATTCCATAGTTTCCGGGGGGCATTGCTTCTTGCCGTTGGTTGAAGAACTCTACCTGAAGAACCCGATCAGACGAATGGTTCTCATTGGACAATAGAACGTGTCAATAATAGAGGCACGCGAGGCACGCCATTCAATGCAAAGTACAGCTTTTGTGTCGTCTTGTCACAGAAGCAGTTAAATGGGCGGTACAATGGTTATCGACGAAAGGTATGCGACCGGTACGTCAGGTGGCATGACCACGCGACTCCACTACTAAGGATAAGCTCCACTGGCTCCGGATTCCGGAGCGCATCGTCTTCAAACAATATTGGACGCCTTTCCGTGCTCTTCACGACCCCAACTCCCCGGAGTACTTATCGACCCTAGTGCGTAGACCGACGATGACCGACCGACGCCTTCAGCTGAGATCCAGTACGCGATCCGTGCTGTACGTCCCTCCTCCTCCGTCTAAGACTGCGAAGTTCGGAGAGAGATCCGTCACTCGAGGCAATCCTCTGTTATGGAACTCGTTTCCGGACTCGGTGACGACCGTCACCTCCTTCGAGTCGTTTGCGATTAAACTCAAGAAGTTCCTTTTTAATGTCTCGTTCGATCGTTCCATGTAAAGCGCTCTTGACTTTGGCCCTATAGCTATGTTACTGCGCTATAGAAATTGTCATGAAGAATAGAATAGAATAGAATACTGCTCATCCCGCTTCCGGCGCAGACCCCGAAGTTCGGGGACAGGTCTTTCTCACGCGGGAACCCGTTGCTATGGAACGCCTTGCCGACCGCAGTGACTGAGGCCGACTCAGCTGGGCTGCTCCTGAGAGAACTATAGACGCACCTATTTAGTTTAGTATGCTGAATGTACAGAATTATTATACACTACATGTACACCGTGCAACATATAACGAATACGAACGACTGCCACTTGCCACTGCATGCACAGAAGCATTTAGCGCAATACTTAGGCTGTCACTGTCAGACAGGAACAATATCAATATGAGTGCAATGACTGCAAGTCTGCAATTAAATGTAAATGATTCAATACGCAATGCTGCTGTTGAGCTTCATGAAGACACGCATCTCAAGCTTTTTGTGATCCTGTTTTGTCGTCCTGTAATAAGTAATCTTCCACAGTGAGTGATAGTAGAGAATATGAAGCTCGATGAGTGATCCAGAACTTCAGTAGATTTTGATCAGCAAGAGAGCTACTGAGAAGGAATTTTAACCGAAATCTGAAACGATTGGTCAAAACACAGATCTGGTCAATGATACTTTATGGATCAGAAACTTAGACGCTCAGAAAGGAAGACATACAGAGACTGTAAAGATAAGCATATATTAGAATGTATATTAGAATGTCACCTTGACAACGACCAAACCAAGACAGATAAGCAGTGGTAACATATAGCTATAGTGTCACTATAATGTTCCTTATTGGACGGCGGGCGTGGTCTCAATGCCGTCAGTCCTAGACCACGTTACAACTCATTTTTTCCATTTAGACAGATGCCTACAATAATTAATTAACAGTGCTAAACAATATTAAATAATGTCAGCACAATGCCAGCCTAAATGCATAATAGTTAATCAGTCAAAGGCTGCTATGCTTTAAGTCTATCTATATAGATATCTAATTGGCTTTATGATGGCGCGTCCCGAGCGTCTTATAGGGTTGTTGCATTGGCTCTGGGTTCGCCTTCCTCTGTTGTTCTTCAGTTGGTGGTGGACCTGGTTATTGAGGAGCGTGTGCTGGTAGCAACGCAGCACCAGCCCAATCTGGGGGAATCTGACTGGCGTGACTGTAGTTCGTCATCTATTCGGATGGAGGCTTCGCTCGAAAATGTGACGTGTTTCAACGTCCGGCGTCGAATTGAAGAATCTGGAAACTGGACGTTGTAGGAACGGAAAGGGAGGACTTCCTTGACTTAAGCCTTTCTCCAGAATTTGTCCTTGGGGTCAAGTCTCACACGTACAGTTTGCCCTTCTTTGAACACAGGCTTCGCCTTTGCTTGTCTGTCGTAGTAAAATTTTTGTTTTATTTTGGCATTTTCTAGCGCAGTTTTAGTAGACGCAGAGGTGGGAGTTGAAAGTAATTTGTCGCAGATTGGTAGTTTCGTGCGAGTTCGTCTTCCAAAAAGTATCTGGGCAGGCGACAAACCTAACTGCTCTGAAGGTGTATTACGGAAATCGAGTAGCGCTAGGTAAGAATCGTTATTGTTTTCCCTTGCTTTTTTCATGATTATTTTCAGAGTTTTCACGGTAGACTCTGCTTTTCCATTACTTTGAGGCAGGGCCGGATTAAGGTCCGAGTGGGCCTGGGGCTGAGAAAAAAGGCCGTCGCCTATACTGAAAATCTCTGAAAAGCAAAAAAGGTTATCTCCCTTCCAAATCGTTCTGACAAGCAAAAAAAGGTTATCTCCCTTCTCGTGCTGACAAGCCAAAAAAGGCTATCTCGAAAATCGGTGGGCCTATTTCATGATAGGCCGAAGGGCTACAGCCTCCTCATCCCCCGCCTTAATATGGCCCTGCTTTGCGGATAATTTGGACTGCTGGTAACATGCTCGAATTCATATTTTTCAGCGAAGCGTTTGAATTCCTTTGAAATGAAAGGTGAATTGTCGGTGTATATTTTTTTCAGGCAGACCATGACGACAAACGTGCTGCCGGATATAGTTGATAATACCAGTTGTCTGCTTCGAGAAAAGACGATCGACTTCCACGATATTTTAGAACAGATCCACGGTTAATAAATAGTCTCGGCCTTCAAAGGTGAAAATGTCACGGACGGTCAGGTGCTGGGTGGGGTAAAAGAGGTTCTTTCTGCACTGAGTCTCTGTACTTGTTGCAGACATGACAAGTCTTGACCATTCGTTTAATTTCCGCACACATTCCAGGCCAAAACACAGCCTCCCTCGCACGTCTGACACATCCATTCAATCCAAGATGAGATTTATGTATCCTGTTTAATATCTCCTTACGTGCGAAGATCGGGACGATCAAGCGATCTGCTTTGTAAACTAAGTCTCGACTGACACTCAGTTCGTCGGAAAAGGTCACATAAAGTCGAAGGTCGTTAGGCAGGTCATGAACTCTTTCAGGAAAACCTCTAAGAATTTGATTCTTCAGGCGTAGATAATTCGGATCTTCCGCTGCAGCTGTGATTAATATCAAACTAGAGTCCGAAGCGACAATTCTAGTATCTGCCATTTTCTCTGCTTCAACGGTTTGAAGTAATGCGATCTTTATACTCAGTTCCCACGGCTTTGGGGTCACATACCCTAAACAGCAAATCAGCTAAGATAAGATCCTTCCCTCGTCGAAATCTTAGATCTTTGTCATATGCTTGGAGCCTTAATAACATTTTCTGCAGTCTTTTGGTTGCTGAGGCCAGAGATTTCTTGAAAATCGCCAGTAATGGACGGTGGTCCGTCTCACAAATTATTCTACGTCCAAAGCAATAATAATGCCAGCGCTCCACAGCAAATAAAATCTATAGTGCCTCTTTTTCACAGTGAGTCAAAGAACGACTATCAAATTCTACGACCTTTCCAGATTGAGCTAAAACTGCTCGCAAACCAAAAGCACTCGCATCTGATTGAATTTAATCGGTTTCTTACCATCGTAGTAGCTTAACACAGGTGCAGATTCGATCATCGTCTTCATTATGTTAAAAGCTTCTGTGTGTCTATCGCTCCACAGGAATTCATTCTCCGATTTTAAGAGTTTACGAAGCACAGCAGTGGTTTCGCTAAAATTCGGACAGAATCGCGCTAGATAAGTTGCAAAACCCTGCCGCTTTATCTTCTGGAATGGCATAATTCTCGATGGCGGCATTCTTTGATGCTGAAGGTTTAATTCCGTCCTTTGTCAATTCGTGATCCATGAAAACTATAACGTTACAATGCAAATTCAGTTTCTCTAAATCTAATTTAATATTTTTCTTTTTGCAACGGTGATGTTTACAGGCTTCCTCGTGACTGTTTCCAGAACCTGTTATTCAAATATCCGCTATGGTGCATTCCTTTTATTCCTAAAAGCGCTGCATTTATTCTAGCTTGAAATCGTTCTGCTGACGTAGAAAGACCGTATGGCATCCTGAGATAACGAAATCGGCCAAAAATCGTCTCGAAAGTGCACAAATACCTGGATTCTTCATTGAGCTTCAGATGATTAAATGCATTTTGACAGTCAACTGTGGAAAAGACTTTTACACCAGACAGTTGAGGTAATACATCGTCCAAAGTCGGCATGTAGAAAGTAGATAAAGGCGGGATTTAGAGTACGAGTCGGATCGATGCATAGACGCAAATTTCCACTAGTTTTCATAGTCACGACTACTGCTGACATCCAGCGAGTAGGTTCAGTGACTGCTGTTATTATTTGGTCTCTAACCATTTTCTGTAGCTCGGCTTCAACGCAGTCTTTAAGAGCAACTGCGATTCGACGGAGAGGCAGTTGAACTGGTCGGACGGAGGGGTCGAGCTCGAGCTCCAAATGAACGGGTACTTCCATGAGTCCTAGTTTGCCATCAAATAAATCTCCGAATTCCGCTAGAACATCAGTTTGAGATACTGTTCGGTTTTTCGGTAAAGTGTCGACAGACGGCGGCGACGGTTCTATAGCGCAATTGTACGACGATGATGGTTCTATGGCGCAAGTGTACGACGATGATGGTTCTACAGCGCATATATTCTCATCAACGATGCGCAACAAATCCATTTCCCTGCAGGCAGATATGCTGAGGATTGGGTCGTCATGAAGAGTGACGTAGACTTCGCTACTTAAGCGCTTTTTCGTGGTTGGATAAGTGAGGACGACGTCGATCATTCCAGCGGTATATAACTCGACGCCGTTGAACATCTTCAAAATGGCGCGCGCTGGACGTAGAGGTGGTCTTGGCGATAGGCTTTCGTAGACGGATATTGGAATCGTCGTGACAGTGGAGCCGCAGTTCATAAGAAAACGATCACCAAGATATGTGTATAAATTCTCCCTCCAGAGTAAATGGAGTTAAAACGAGCATCGATTCGAAATCGTCTGTTAGCTGTCTCACGCTAGTAGTAAAAGCGCGGCTTTGACATACAGTCGCATAGTGACCTTTCTTGCCAGAAGTCCGACAGACAGCGTTAGAAGCAGGACAGTTGAAGCGTCCGCGGTCATGAGATTGACCACAGAATTTACATGAGTTGCTCGATAAAGACGTACCTCCTTCAGGGCGATGACCACATTGGTTTCGTCGCTGACTCTGACCTCGAGCGTCGCGTCGTCGGAAATCAGTTTTCCCCTCCGCCCTCGCGCTGCTGACGTCTGCCGTTTCCACGTCCGAGAGGCGTAGAATCTCACTGAGGACGTCCACTTCTTCAAGCGACGTCATTGCCTTGAAGTGACGCGAAGTTGTCTCTTGCGCTCTGCAGATGTCTATGGATTTTTCCAAGTCTAGGTATTTCGTACCTAGAAGTTTCTTTCGTGTGACGTCATCGTTGATCCCGATGACGATTCTGTCACGGATCAATGACTGCTCCCCGACGCTGCACGAACGAACCAATCTCAGTAAGTCGGTTATGTACCAATCGATCGACTCACCTGGCGTCTGCTTTCTGCAATGAAAGACGTAGCACTCGTAGACTTCACAGGCGTCACCGACGCTATGGCGCTTGAAGGCATCCAGAAGTGACGTAGTGCTCGTTCTCTCAGCATCCGTGATAGACATGGTTTCGTACTCGCAATAGGCGTCCGTGCCTACACAGGCTAGGAGAATGGCAGCCTGACAGTGCTTTTCTTCCTGGTCGATTTTAGTAACTTTGCAATAGTTAATCCATTGGCTGTAGAAGCGCTTGAATTCACTTGTAGTGCTGTTACGGTTAACCGAACCGAACCCGCGGTTTTTCGGTCAAAACCGAACAGAACCGAAACCGGGGTTTTGACCATGAAATTGAACGGTTTTAACCCTAGGTTAGGGTTAGCGTTAACCCTAACCTAGGGTTAAAACCCTAGGTTAGGGTTAGGGTTAACACTAACCCTAACCGTAGGGTTAGCGTTAGGGTAACCCTAACCCTATGACCTCTTTTTAAATGCATTAAATGCATTTAATGCATCTCAATCAATGCACAGTTTTTAAGCGCTAAAATAACGAGTGTTGTTCTTCTGTCATATCTATGCCTCTATGATGAATCAGAGTCTGACGTCATTATTGAAATCAGTAAAAACAATTTTACAATGGCTGCATTAGTAGTGTCGCGCAGTGCCAGTTTAGTGTGGAATTTCTTTACAGTCAGCGTAGAGGCTAACGGAGCGGGTTCAAGCCCTGTTAGTGCCCCTAGTGGCTTTCACACATGCAGTAATGCCTCCTAAGCCAGTTGAAATCATGCCGAGTTTAAAATTAGGCCTACTGGCTATAACGTGGTATTGACTGACATTCTAGAGGCCACGCTACCCTCCATTCGTCTGTCTAAGTTAAAGAAGGAAGGTATAACGTGGTGTTGACTGACATTCTAGAGGCCATGCCTACCCTCCAATAAGGAACGTTTTAGTAGTGGCTCTGTAGTATCTAACTAGGACTTAGCAGTCGATCACTATTCGTCGAGGACTCAAGATCTAACTGAACCTGAAATACATATATTATATAATCTGAGAGTTGTCTTTAATATAGTGTAGACCACACTATTCATGGTGTCAGATTAGCTTAAATTAAGAACATTATCGATAGCTTAGCGACAGTTTAAGACACTGTTTGTATCGGATAATGGTGACAATACCTCAGATACCTCTACCGGAGAAGCTGGATCTGCAAGCATCAAATCTTGCAGCTGAGTATAAAAGGTTCCGAGGCCAATGGTTGGTCTATGTGAAAGCCTCAAAAATCGATGAAGAACCTGCCGATCGGCAAGCAGCTATCCTTCTCGCCTGCGTAGGCACAGCTGCCTATTGCGTTTTCGACTCGATGACACTGACCGACGAGCAGAGGCAAAATACAACAGACATCCTCGAAGCCTTCAAACGCCACTGTATTGGAGACGTTTCGGAAGTATATGAGCGATACATTTTCCACAGCCGGAAACAGGGACCAGGTGAATCCTTTGACACTTTCGTCGCCGACCTCCGCCGACTCGTTCGCTCATACAGCTTTGGAGATTTAGAACAATCTACGATTCGAGATCGAATTGTTCTAGGAATCCAGGACAATGCCACTAGAAAGAAATTACTTGGCACTAGAGATTTAGATTTAGAAAGAGCTCTGAACTTGTGTCGTGTACAAAAGGCCACCTCGAAGCAATTTCGCGCCATCACCCCTCCAGACGAAGAAGTCCATGCGCTGCGTCGAGATTCTACGACCCGCGGACGAAGCAAGAGCAGACGACGCCAGCAAGACGGCGCCGGAAAAGGTGATTTACAACGTCACAACGCTCGCGAACAATCACAGCGTCAGAACCAGCGTCAACGTCCTGATAAAGGTACTTCTCAATCACGCGATACTTGTCGTTATTGCTGTCGTAACCATGCGCGTATACGAAGCAGTTGTCCAGCCTACGGCGCCACCTGTCGATTGTGTCAGAAGAAAAATCATTACGCGGTAGCCTGTCAATCGAACGTTCCTTCCAGCGCCAGCGTACAACAGTTATCTTACGATTTCGAATCAGTCCTCGTCTTGAGTTCAAATGACGCTGGAGGTAGGATTTTCACACATATTTTGGTCAACGACCAGCTCGTTCGTTTTATGTTAGACTGTGGATCTACTGTAAATATAATCACGAAAACTGTCTATGAAAGCCTTTCGCCGAAGCCCAAACTGCGTCCTGCTAAAGCAACTCTAAGAATGTTCAACGGAGCGCAGCTGGAGACTCAATGAATGATCGATATTCTTTTGACTCATCCGAAGACGAAACAGCAACTAAGCATCGAAGCTTACGTGACGTCACACGACAGCCCTATTCTCAGCATAGCGACCTGTCGAGCATTGGATTTACTACGGGTCGTAGATGAAGACATTTGCACCATCGGAACAAGCATTTCTTCGACAGAACATCGACCTCTGACAGAAGCTGACGTCATGGCTCAATATGGTGATCTATTTGACGGAAAACTAGGACGAATGGAGGGACTGGTCCACCTCGAGATAGACCCTTCCTTCCGCCCTGTCTAATTACCTCTGCGTCGCACTCCTGTAGCGTTAAGAGACGGCGTTGAAACAGAACTTCAACTGATGGTAAAGGATGGAATAATTATCCAAGTGACCGAACCGACTCGCTGGGTGTCAGCACTTGTCGTTGTGATGAAAAACGATGGACGAATACGACTATGTCTTGATCCGACTCGCACTTTGAACCCTGCGTTAATCAGAAGTACATTCTACATGCCCACTTTGGATGACATTTTGCCAAATTTAGCCGGAGTAAAAGTTTTCAATACTGTAGACTGCAAGAACGCTTTTAACATGCTTGTGCTTGATGAAGCTTCAAGTTATTTATGTACTTTTGAGACTTCTTTTGGCAGATTCAGATACCTTAGAGTTCCATTCGGTTTATGCGTTTCATCGGAGCTTTTCCAAGCGAGGCTACAAGCTGCTCTTTCGGGTCTTAAAGGCATCCATTGCATAGCCGATGACATTTTGATCACGGGGTCTGGAGAAAATCAGGCCGAGGCCCGAAGAAATCACGACGAGAATTTAGTCGCATTGCTTCAGCGCTGTCGATCCAAAGGAATAAAACTTAACCGTGAGAAACTACAGCTCAATCGTGACGTCATCATTTTCATGGGACACCAACTGACCAAAGATGGAATACAGCCAGCCGCATCAAAGATCGAAGCGATTGAAAACTTTGCGGTCCCTAAAGACAAAGCAGCGGTTCAACGACAATTAGGACTCGCAACGTACCTCACTCGCTACTGTCCGAACTTCAGTGGTCACCAGCGTACTTCGAGAACTTCTGAAGTCGGAAAATGAATTTCAATGGACCGATCGACACACAGATGCATTCAACCGGCTGAAGGAGATGTTGAAGACGGCTCCTGTATTACAATATTTTGACGGTAAGAAAGACATTTTGGTTCAGGCGGATTCAAGCCAAAATGGAATTGGTTGTGCGATTTTACAAGGTAACAGAGTGGTGGAATACACTTCTAGAGCACTAACAGCAGCTGAAAAACAATATGCCCAAATTGAACGGGAATTATTGGAATTGTATTTGCTTTTGAAAGATTTCATTATGTATACTCAAGACAACAATTTGTGAGACCGATCATCGTCCGTTATTGGCCATATTTAAGAAATCACTGGCCGCGGCACCAAAGAGACTACAACGTATGCTGTTACGCCTACAAAAATATGACATTGACCTTCGCTTCAAGGCGGGAAAAAGACCTCATAATCGCAGACTGCCTTTCTCGAGCTTTTGATCCGAGAGCCGTCGGAATAGAATTTACTGAAGAAATAGCGCTTCTACAGACAACAGATGCAGAACAGATGGCTTCTCTACGCATGATCGCTTCCACGTCGACGCTGAAACTAATAACAGATGCAGCGGAAGACACTAATTACAAACGCCTCAGGGAACAAATTATCAATGGATGGCCAGAATGCCCTAAGGACCTTCCAGCAGACCTTCGGCCCTATGCCACATTCGCCGATGAACTAAGTGTCAGTAGAAATTTAATATACAAATCAGACCGCCTGGTGGTACCGGCACCAGCGAGACTTGAGATAATGAACAGACTTCATTCTGCACACACTGGAATTAATTCTTGTCTACGCAGAGCCCGAGACATAGTCTTCTGGCCCGGATTGACGTCCGAACTTCGCCAGAAGATCGAGAGATGTCAGATTTGCAATAAATTCAGGGATTCTATTCAAAAGGAACCACTGCTTCCTCGTCCCCTGCCAGACCGCCCGTGGCAAATAATCGCATGCGACGTTTTCACCTTCGATGGACGTGATTACTTGATAACGACCTGCTACTTCTCAGGATATTTTGAGATCGACCGACTCGTCTCGAAGACGGCCACTGAAATTATTTACTGCCTGAAGCAACACGCAGCAAGACACGGCCTACCTGAAAAAATCTACAGCGACAACAATCCGTTCAATTCAACCGAATTCAAAAGATTTGCAGAACAATACGAATTCAAACAGGTTTTTAGCTCGCCTCATTACCCGCAGAGCAATGGGAAGGCAGAAAACGCCGTACGAACTGCGAAAAGGCTGATGAAAAAGGCGAAAGAAAACAACTCGGACCCTTTCCTCGCACTACTCGATTTCAGAAACACGCCTTCAGAAAATCTGGGTTTAAGTCCTGTTCAGATTCTGATGGGAAAAAGGACGCGTACAAAGATGCCGATCGCCGACAAACTCCTGTCAACACCAACTGCAAGCGCTACGAAAGAGGCGCTACAAAAGTCAAAAGAGAAACAACGTTTCTATTACGATCGTACAGCGAAAGAGCGTCCAAGTTTTAAAGAAGGGCAGGTGGTGAGAGCGAAATACCGCCCGACAGACGATTACTGGCGAAAAGCTGAAATCAAAGACGTTCTTCCATTTCGATCTTATAACGTCAGATTTGAGAACGGCAGTACAATGAAACGGACTTCCAAGCACGTGAGATTCTCACAAGAGGATCCAATACGAATCGACGAAGAACATCATTCGCATCAGCCAGACTCCCCAGATGGCGCTGGTGCAACGGCGCTACCGTCTCATGCCCCTCAGCCACCTCCAGCTCAACCACCACCAGTCCAGGAACGATCAACAAAGGTGCAACCAGAACAAGCACCAACCCAAAAGACTAAACGGTATAGAGCCCTATAGAACTCGCTCAGGTCAAGCAATTATGAAACCCCAGAGAGATAGTCTATACATTAGCATACTAGTTCATCAGTTCAGATGATTGATTAACAATTAGATATTAACAGTCTATATTTTAGTAGTTTAGTTCATTCATTATGTTTAATTGTTTAATGAGATAACCGTCTAAGTTAAAGAAGGAAGGTATAACGTGGTATTGACTGACATTCTAGAGGCCACGCCTACCCTCCAATAAAGAACGTTTTAGTAGTAGCTCTGTAGTATCTAACTAGGACTTAGCAGTCGATCACTATCAGTCGAGGACTCAAGATCTAACTGAACCTGAAATACATATATTCTATAATCTGAGAGTTGTCTTTAATATAGTGTAGACCACACTATTCATTGGCATTTACATCAACTGAAAAGAGAAGGCGACTTAATTAAAGGGGCCATAAATGACATCACGCGAATTTGTCACTTTTTTGACCCCCTACGGCACGCGGCGTCACAAAACGTCGGTTTTGAACCCCTCTAAAATATGACGTCACAACGGGCCGACTCCCATTTTCAAAAATCGTGTAACGTCATTTTATTTTTTATTTCTTATTAAAGTCATCAAATAAGGCCATCCTTGTATTTGTTCCTCTCGAAAAACCATGACAAGCAAAAAGAGGCCATAATTGTATCATTTTTCCTCTCCAAAATTCCTGCAAGCAAAGAGAGGTCATAGGGTTAGGGTTAACCTAACGCCAACCCTAGGGTTAGGGTTAACCCTAACCTAGGGTTATAAATCCGAACCGAACCGAAACCGCGGTTTTTCGGTCAAAACCGAACCGAAACCGACCGAGACTGCACGAGGTGAAACCGTAACAGCACTATTCACTTGCGAGGCTTGAGGCTTGCAAGTTCAGCTTGGCAGGAAGCGGAATTTGAGATGGTGTAGCCATTACGACACGACTCAGAGTTCGAAACTGTAGCCTATCGATATACTTAATTTTGACTAACTTTACAAACGAACTGACACCATGAGCATATGTTAGAACGTATATTAGAATATCACTTAGACAACGACCAAACCAAGACTGATAAGCAGTGGTAACATATAGCTATAGTGTCATTATAATGTTCCTTATTGGACGGCGGGCGTGGTCTCATGCTGTCAGTCCTAGACCACGTGACAGAGACTAGAGGTAGTAGAGGCATTCTAAATGTGGATCGGGCGAAGAATGGGGAAAAATCAGCTGGACGGAAAAAATAACAAACGAAGAAGTATGGAATATGATAGAAGAGAAGAAAAGCCTAATTAAAACTAATTCGTACAAGACAAAACGACGCTGGAGTATGGAACCTGTCTTTGGACAGAGCAGCTGAAGAAGACATGTAGCTGTCTCAGAGGCGTCATTTGGAGGGACCGTGGCCCCCCAAGGAAATGAAAATATTAATTTACAGTGTATCAAATTAATGTGCAAAAAAAACAAAAACAGGGACGTCATTTGCGTTTGGGGGGGGGGGGGGCAAAAAAGGCTTGATGGCGAGTAATCGTAAAAAAGGGCTGACAAGCAAAAAAAAAAGTTGTCAACTTTATTGGGAAACTCGTCAAATCGAAAATGAAAAAAAAGAAAAATTCAAAAAAATAAAAATAAAAATTTTAAAAAATTTCTTGCCCCCCCCAAGAAAAGTGTGAAATGACGCCACTGAGCTGTCTACCAAGAAAGGCCACTACAAATAGGTCTTGAACCATTCTACTTTATCCTTTACATATTTCAAATTCTACAACATAGTGAAATAATGTCAAAAAATAAATAGGCCTATAATATTATATATGTATACTTATTTTGTTGACTGACTGAAAAGCCATCTCTGTAGAGAGTCGTAACTGTGTTTCATCCAAAGCTGTACATATTCAGTGGCGTCGCTAGGGTTGGTGTCACCCGGTGCGGTAAACTCATGGTGTCACCCCTCCAGACTTCCACCATGGACCTCTTCCAAATCTTTATATACTAATATAGGCCTACTAGCCCTACGTAATCGGCTATAGCTATGTTTGTAGAATAAGTCCAAAAGTTATAAGTGACACAACAAATAAAAACAAATTAAACAATATAATTGTAGCCTACTGCAGGAAATAGTTTTTACGAAGTGTAACAAATTTGAGTTATTGTTATTCTCTCATGAAATTTCAGTTAAAATTTTCCTTTCCTGGCCTTCACAGCTGAAAACCTGTCAATCACTCCATCAAAATCAATGTCTTTCACCATATCACTTTCAATTGATAATAGAGCCAGACCAGAAAGCCTTGACTGTCCCATAGTGGATCGCAAATAGTTTTTTTATAAGTTTTAATTTTGAAAAGCTCCTCTCACATGAAGCTACGGACACACAGATCGTGAGGAATAATTGAAGGCTTAGTGAGAGTATTGGGAGAGATTCCAGGAAGTCCCATTCAACTATGAAATTCAAAACATCAAGCACCGACCAATCTTGGCTTTATGGTGATCAATATTAACTGCCTTTATAGGTTTCTTCTCAGCCTTGGTATTTCTTTTATAAGCTCATCTTCGGATAACTCATCATAGAAAGAGGTCAATTTTGGAACTGATACCAGTAACTCTTCTTCACTTGCTGATAGTAGATTATTGGATTGAACGGCCTCACATATATACCTGCTACTTCCTTGATCGCTGATGATCTTGTCTGAAGTTCAGAATGAAAACGATCAATACACTCCAGCATTGCCCTGTTGTTTTCTTCTTGCAGGGTGAGTCCAGCATCTGCAGACATCCACTAGGCCGTTTTGATGTGTGCACTCCACGTGGCATGGTTGAATATTCTTGAACAATATAATAAAATATATTTTTAAATTGGTGAAATGTAATTACTTGAATGCTAACAGCACTACAGTGCCACTACAATCTTTCTGGTTTCTACAAAGAAGTACAATTAAATTTTGTTCACAGTTTATTCTGTGATAGATAAGCTGATAGGACAGAAATTGTAGTACTCACTTTTTAAGCGTAAGCCACCTAAGTCTTTCGTGTTTCCTCCTATAAAATTTCTGTTCAATTCTAATTCACTTTTAAAAAGGTTAGTGATGTGATAAGTTGATTTATAATAATTCAAAAATCCACAATAGTTTTCCTAACACACACACTCAGTATGTAGGCAAGCAGAAGAGGATCAGTCCGGTGATAAATGCCCGTGAGTCATATATATATATATATATATATATATATATATATATATATATATATATATATATATATATATATATATATATATATATATATCTGCTGCCACGTCCAACACGACCAACAGTACTCTCACGCCCAGATCATCAGAGGCTCAGACTCCAGTCGCCTGCTGCCTTGCAGGACAATTCGCTTAATCTTACGCAGGGTGCATCCAACTGTTCTTTGGGACTCGCTTATTTTCCACGGCCACCCACAGAGCCAGTCAGCCAGTGCTCTTTGACAGACTCGCCCAGTGTGCCTGATGGCACCCTGGCCGAGCCTGCCTATGTATGTATATGAAACCCGAGTAGACCGAGCTCTGTCTGTTTTCTGTTTTATACAATTTGAAAATTTCCAATTTTTCAGTTTGGGTGTCACCCCTCTGGGTGGTGTCACCTGGTGCGGACCGCACCCCCCTCTCGACGCCACTGTACATATTTACAACTTTGGTTTCATCCAGACTCCAAGTCTTCGGGGGGAAGGGAGGTTGACTTGGCTGGAGGGGAAGAGACATGGTTTAATGCAAAACTTTGTGTCAGTGCTGAGATTGGGGGGAGGGAATTTGAGGTTTTGGCAAAAAATCTCTTCCTAACAGGCCTGTATAAAACACTGGTCATAACCCTTGTAAAGCGGCCTTGTATTTGGTTACGCTATATGCTTACGGCCAGTAGCCAAGGGGGTGGGTTTAAACTTTAAAGTCTCCTTGGTCAGCCGACCAAAATTTCTTTATAACGTATTATTAATCTGTGGATGGATGGGCGCCAAAATCGGCTTTAAGGTAGAAAAAAAGGGGAAAGAAGCAACTGCAAACTGCCCACTTATACTAACTCTATAACTCAGCGGTTCCCAAACTGTGGTCCGCGGACCGGAGGTGGACCGCGGAGGACATGGCGGGAGTCCGCGGGAGCCTCCCAAAATTAAAGTTAGGGTTAGGCCTAACCCTAACCCACCCTAACCCAGATGACCTTTTTTGCTCGTCACTACATTTAGGAAGGATGGTGACCGTTTTTTGCATGTCGCTACAAAAAATAATGTTGTCCGCAAGCTCAGCTGGGAACAAAATAGGGGTCCGTGATCAAAAAAGTTTGGGAACCTCTGCTATAACTAACTTAACCAAGCAAATAATAAGTGACGTTTTTTTGCTTAACAGGATTGTCCGAAGTTTTGGAGAATGGTCGTCTCATAACCCCTGCAGAAAATCCTGGCTACGCCACTTCTTACGGCGATATATAAATAGTTCAGTATACAATACAATTATAATCTCAGCATAATTTCTGGCCTCATAAAGGTGGCGGTCATAACTGGGACGGTCATAGCTGGGGTGGCTACCATCTGTAACCATCAAATTATTCCTTAGTTCAGTGTTTATTCTAGGCCTTCTCTGCGAGGGGGGGTAATTTCCCCTCCAAAGTTTTAAAATTCCCCCTCCAAATTTTTTATATGTTGCATGGGGCAGAGATGTAGCAAGTACACAATGCTTCAAGTACAAGTACCTGGCCTCCGAGTACAAGTACAAGTACTTGCATTCCGAAAACTCCGAGTACAAGTACAAGTACCTGGCCTCTGAGTACAAGTACCTGGCCTCCGAGTACAAGTACAAGTGCCTGGCCTCCAAGTACTAGTACAAGCACAAGTGCAAGTACTGAAGCCTCAAGTACAAGTACCGAAGCCTCGAGTACAAGTACAAGTACCGATCCTCATAGCCAAATACAAACAGCAAGCAGGCCTACACTTTATTAACGGGTAGCTGTTTGTCACGGTTATTCAATAAAATGGTGCTAGAACAAAATGTCCGAGGACAAAATGTCACGGACAAAATGTCATGGGGATAAATGCCAGCGGAAAAAATGTCAGCGGACAAAATGTCATCCTAACTCTAACCCTAACACTAACCCTAAACTGTGACATTTTGTCCTCTGACATTTTTTCTGCTGACATTTTGTCCCCATGACATTTTCTACATGACATTTTGACCGTGACATTTTTGTCCTCGGACAATTTGTCCGGCTGCAAATAAAATTGACAC
Organism: Metaphire vulgaris; assembly: GCA_018105865.1. Classification (NCBI taxonomy): domain Eukaryota; kingdom Metazoa; phylum Annelida; class Clitellata; order Crassiclitellata; family Megascolecidae; genus Metaphire; species Metaphire vulgaris. The sequence continues at coordinate 5,010,514 of CM030834.1, forward strand.
TATTAGCATCTATATATCATCACAGTTGCACTAAAAAATTAGAGAAATAAAGATTATTATTATAGTTTTGCATCGGTCATATTAGCCCTCTGCGGTCTCGCGATCAAGCCAGCTTGGCTAAAAACGCATTTAATTGGTGTGCCAGAAGCAGGCACACTAAGGTCTCTAATGGCTGCATTATACAGCCTGTTGAACTCCTTTCTACTAACTTCACTGTTACAAAATACGATGGTATCAGTGGCTTCATCATAAATATCGTTGAATTCCAGATACTTGGCCATCTGTGAGGATGTGCTTGTCATTAGCCTAAAGGAACAGCATTACTGGTACCCTTGAAGTACATGTAGCCAGAGATGTAGCAAGTACACAATGCTTCAAGTACAAGTACAAGTACAAGTACCTGGCCTCCAAGTACAAGTACTTGCATTCCAAAAACAAGTACAAGTACCTGGCCTCCGAGTACAAGTACAAGTACTAAAATTTGTACTCGAGTACAAGTACAAGTACCAAGTACTACATCTCTGGCATGGGGGATGGCAATTTCTCCCCAAAAAAGTGACGACTCAGACCTTGTCCACCAAAAATTTCAAAATCCCCCCAACAGTGTTTATTCTAGCCACCTTGACATTGAGAGGAGTTTGAAATGTTTGGGGGGAGAAGGTTTGTCTGCCCAAAAACCTTGACGAGCAAAAAAAGGTCATCACATCGTTCCTTATCTTTCTTCCGCTTCTCCTCTCCTCATGCATGCTCTAATGCTCTTCTAAATATGGTCATATCCTTATAACCTTATGTTTATCCCCTCTCCTAAATAAAGAAACCCCCATCTCACCACACTTTTTGGGGGCGGGAATTTCCATCCCCAATGCAACACATATAGAAATTTGGGGGGATTTTCAAACTTTGGGAAAACCCCGCCCCAAAGGGCCTAGAATAAACACTGCCCCCAAGGTCAAGGTGGCTAGAATAAACACCGACTTAGTTAAAGTCATATCCAAAACTCCTAGATTCAAACATATAACTCCAGCTAGACAGTCCCTACATTGGCTTCCTATCAAATGCCGAATTAATTATAAAATCTGTCTTTTAGTATTCAAAACCATGTTATATCATTACCTCAAGATGCAACTTATCACTCGACCTACTAATCATTCCACTAGGTATTCGGCAGGACCTTCATTTTTGTTCCTTATTCTCATTGTGTCATTGGCACTAGTTGCTTCTCAGTTGCGCCCCTAAGCTCTGGAATTCACTACCAACATCACTTCGCATTACTAACAACTTATCATTTTCCAGATCTGGTCTTAAAACACAACTGTTTGACTTGGCTTATCTGCCTTAGATTGCTCTCCCGCTATTTCGGACTGATCTTCTGGCTTGACCTGGCTCTAATGCTATTTGGATTTGGTGCGTCATCGGCTGATGCCCTGGGCATTATGATAGTGGCGCTATAGAAGTAGATTGATTGATTGATTATTCCAACAGTTTTTAGAAACAACATTTTACTCTTTCCAAAATTTGAAATATCAAATACTGTGCAAATAACCTTAAATTGAGAAAAACTAAAACTTAATATCCTATGTCTTTCATTATAGTGTATAATCATCAAGCTATGTATAACTAAAGATCTGTTAAAAATCAAGGCAATGATGAATTGGCGAATTCAATTGATATGCTTCATAAACGATAGGTAAAACACCGAATTGTTCACAGCCTGCATCTTTGATGGTAATCCAATCTCCATAGAATGTAAATCACCACAAATGCCACCAAAAAGAATAATTTCTCCACGGCCTTCAACAAGTGAATAGAAAATTGTTTCTTCTGGACAAATGGAGCAGTCTGGCTTTTGAATAGGTAGCCATGATATGCTCCCATCAATTAAAACATTATTGAGGTCAACTGTATGAACATAAAGTGGATTTATGGATAAGCGTTTCTTTGTCAATTTAATGTTTCCGTGGTCACCAGAATTGGCACTTGCCCGATATTTTCTTCATATTTTTCAGTATTTCAAGTTGATGCAGACGATTCTTCATGGCATTGGGTCTAATGGAAGGCATAGAACTTCGAATCTTGAAACCACCATAGGAATTAGCATCTGGACTGGGATCAGATGATGCTCCAGTTAAATATGTATCACTAGATAAAGTATTGAGAGAATCAGCGGCAGTAGAGAATGAGACACTGGATTCAGAAGGGGCTGATACTGGTGTCGAACTGATGGACAAACTTGAATATGTTTTAACTTTGAACTGCATGAAGAATTCGGCAGAGTCTCTGCATTTGATCTGTCACATGATAATCCATGATATAAAATGGCATTTCTCTGCTCAACTTGTAGAACAGGATTATCATCCAAATGCTTACAAGAATGAGCTTGACACTGCTGTCTTCGGGAGCTTGATCCTGTAGAATCTGTCACTGACTGTGCAGTGGCACACCTGAATGCCTTTGGATTCTTACTCAGGATGACCATCTTGTTTCCAACCTGCACAAAAGCAGATAATTATAACTGGTCTTACAACGAGTTTAAAAGTTGGCCGAGGTGACGTCAATGTCACGTGTGGTACTGACAGTTCCAAGCCACACCTCCCATCCAACGATGGAACTCTATAGAGACGCTTAGTTATAGTTTAATATTGCAGCTTATAGGACAGTCACTCTCTGGACGTGAACCTGATTACATGCTTTATATCTTACGTGTCCCTAGCTGTATACCTTAGCTGTAGGCCTAAGAGTAGACTAGTACCTCGGCACACGTTTATATTCGACTTATACCTGGGTCAATGATTTCAGACACCTTCAAATCAAAAAAAGTAGGGGTTGACTTATACTGGGATCGACTTTATCGCGAGTATACACGATATCAAACATCTTGTGATGAATCAGTAGAGAAAAAGTCGCCAAAAGTTTGAGATGATTCATGTCATAAATCATTGAAAATTATCAAACAATATTTAGAAAGTACCAATAGAGAAGATATCATCAAGAGTTTTTAATAGAGCCCATGTCATAAAACATCAAATAACATCAAGAAAAAACGAATAACAAAGGAAGGGTGAACGAGTAAATTCAGATCTATTTGGCTAAGTTGCAATTAAGCAAAAATCATCAAGAAAAAAAGAAAAACAATATAAGGGTAAATGAGATATTCAGACCTATTTGAGAATTTGAGATAAAGCATAGTTATCAAGGTCCTTAGAATTCAAGATTCTTATTGGTTTTGAGGTTCTATCTTTACGAATATAGACTTCTCCTTTGAAGTCCAGTTTGAAACAATTTTGTTTAGCCTTAGTAGTGTACGTGCCTTGAAAAAAAATTTCCAGAAGTCTTTCATTGTAATAAATACTTGGATATGTATTGGAATTCTTTTGAAGAAGCCTGACATTCTTTGGTATTTCTTTTCTTTAGCAATAGAAACAAAATTTACCAATATAGGAGAAGTAGTGTTGATGTCCTTGGTCTTTTTTGAGCGATAGGCATAGTTAATATCCTTCATTTCGATTTGGATCTCAAGATCGTTTCTCAAATTACCCAAAACCAGCCCATTGTTTCCCAATTATGCATAAGTTGTTGATTGTATGTTCTGTTTTGCCAGTGTTTTCCAATACTCTAGCTTTCAGGCCAAAAAACAGTAAGTCATTTTGGATTGGTTGTTGCTTGAGTGCCTTGACATGCTCATTAATTTTTAACAAATCTTGATTTAATGGTGTGTTTTGTTAATAATGTCAGTTGAAATGTGAGTGATAGATTCTTTCAAATTTGCATTAAATTCAGATAATTCCTTGAATTTGTCCTCAAGCTTAGAGCTGAATTTGCTGACTAATTTGTCCAGGAAATTAATGGCGACTCTTTCGTCACAGAACACTTCAATGAAATCCTCATTTTTCAACTTTTTGGACATCTTTGTAGTTGAAGGTAATGTATTAAATAAAACTTGGTAATGATGAATCCAGAATCCAAACGAATTAAATATTATTTAATGGTAGTTCATCCAGACACGTGTTAGTTAGTCATTAATCCAAGACAGAAATTAACAGAACAAATAAAAAAATTCCCCATTTCCTATCCACATTCCTTGCCACTTTGAATGTATCTTCCATCGTGTTAATTTGTGGATAACGCTTTTCACGAATTTGAACAATATAATTACAGTGTATACTCAGGATAATGTTGATCTGAGTATAATACCGTATCAATGAAGACACGTGGCAAAGACTGTGGCTGGATGCTTCAATGCCTTCAGGCTGATTAGAAGTATTCATCGCTCAGTGTCAGCCACTGCACTCAGACGCTGGTCTCCACTCTGGTGCTGACCAAATTAGAATATGGCAATGCTACCCTCGCTGGAATACGGAAAAACCTTCTCAACCGTCTTCAGTCCATTCTAAACGCTGCTGGTCGCATGATTTGCCATATTCCACCAGGTGAACATGTAACTTCATCGCTTCATGATTTGCACTGACTATCAGTGCCAGAAAGAATCCACTTCAAGCTCGCGTTATTAACCTACTGATGCCTGAACGGTTTCGGCCCTGCATACTTGGCGACTGGACTGGTACGAGTGGCTGACTTGGAAGGACGGCAACGCCTGAGATCTGCCTGATCCACCTCACTGGTCGTCCCGAGGATGCACCTTCAAACTGTCGGTGATCGCGCATTCCCTGTGGCCGCGTCGAGAGCATGGAACTGTCTACATCCATCTGCGCAACTCTCCATCGCTCAACACCTTCAAAGAGAAAGTTAAAACCTGGCTATTCTGCAAGAGCTACTCGTGATTTCTTGTGTAATTCTTGTGTGATTCTTTGCAATGTGTTCACGCAGTTCTTATAGGACGAGTTACCACAATAATCAGTACGTTGTGATAATAATAATGTCGACCCCTACAATTTTTGGATTTGAAGGTGTCTAAAATCATTGACCTGAGTATAAGTTGAAGTGACGTCACTTCGGCGTACCCTCTTGAGGTGATCGTGAGAGTAGGAACAATGGAGGACTCGAGCGGGGCATGCAGCGCTATTGTGTTGATTGAAAAGCTGCGTTTTAGCTTTGAACTATCGAGAAACTGAACAATTTTGACATTCACAGATTGATTCGTGACAATTAAGAAAACTTTAAATCTGCTATTTGCTCATTCTTGACAATATGAACAATTTAATTTTAAAAAGTTATTTTAATATTTATGTAGCGCCAATAATATGCCCAATATATTACAATTAATATTTATGTGGTGCCTATAAATTACAAATTTTAAAATCGCTGATGCCAACTTTATTTAGATGCTGTAGAGTATGTAGAAAGTAATTAATTACACAAAGTTTTAGCTAAATTAATTATTTTCGACATCCTATGTATGGAAACTTTATCCAACAGTTAGTGCCTCGCATATAAGTCGAGGACATGAAATAAAGCCTGTGAATTGGCCTTAAATTATTCGACTTTAACGCGAGTATATATGGTAAATCAATTTAATTAAGAGAATAATTAAATGTCTGCCATGATGACCATTGACCAGAGAGTTCCAATTGTGACATTCACCCTTTTCCCATTTGCCCTGAGAATACTTGTCCATTTTACATTATGTTACAAATAAATGAATGGGTAAAGGGTTAACTTAATTTTTGTACCCAGCATAGAGAATAGAATTGTCAACATAAAAATCCATTACTGTTACTATCACTACACTTCAATTATCAATTCAAGAAACTCAAACCTTGCATGCAGGATGACACCATAGCTGTGGTGCAGAAAATTCTGGATTAAGAATAGACAATTCCTGCCACCACCAAACCCCTTCACTGGAACTCAGAGTCAGCAGCCAAGCATCACATAATTGCTACAAAGTAAAATAAATTTAATTACCAGCAACTCATGAATTTTAAATTTTAATTTCCTCCCTCATATCACAAAATAAGAAGAATGTGGGTGAAGCACTATAAAAGAACTCATATGAAGAAAGCACAAGGCCATGAGCCTGAACACTGCATAGCTACTATAACAAGTTGTTCAATGTTCACCCTTAAACTCGTCCAGAATGCAGCTGCACGCTTGGTGTTCCAGAGAGGGAAGTTCGATCATATCACACCAGTCCTGCGGGAGCTTCACTGGCTCCCGGTCGGTCAACGCGTGACTTTTAAACTCGGGACCATCCTGTTCAAGGCCCAACACAGCTCTGCTCCGCCATATCTAACTGATATGTTCTGCTAGACGGCTAAGTTGCCTGGTCGGTCGCATCTGCGCTCCGCCTTGACCAGCACACTCGCAGTGCCTCGAACTCGGACAGGCTTCGGTGACCGCAACCTGGCCGTTGCTGGCCCGGTTGTTTGGAACAGTCTGACAGCAACATTGCGTCCCTCTGACTCAACCATGACGCTGTTATCTTTTAGGAAACAACTGAAGACATTCTTGTTTGATTGATCCGGTTCGCAACTGACATGAGCGCATTTGCTGCTTTGCGATTATTTGCGCTATAGAAATGTTCGTAATAATAATAATAAACTGTTAGTGAGCAAGCTAATAGAAAACCACTAATGCAGTAAAAGCAATCTGGTATATGGTACTTTCTCTGCTATCTGGTATTCCATAAAATAAGGTGGACATCATTTCATGACCAAGCCTATTTCACTATTAGGCACCTCAATTTCGGTTCGGGGTCAATTGATCGCATGCCAATTGATCGCGACAAATTGGCAGCGCAAAATTGATCGCGTGGTCAATTGGTCACACGACAATTGACCGCTAGCCAATTGATCGCAATATTAAAATTAATAATTACTGTCTATTGTATGGTCCCTAACCCTTACCCTACATACAATGGGCTGTAACACCCCTAAAATTTGAAAGTAGATAAGATATCTTGTATATTGCACAAAAGTGATCAATTGGCTAGCGGTCAATTGGCATGCGATCAATTCACCCGACACCCTCAATTTCACCATCCTGAACCTGGGTTTTACTGTATTATAAACTGGATCTATCATAAAATGTAAATCAGACAGTCAGTACTTGCTTTTACAACTTTTGATGGCTGATTGATTCTTTACTTAATCACCACTTTTATCTTAATATATATATATGTGCACACACACAAATATCGTTCGCCTATCTTGCCTAGATTATTGCAAATGGTCTCATAATTAAAACCCATTCATCCAAAATTCTTATCAGTTACAAATGCAACTAAGTGCTTCATTTTCTCCTGTATTGCCTTTGGTCACATCAGAGGATTCATAAAAGATCAGATCAGAGAGAGTTCAGTGTGCTTCCAAGATGGAAATGCTTAAATGGTGTTGCCCCAAATTATCTCTGTCAGTTTGACACAAATCTTCAATTTGAAAACAAACAGCCTGACCATGAACAATTCCCACTATTGTCTGTAAAGTCACCCTTGAACTCTGGAATATATTCTTCAGTACCCAGAAGGATGCAATGATTAACCCGTTCCAGGGGGATTTAATTTTTTCAAGTCGTCCCCAATCGGGGTATTTAATTTGGGGGAAAGGCGTTCATGTGAAAATGTGAACATACAAGTTTTAAACTTACTATATTTCAGGCTATATAGAAGCTAGAAAGATGCAGTTTGCACCGTTGTTTATCATTTTTATTGCTCTTTCGAACCATCTGTGCCAAAGAAAAAATTTTGGGCATAGGGTCCACCCTACAGCCCAAAATAGGACCCCTCCCCAACATTTTGGTCAAATTTTGTTCAAAGCCCCATAGCAAAAATTTTTCCGCGATAACCCCCAAACTGTGAGTGAGAAAGTTGTAAAGGGGTGTAATTGGAACAGAATAATGCAAAAATTTGGAAGATTGGACAAAATTTGGGGTAGTTATGATTTTTCAAACAATATTACTCAATGCTCGAAGAAATGACAATTTTGCGAACAGATTTTCAATCTGAAAAACCGAACAACTCAGTAATTTCAGGCTATATAGAAGCTAGAAAGATGCGGTTTGCACCGTTTAGCATTTTTATTGCTCTTTCGAACCATCTGTGCCAAAGAAGAAAATTTTGGGGTAGGGTCCACCCTACACTCCCTACAGCCCAAAATCGGAACCCCCTAAAAAAAATTCAAACCGCAATAGCAAAAATTTTTCAGCGGTGACCCTCCAACTGTGAGCGAGAAAGTTGTAAAGGGGGTGTAATTGGAACAGAATGGTGCAAAAATTTTGAAGATCGGGCCAAAATTGGCGGAGTTATGATTTTTCAAACCCCAGACTTGCGAGTCTTTTTCGAAGCATTTCAATGCAAAATCAATGGACAATCAACGGCAAGTTGGACGATCAACGGCAAGTTTTCTTGCTTATACTATAGTCAACAACAGCGAAGAAAGTTCTGCCATCTATCAAATGGATAGTAACTAAATCGAAAAGTTACTGCGGGGCGGTTTAAAAACGCAATGTCCGGGATACACACATGCTTATGTGGTGCACCGTTTTAAGACGGCGATATCCGTTTCGCTATGATTTTCGGGCGTCGTTTATTAATGGCATTACCCGGGAACGGGTTAATAAGCAGACAAATCTTTATGACAACTGAGAATAAGTGACCCAGATTTAAAAGTTACAGTTGAAAAGATGAAATGGTCTTTTGGTATAATGTTGCTGTTAGCTTACCTCATGAAGACCACTACTGGAGCAACAGTCCAGACTTTGGGGTGAGAATAATTTCCGACACAATGAGCGATAAAGATACCACATCTTAAAGAAGCACCAGCACTTGGCTGATGATCAAAATTGTGAGGTGGTGGTCACTGAACGTAGTCAATGCAGAGATGTGCGGATCCAACAATTTTTGGACTGCAGATAATCAGCATCCGCCAGGTTTAGATCCATGGAGGATCTGCATCCGCTCGCATTTCCGATATCAGTAGCTGCGGATGATCCGCATCCGCAGATAGTAAATAAATTTGGTCTTTTACTATCACCCCTCGCATGATTTCTGCAAGCCTAGGGCTTATCCTAATGTATTTCAATGAGCAGTAAAATTATGTGCCTATGTCCGAGTGTGTCGTACTCAATGCGCACAAATAAACAAATAGTCGTAATAAACGAGACACTATATGTAAAGCATAACATAGATTATTTTTCTCAAATCTAAAATTAAAGTTATTAAAACGCTATCATTTTATAACAAAGCTACTGTTTGCTTCTGTACACATTAGATTTTACTCTGGTCGGGGAGTATTCGCTCAGTTCTCCAACCTTAATCTTTTCCATTATTTTATCGGATTCCTTTTTGGTTGACATTGTATAACAATGAATAACAATGATGTAAGTTACATTTAAAAAGTAGCCTAGACGGTTATTTAGAAATGCACCGTGAAGAACGTAAACTATGAATTAATTTCTTGAGAGTCTACAGGCCCTATGTACCTTCATATATGAATAATGTATAACGTATATGAACGTACATAGGGCCTATAGACTCTCGAGAAATTAATTCATAGTTTACGTTCTTCACAGTACATTTCTAAATAATTAATTTCTTGAGAGTCTATAGGCCCTATGTACGTTCATATATGAATAATGTATATTGCACACCTCAACCAGTACAAAACAAATTTAGGCAATAAATTGGTTACTTCATAACCAAGACGCTCCAAATTCCCAATAAGGGCGCCTGCCTCTTCAAAGGGTAACGGACATTCTCCCCCTGGACATAATCCCCTGGACATTGTCCCTCCTGGTACACCTGATGAAATGAAACCCCTGACATAATCCCCCTTTGTTTACCCAATGGGCTTTGATGAAATCTACTGGCGCTGAAAGAGAATTAGTGTCGCTATCACTATTGAAATGTTCTCAATTGAAATTTTCTTTAAATCAAAATTGAAATCGTTTCTACTCACCGGTCTTTAAAGGTCTCACCCATTCATTCTAGTCAATGCTCCTCATGGTTTTCCTATAAAGCCGGCGCTGGGGATTAAATGACATGGAATCCCATGCGGGTTGTCTGGACTTTGAACTTGTCGGAAGCTGTCTCCCGTGAGTGAATCTGATCTCTGATGTAAACCTCCTAACTTAGCGTTTCTTTTGATCAAAGCGGTAATTGCCGCTTTGGTCATCTGAAACCATGCCATAGCCATGAAATTCAGGGAGGTAATTTGAAAAGGTAGCAAATAGCAATGTACAATGTGTATGTATTGTGTATGTATTTGTGTGTCTGCGTGTGCGTGTTGCCAGTTGCCAGGATCCGTGGATAAATCCGCGTCCGCCGGCCGGGGTGCGATTTGTGACCTGGAGCAGTGGGGATGTAGTTGTTGGGAAATGTAGCAGTGGGGATGTAGTGGTGGGGATGTAGCAGTAGGGGGATGCAGTTGGGCAGTGGGGGGAAGATTCCCCTCCCCCTACAAATCGCGCCCTACCGCCGGCTATTTGATACTTGGGTCCGCCAAGTTCCACGGGTCCATTAAATCCTTGCGGACCTGACTCCGCCTGCGGATCTATCCGCGATCCGCACATCTCTGAGTCAATGTATCCACAATGGCAGCATGGAGATTGCACTGCAGTGTTGCAGGACAGAAGACTGACCAATTTGACCTTCCTTCATGAAATTGTATTGAATCAACTGAAAACTGAACTCAGTGAGCCAAGACATCAGGTTGGCAGTAGTCCACACTCTGGCCTAACAGATAATCTACATTTTGATGAAGCTGGACATCCCCAAATGAGTTACCGTATTTGCACAATTATTACCCGCGGGTAATCCAAGAAATTACAAACCGCAGCCCCTCTTATGGGGCATATTAGTATGCGGGTTATACTAGAAACTCGAAACTTTGTCAACGTCCTCGGCACCCCATCAGATCAGCGCTCTCGGCGCCCCGTCAGTGCTCTCAGCGCCCCATCAACACTCTCAATGCTGTCGGCGCCCCGTCGGCGCTCTCGGTGCCTCGTCAACGTTGTCGGGGCCCCGTCAACACTCTCGGCACCCCGTCAACGCTCTCAACACTGTCGGTCAGCACTCTCGGCGCCCCGTCAAGCTGTCAGCGCTTTTGGCGCCCCGTCAGCGCTCTCAGCGCCCCATAATCATAGCGTTGACACCTTCAAATACCTGAAGACTACCATATGCGGGTTATATTCGTGTGCGACTTATGCTGGGACGTTGGAACATAATTTGTAATTTTCCGTGGGTTATATACATATGCGGGTTATATATGTGTGCGGGTTATATATGCGTGCGGGTAATAATCGTGCAAATATGGTATTCTCAGGGACGTTGTCTCATATATCAAGGAAATATGCACAAAGTGCACAAAATGTGATGCTTGAGCTTGCACTGTGATAAAGGAACAGTATATTTCACAATTTTATCACTCACATGACCTTGATTTAAAATGCAGACGTCAAACTGTACACTTAGTTCAAAAACTTGATTACAAGTACTGTGATTGATATTAATATTGAAATAGCACAGCAAATAATTATATGGGAACAATGCACTCATCTGACCTGGTCCAGAGCGCAAAGGCAGCAGTGATGAGATTGCAGGCAGCTACTTCCCACAATGCACCCAACCAAAGAGAAAGTTGAGTGTGCCATTAAGAGACTCCGAAATGGAAAACCTCCAGGGCTGTGCAGCATCACTGATGAAATACTGAAGGCAAGTTGCCACTGGGATCTTGTGGCCAACAAAGTTCTTTGAAAGCATATGGAACTTGGGGCACATCCCAGATGAGCGGAAAAGAGGCATAGTCATCATCATCATCATCATCTTCTCCTTGTTCCTTCATGATCTGAAGTTAAGGTGACAGCATGAATTTCTTTTCTCCAACCATGTCGATCCTTTGTCTTCTTGACTGCTGCTGACATCTGCAGTCCTGTCCACTCTTCCACGTCAACCGCCCATTGTCTCCTCTGGTCACTCTCTTCGTCTAGTTCCCGGGTATCTGCACGTTTCATCTCAGGACGATTCATTTCAGGATGATTCATCTCAGGACGATTCATCTCAAGGACTATTCATATCAAGGACTATTCATCTCAAGACGTTTCATCAGGAGGACTATTCATCTCAGGACATTTCATCTCAGGATGTTTCATCAGGAGGACTATTCATCTCAGGACATTTCATCTCAGATAAAGTTATAAGGGTTAGGGTAAGGGTTAGTGTAAGGATAAAGTTTTAAGGCTTAGGGTTAGTGTAAGGGTTAGGGTTATCCGAGATGAATCGTACTGAGATGAAACGTCCTGAGATGAATAGTCCTCCTGATGAAACGTCCTGAGATGAATAGTCCTTGAGATGAATCGGCCTGAGATGAATCGTCCTGAATTCAGTTCCCGGCATCATTCCTTGTTGGATTGTCCTCTCCAATGTTGGCCTAGTGTCACTGTTCCGCTGTACGTGCCCGAAGTATTGCAGCTTCCTTCTATTGCACATGCTGAGTCTTTCCATGCCTGACATTTTCAAAACCTCTTCATTGGTTTTCCTATCTTTCCAAATTATGCCATGCATGGTACGTAATAAGTACATTTCAAAAGCTTCTATTCTTCTCTGTATTTTTCTTTTCAGAGTCCAACTTTCACATCCATATGATGCTGTACTCCATGCAACACTCTCGATTATTCTCTTCTTTGTTCTCATGCTGATATTATTGTCTTTCCAAATGTTCTTCATTTTTCTGATGGCAACCCTTCCTTTTGTCAGTCTAGCCTTTATAGGCATAGTCATGCCATTGTAAATAGAGAAAGGAAGCAAGAAAGAGTGCAGAAACAACCATGGCATCACACTGCTGTCCGCTCCAAGAAAAGTCTTTGCTTCTGTTCTACTGAACTGGGTGAAGTCATATAGGCTTGAAGGCTGCCACAAGGAACAGAGCAGTTTTATACCTGGATGCCCAATCATGGATATGATCAGTACACTAAACACATTAACCAATACCAAGCACGAATTCAACCGGCCACTCTGGGTTCCATAAGTGGACCTTAAATCAGCCTTTGATTCGGTCAACCAGAAGTCTCTGTGGCTCATACCTGTGAATACTGACATATCAGATCATCTGCCTAATGAAGACTCTGTACTCTGAAACTTGAATTTGCATTCTCATGGACAGAGTCCAGTCTGAGTGATTCATGGTCAGATCAGGTGCCACCATGGTTGTCATATTGCTCCAGACTAATTTCTCCATCCAATGGAATGGATTATAAAACTCACAGTCCACAAATCAGGTTGTAGTAGGACGCTGATGGACAAAGTCTTCACAGACATGACTACGCTGAAAATATGACTGTGCTTGCTGAAATGCAAGAAGCGCTCACACTAGTGCTGCATGTGATGCAAGAGAAAACCTACCCATTAGGGTTTCAAATAAATTGGAGCAAATCCAAAATTCAGTCCTTTGCCAGGTAACCACCATCTCAGACAACAGAGGCAACAGTCTGCACTGACTCTGAGAATGTAGAGGTAGTACGTTCGTTTTGTGCATCATGGCCATGTGATGAGTAGTGATGGTAGTTCCAGTCTTCCAGAAGGATATTATTCAATGAATTTGAATTGCCAGACACTGAATGAAGATGCTTGATCGTCATATCTGGTGTTCCTCAATTTCCCTGCACACTAAAATTTGCTTATACAAAGCATACTGTAAAATCTTGAGTATAATGCACGCTTTTTCATACTTAAAGTTAGGGGTGCATATTATATTCATATAATACCAAAATTAGATAAATTTTCCTCATTTCCCCATAAACCTAAGTTTACCAAAACTTTCTTTAGCATTTAGCATATAATTTGAATGGCAAAGAGGGTGGCATTAATGAGTGAGAGGGAGATGGAGAGAGACAATTTGTAGGGAGAGGGAGATGGAGAGTGAGATGATAACTTGGAACAGCATTAATTAATCTATTTGACAGCTTAGTTTATTGTTGGTACAATGCCAGGACAGTGACAAGGCAGTGTCTGCTGTCAGAGGGATGGAGAGGGACAAAACAAGGTGTCAGTGCAGCCCGACTCTGCCTATGAGTAATGACAGCCTAGCAGTGGAATTTCTGTTTTATATGATCACTGGGGTAGACATTCTCCCATTCATTACAGTTAACACAGGCTTAGGAACTTCTACCAGTGAATCTCTTGACATTTGCACATTCGCAGGTCTGTCAACAATAATTAGGCTTATGGGTGGACAAGTAAAATGTTACTGAGTGTGGAGATTTAAAGGTGCACATTATATCCATATAAATCGATTTTACCTTTTGATTTCCATCCCAGAAAGCTGTGCACATTATACTCGTGTGTGCATTATACTCAAGATTTTACAGTAATTTTGGTAGCAGGACTCTTGCTCACTGGAGTCTGGATGATTGCATCTATGTGCATAATCATTACAAAAATAATTTTATATTTGATATTTAATTCTTATACAAAACTTCCTATTCATTCAAGAGTGCCAGTGAAACATTCACTTGAAAAATACATACAAAATTATGGCACTGTATCAAATTATACAATGGCTACAGCTTGCCACATATATACTTTTTAAAGATTTTCAAATATACCTACCATGTTTGCACCACCACAACCACCAAGTACAAGAATATGATAATCATCAATGACAACCTAAATCATCAAAAAGAAGCTAGTTTAAACTTTACAATTAAAGAACAGCATAACAAACAGTTTGAAGCTTAGAACCACTCTAAACTTGAAATGTAAAGCATGAAATCTAACATTGTATTAGACAACACTGCTCATTGACTACTCATATAAATAGATTTCCAATGACTTGATAAAAATTCAAAAGATTCAAGTCATGTAACTGCAATTATATTGTCCTGTATAAAGAGTATTTATAAAATATGCAAATAAGACACATATCTTCCAAAAGAAAATTTTCTAGAGAACACAGTGATAAAATTTTCATTAAAACCTGGACTACAATCTGGAATAGTTATAGCCAAAATACAAAGGGGTGCTGATTTAATGAAACATCATGTGCAATGTCGTCTAGCCACTCTGTCCTTGGTCTGCCTCTTTGGTTGTCTCCATCCATGGTTCCCAGCACATAATCTTCTTAACCCCTTAACCGGGAATTTAAATTTTAAACACCATCACTGTGCCGGGGATTTATTTTTGGGAAAAACGTTTTTTCAAAACAGAATACTGTAATTTTTAAAATTTGCTGTCTCTCAGGCTACATAAGAGCTAAAAAGATAAGGTATACACCATTGTTTAGCTTTTTTATTCCTCTTTCTAACCCTCAGTGCAGAAAAAAATGGGAGTAGGATCCATTCTACGGCCTAAAATAGAACCCTCCCAAAAATGTTGAAGCTCCGTAATTAAAATTTTTCAGTGGTAACCTCACTTGGTTAAGTGGCAAAGTTGTAGGCAATGGAACAAAATAAATCTAAAAGTTTAAAAATCGGTCAGCATTTGGTAAAGATATATCAATTCTAACCCGAACACCCCTTTGTCGGAACATAAGCCTTAGCGGTGAATTCGAGAAAGTTTTGTAGGTTGAAAATTTGCTATTATTATTATTATTATTATTATTATACAACGTAGAGATTTATGTGGCAACTAATACAGTGACTGCGTGGACACATTACAAATTATAAATTACAATAGCTCGTGCGAAATAGCCAAGTTTTAAGGATTCTTCTTGAGGTGTCTGGCGTTAGGGAGAGTTGAACTGAAGAAGGCAGGCGGTTCCATGCCCTTGCAGCAGTCACGGGAAAGGCACGATCGCCTGCAGTACGGTTAGCGCGTCAATGGAACGACCAGAGAAGCGGTTCTAGCAGATCTCAGGCGACCTTCGACCTGCCTGATCTGCGACTCATGCTAATTCTGTCGCTAGATACTCTGGCCCTATACCATTCATATCTCATATCTCTCGGTATGTGTGAGCTAAGAAGATGAGGTATACGCCATTGTTTAGCTTTTTTATTCCTCTCTCTAACCATCCATACAAAACAAAAAATAGGAGTAGGGTCCACTCTACAGCCTAAAATAGAACCCTCCAAAAATTGTCAAGGTTCCATAGCTAAAATTTTTATGTGGTAACCCCTTGGGTGGGCAGTGAAGTTGTACGGAAATGTAAGTAGAACAAAATAAATCAAAAAAGTTTGTAAATTGGACCATATTTGGTAGAACTGAAAACAAGTTTGAACAAGTAACAAGACAAACATAAACAAAGAAAAAATCAGACTTTTTGCCATATCGTTATTCCTTTTCAATATTTGGTGGCCCTGAAAAGGGTCATTTTGAAGATACAGTCCGGTGGTACAGCCCAAAAGTTCTAGTAGCTTTGCATGGTGTGATAGATCTCAAAGCACGGAATGTGGCAAAGAGCTACATCACAATCTGCACAGTAGTATCTGTTTCCTTCCTCACTTTCTTTCCACCCTGAACTGTGTGCAAAACACAGACCTTGCAGGTGCCTTCTTGCTATCAGTAGGTGGAATGAATTTGCCCAGTCAGCCGCAGCGGGTTGGATTCGTCATGGGATGGTCGACCGCGTTGCGAAAGGCGGTCGGCGGGTTTATGGTGAGCTTCCAGCAATTCTTCAAACAGTCTAATCCTGTATTTTAGGCGAGTCATCTTCTCAGCGGGATTGTCCTTCCTGTACAAAATGTACGAATTCAGGACAATCTGACCGAGAAGATGACTGCTTGCTGCGCTTACGTTCAGTGGGGTAAGCAGTCAACATCTGGTCTGCAAAGTGCACAGCTTCCATGTTGTTAATTTAATTTAATTAGCTATTTATATTGTGCCTAAACAATTAATGTTAGCAAGCGCATTACAATTAATGTCACGTATTATAAGCACAATTAAACAGATGTGTCTTCAACTGTTTATGAAAAGCGACGGGCGACTTTGTGTTCTGTAGCGCTGGTGGAAGAGCGTTCCAGGCATGGGGTCCAGCGTATGAGAAGGCTCGTTGCCCCATGACTGTCTGAAGACGAGGTTTCTGGTATTGGCTGGTAGAGGCAGATCGTAAGCCTGGTCTACCAATGGTGGTTGATGTTGGCTGGAGCAAATTGGCCAGATAAGACGGACAAAGACCATTCCGTGCACAGAACATCAGCGTGCATAGTTTATGTTGTATCCGTGACTGGACTGGAAGCCAATGAAGTTCACGAAGCGCCGGAGTGATGTGGTCTCGAGGTTTCAGGTCCAGCACCAGACGTGCAGCAGCATTTTGTACGCGCTGCAGGTCGGCCAGTGTAGACTTTGGAAGGCCGGCAAGAATGGAATTGCAATAGTCTAATCTGGACAGAACAAACGCAGAAACCAGTTGTGAAGCGACTTCTTTGCCAGCGATTCGACAAATCTGGTGGATACGTCGTATGTGATAGAAGCAGCTCTTGGTTAACTGTCCAACATGTTCAATTCGTTGTCAAACAGGACTCCTAGGTCTCTGACGATGGAAGAAGGGCGGACAATGGTGCCATGAAGCACCAGGCTGCAACAACAGGCTGCAACAGACAACAACAGGTTTCTGTATGTCGACACCACGACGTGTATTTACCATGGTCATAGCAGCATCATGGAATGTCGACATCATGCAGACGTCACATTTGTCCATCCATTTCATGGCCAAAAAAAATCTGAAAAAACAAGTAACTCTTTTCCCCTTCTTGAGTTTTTTCTTTAGTTGAGTTGACATGTTTTTCCTGTTGATCCTCGCCATACCAACAGCATCGGTTTTGTTGGACCGAAGTTGTCGGTACAAAGCAGGTGAGGAACACCAATTGTCCATGAAATTGGTATATCCTTTACTAAGCAAATCATTTGCCAGAGTTAGAACAATTCTTGGTAAGGTAGGTAAAGGTAGGTCCCGTACTCGAGTCCGAGTGTTGGGCTCAGGCGCTTATCTCCGGTCTAGGCAATCAGCGACGTAGGTGGTATAATCCATGAATTTGGGGTAGGTTGCCATTACTTTCCCCAGACCCACGTTTTACCTCGCAGCTTAACGCTGCTCCTCATTTTGCCACCGCCCTCTAGCGAGCAAGGCTGAGTTGACCTTAGGGCTCCTGCGAGGAATTGAACCCGCGACCTTCTGCTCCATCGTCCAGCGTTGTTTCCACTCTTCTAACTTCCCGGCCCCCTATCAAATTGTCTGGGGATTCAGCTAAATCCATACTAGAACCAGTATTATTATTATTAACAAGACAATTTATATAGCGCAATAAGCATGACAAAAATGGCCAAAGACAAAAGCGCTTTACAATATTACATATAACCGATGGTGAATAAGTAAGTCTTAAGATTGTTTAGGAAGTCCTAGAGAGTCAGAGTTTGTAACATAGTCTGGTAGTGAGTTCCACAGTTCTGGATTGCACCATGTGATCAACCTATTAGTATGGATTAGCGCATTCAAAATGTACCTGGTGTAACATTCACACAGGGCATAGGATTTGATTCCAAACCTGGCCATCTTCAGAGGAATGTATTGCTTGAAAGCCAGGCGACCTTCCCGCAGCATCAGCGATTAATCAATAGCTATGTTCTGCTCTGGAATATGGACGGAAGAGAATTGGTGGATCGCTGAATCATAGAAGGGTTATATTTTGGCAAAGGATTTGTCGCCTTTACTTGGAAATGTAGCTGGCAGTGTCAAATTGTCTACAAAATAAAAGCATTTCAATAACAATCCGAAACTGTACTCACTCATAATTTTGTGAACATATGGTGTTTCAAATAGGGGCTTTTTGGTCCAGTACATTTCCAATTCAGGCTTGTAAACTATCCCTTGGTAAAGGATCAAGGACAAAAACACAAGCAGTTCATCCTTGTCAATATCAACCCATTTTCTTAGTCTTGATCTGGGTTTCAGAGGGCCCTGCTGCAGCCGCTTGTGCATGCCAGTGAAATCAACGCTGGAAGGCACATGGTATGGGCTATCACACCATGCAAAGTCTAAACTAGCATCATATGATACCGTACCACTGCTGTTATCGCTTTCTGAATCGCTCACTTCACTCTCGGAATCTTCTACTTCACTTTTGCTAGTGTAGAGACGAGTTGTCGTCAGATTCTTCCAGCAAAAGCCGAAAATCTTCAGCCGAAAGTCTCTTTCTGGAAGCCATTTTCGACACCCTGCAGCACATGGTCTGACGCCCTCGTCCCAAAGAATATATATTCCTCTTACATAGAGTGAAAATAGCTAAAAATAGGTGCCATCAAGTGAATGGATAGATACTAAAGCGATTTATAGCATAAGACATATCTGATACAACGCACCTGATCGCAAATCAATGCGAAAGTGACTGGACGTATCCCATAAGTCGCACCCGAATAAGGAAGATGGCGGCAGACGTATCCCATACGTCATGCCTGGTTAAGGGGTTAACCAGTCTGCTATCGTCCATTCCACATAAGTGTCCAAAAACAAATTCAATATTTTCCTTATCAGCATTGTTTGTTTTGGCCTTAATTATTTCCATTATCCTTACATAAATTCGGTCATTTTGTAGGTTAACTGGTGGTGCCGCTGTGAAGAATTCTGTCTGGCGCATTATTCACGACAATCTGCATTGGCAGTGCCTGAATAAACACTGTGCACAAGAAGTGACTGCAGCCAATTGTTAGCTTGTTTCACTTGATCAAAGCAGCTGTTGGGCAACTCTCGTCAGCAGAAGTTGACTTTATCTTCTTCCTGCCATTTGCCCACTATGATCACTGCTGCTAAATTTATACCATTTAAATTAATAAATACAAAGTGATTTCTTTTGTGGCATGCAGTTACCACAAATTTAAAAAAATGCTGAAACAACCTGAACATTGATGTATTGGGGGTTCTTTCAGTTACTGGTATATCGCTGCCAAGTTATATAGAAAAATTGGTCATATGTTGCTTTGATGACTCTTGAATACAAATGCTTTGGAAATAGAATCCAACGGCCATATACATTCACTGGACACCTGATGCTAGTATATTCATTTATTTATGTATTTTGTGATGTACATATATAAATTTATGTAGTGCCTTATTAGGCCTACCACAATTTAGTTCATATGCCAAAAGGCACCATTTTAGACAAGTGTTTATGCTGTTGTAATCATAACTCTAAGCATAACAACTTATTAGGCATTTGACACTAGAATCTGCTCAATTTCATTTATTTAGCACAATTTTATGTAGCATCTTATAGCTACAATTCAGTTCAAATGCTAAAAGGCGAGAATTTCAAACATATTTTTATACAATAAAATTAATATTATTATTATTATTATTAAGACAACTTATATAGCGCCGTAAGCATAGTGAACCAAAGTCAAGGGCGCTTTGACATGTGTGACCCAAGGAACAGCCGGAACAAGTGGGTCTTGAGGTTTTTCTCAAACAATGGTTAAGATTGTAACATTCAGTTTCAACTCGTTTAGAAGGTCAATAACAGTTTAGATCTTTTTATTCACCGATTGGATATTAATGAGGCCAACTCGAAACAAAAACAAACAATCATCTTGGTGACAACATATCATAGACTGTGACTGTTGCTCCGTAGTCCAAGGTGCAAAGCGGGACTGCGACTCCTTCTGTTGTGCCACAATTCATTGCCACAGTCGAATACATATGAACTGGATTGGCCTTTGTGGAGAGTTCCTCGCTCCCCAACCTCAGCGACCAATCCTATAATCGACGTAGGCAAAGAAATGGTTGAGGTGGCGACGCATACGCCCCAGGAGGGGGTTCGTGCCTGTTGTGTATCAAGACGGACGAGTTCAGCCCTAAAGTAGTTTTGAATGGCCATTGATCCGCGTACGCTGTTGTCCTACACCTGGGGCTGGTGACGAGGTGGCACCTATTCGACCACGTCAGCCCAGGAAAATGGTGGCCAAAATGGCGGCACTGCAATCACCTACTCTGTCTCTCGACCGTGAATGAACTGCCCAACCGGCCCAAATAGAAGACCGCTCCTACCGTCCCTTCCCAATGGAACACGACGATGCCCACGCAGGGTCGACTCAGGTAGACAGCCAGAAAAATTCCGAAATGTCCCAATGATCTCCGACAATGTCGTAATCCCCACAATGTTTCGTTTTCAGAGGTCTGCAAGGACAAGGAGGCGTGTGGTCGCCTCCTGCAGTAGAACACCCTCGCAAGAACATCCGCCCCAAAAAACCGCAACGAGATAAGCCTGAAACTCGAGTTAAACTTCAGAAAAACCGTAAAAGTTCGCAGCATGCACATCGCATGCGGGCAGCTGCAAGAGCGCCCTCTTGAGATATCAACAACTAATAATTGTAATGAAACTATTTGTGACCCACTGAGAGAAAAGGTATCATTTATGGGATTCTTGAATTACATATACTGCATATATTTGGGTTATATTAGCTCAGTCACAGCAAAATTTTAAAGAAATACACCTTGTCATTTCAGAGATATCAGCATCCAACCATCATGTCTATCAAATTCAAATTTCGACACAGATGAAGATTTATTATTGACGAAATTAAAGCGTTCAAAATTTTATAACTATACAAGATTTACGGTTTAAATTTTATCTAAGCATTAATTATCATATATGCAAACTATCTCTAAAGTTTTATCCGTAACTATTCATAATTTATCAGTAGAAAATCAAAATAATTATAATTATTAATATCAGAACACAGTAAATTAAAAAGGTACCAAAAGTGGGATAGATCAGGGCAGGACATAATAATTGGGTTGTAATATATAATCTAAATAAGATACACAAACAAGCTGTAATAGAACACAATAAAACTTATAAGATAAAATTAATCAAGGTGATTATAAATGTAAAATATGTAAAGGAATTATGAAAAACAAAGAACGATAAACTAGTGTTATAATTCATAAATAACAACACAAAATAGGATTAAACTTCACTTTTAAGCAAAAGAAAGAAACAAAATGGTCAGATATTGCAGCTTTGTCACCTGGTCCTAAGCTCATACGTGTTAAAAAGTTTTGTAAAATATGAGTAAGTAAGCTTAAAAGAGTATCAAAGTCAGAAGCCCACTTGTGGTACCTTTTACCTATTTCAATGTTAGAACAAATTCTTTACTAAATGATGCAGATATGATAAAAAAGACATGATCATTTAATTGTCTATACATCATACTGTCTAAAATTTCCAAAAAGTATTTTTTGTTGAAAAATTTCAGTTTTCAAAACAAAAATGCATTTTTCTCGCTAATCTGTAATCCCACTTATGGTACCTTTTCTCCCAGTGGGTCACATTTGAAAGTAAACTTCGACACCTTACGCTAGAATCTGCTCAATTTCACTTATATAGCGCAAATTTATGTAGCACTTCATTACTATAATTCAGTTCATTCAGTTCGTAGGCTATGAGGCATAACTTTGAAACGCATGTTTACACAATAAAATCAATAATTAAATTAAACTATTTGAAAGCAAACATGGACACCTGATGCTAGAATCCACTATTTAAATTATATTTATAGAGCGCAAATTCATATAGTGTATAATTTTATTATATTATGCTCCTTGACTTTTCGATGAAATAATATGCCAATTTGAATAATGTAAATTTGAGAAATCAGTAACAATCACAACAGTAGAGTTATACAGTGTAACAGTGAATCTACCAAATATGGTGCTATATAAATAGGTGCAATGTAAATGAAAATTACAGGTACTTCATATTATGTTACCTTGACTTTGTGATGAAATAATATTTGAATAATGTATATCTGAGAAATCAGTAACTATCACAGCAGAAGAGTACATATAAGTGAATTTATTGAATATGGCACTATATAAATGGGTGCTATATAAAGAAAAATTATTGGTGCTTTATATTATGCTACCTTGACTTTGTGAAGAAATAATATTTGAATAATGTTTATCTGAGAAATAAGTAACTATCACAGCAGAAGAGTACATATAAGGGAATTTATTGAATATGGCACTATATAAATGGGTGCAATATAAACGAAAATTACAGGTGCTTCATATTATGCTACCTTGACTTTGTAAAGAAATAATATTTGAATAATGTATAATTGTATATCTGAAAAATCAGTAACTGTCATTGTCACAAAGTGATATATTTAGGTAGGTTTAAGTATGTTTACAGGGGATCATGACAAGGCTGTCCACTATCACCACTGCTATTCAACATCTACATTGAGGAACTAATAAGAGAGGCATCAGAGGAAGAAAGAGCGGGAATAAACATTGGAGGGAAACTGGTCCAAGCCATACGTTTTGCAGATGATCAAGCGATGCTAACAGGGAGTAAAAGAGAACTACAAAGAATAATGGACAAACTAAATACAATATCAAAAGAATATGGCATGAAAATAAACACTCAAAAAACAAAAATCATGGTAATAACAAAGAGAAAAAATCCACCTAGATTCACCATAATGGTTGAGGAACAGAACTGGAACAGGTCACACAATTCTGCTACCTTGGGAGCCTAATAAAAGAAGATTCCAGATGCCAGGAGGAGATAAAGAGAAGAGTAGCGATGGGAAAACAAGCCTTTTTGGACAGAGGAGAACTGGTAAGAGGAGGGCTCAATAGAGAACTAAAGAAGAGACTGATAAAAACGTTGCTATGGAGTGTCACTTTATATGCCTCAGAAACCTGGACTCTCCAGAAGAAGGACATACAAAAGCTGGAAGCATTCGAAATGTGGATATGGAGAAGAATGGAAAACATCAAGTGGACGGACAAGAAAACAAACGATGAAGTACTACAGATGGTGGACGAACAAAGAACGATAATCAGCACCATCAAAAAAAGACAGAGGAACTGGATTGGACATGTACTAAGAGGAGAATCATTACTCAGAACAGTAACTGAGGGAAGTATATAAGGAAAAAAGACAAAAGGAAGACCAAGGAAGATGCTATTAGACTGGATGATGAAAACAGATACACAGCGTCACAAGACCTATGCAGAAATCCCTCCCGTATGCTTCCGTACGCAAAATCGCCTAAATATCAAGCTTCCCCTCCCCCTCAGTGCGTACGTACTATATGGACGGCCCCTAATTTGCAACTCATTTAATTTTTGTTATGTTACACATTGGTGCATGCATAGCTCCATATACAGTGCTATTTCATCACGGATAAAGATTTCAGGCAAAGTGTGAAGAAAATCTGAGCAAATTTCAGGCATTGTTAACTCTTTGGCGGCTATGTTGTTTTCACAGAATTTACCCCTCAACAGTTTCCCAAAATATTTTAAATCAAATATCATAGCAATATTGACAATGTATATCTCAATGGAAAGGGTTTTTGATTATCTACAAGAATATGAAATGAAAAATGTAAAATTTACAATTACATGCTTCATATTTCATGGGAATAAATAAAAAATTTAAAAATTGCTGCTAAAATTTTTTTTAGCAACTTTTATGAAAAGTCCCCAAAATACACATGTTATAATTGCTTTGAGACCATTCACACAAAATCCTCTGTAAAATAAAATATGACACTTATACATCTATATATAATTTTTAAAATGTTTATAACATATGTGTACATGTTTCTGATAGCTTACTTACACTGTGTTGTTGCTGGCAAATTTTTGATGAACTTCAAAGTCCAATTTTAATTTTTAATTTTTTTTAAATTTCAAAGAGAGAGAAAATGATACACATATCATTAGAAGGAAATAACATAGAACAAGTAAAGAATTTTACATACGTGGGAGGAGAAATTACAAACGATGGAAGACACGAACAAGATATTAAAAAGAGAGCAGCAAAGGGACTACAGACAATGGGAAGACTTAGACATATTTGGAATGCAAAAGAAATAAAGATCAGCATAAAAATTCAAATATAGAACACTATCATTGTCCACAAATGCTTTATGGATAAGAAACATAGAAATTAAAAAGAGCAGATGAAAACAGACTATTGGTGGCAGAAATGAGTTGTTTGAGAAAGATATTGGGAGTAAGGAGATTACAAAGAATAAGAAATGAAGACATCAGGTAAAGACTGGGGATGAAAGAGACAATAATAGATAAAATCAGAACAAAAAGACTTAGATGGTATGGACATGTACAGTACTGGCCAAATTATTATGGATTTGGTTTCCAACAGTTGATTTCTGTAGTTACATCGGTAAAAAGGTAAAATAAAGTGACGCGATGGCAAAAGTGCAACGTTAATGAATAGCTTAATGTGTCTGCGGCCAAAGTAAGTCGGACTTAGCTGATTCGGTACTTTGTCCATCAGCCACGTGCCTTAGGGACAGCAGCTACCTGATCTGGCATCTGCAATATCAATGACCTGGCATGATCCTTCAGTTGCTGGTCATGGAACCATATGTGAAGAAGCCTCTCGGTGAGTTGGCGCTTTTTTTGTAGAGACTGCTTTTTTGTTCTTCTTGTCTTTAGGCATCTTTTAAACATTTTCAATTGGGTTCATGTCGGCTCTGTTCGCCCGGCCAATCAAGCAACCGTAATCCCTGCCTCCTGACAAATTCCTTCACTTTCCTGGCAGTGTGACGTGGTTCATTGTCCTGCTGGAAGGTCACGCATGCATTTCTAGTGCCAAACCATGCACGATTGCACGTGTCTGATAAGATAAGACTCAAGTAATGTACAGTAGGCCTACACCTTAGACCAGTCGGCGGAAATCCAAGACACATGTTCTCGTGCCAATTGCAGCCTCTTCTTCATCACCCATGTCCGATGTCGTCAGCAGAGGCTTCTTCAGAGGGCGACATGATCGTAATCCAGCATTGAACAGACGTCTACGCACAGATCTAATGCTGCTTGCAGCTGTCCAACTCAAATCTCATTCGACCTCCCAACTGTCTAGCGGTTGCTTTGCGGTTGGACAGGCACAAACTGACCAGTTTCCCGTCGTCTCTTGCACTCGATAGACGTCGTCTGCCACATCTTCCCATTCGCCTCTGAGACAATGTCAGGCCAAACATCACACTTTTTGCAATAACACTCACAACTTGGGGTGAAACCTTCATTTTCTCAGCAATATCTTCCTGTGTCAAAGGTGTCTCCTCCAGAAGAATACGAATCTGGCTTTTCTTCCTCGGGCTAGGATCAGACTTCTTTCCCATCACATGGCTATGATGTGTCGCCGAAGAAATTACTGCATAGTATCGGTTAAATATGCAAAAGGCCCACTAATTGCAAAATGACTTATAAAATTAACTTAGAAGTGAAACTATGGCGCGTGAAGATTAACGAAATATCTTCACAAAATAGGCATTTTATTCAGAATTACTGTCAACAGAAACAAAGCAGTTATCTATAGCAAATGATATATAATATAATAATTTTATATAAATTTATATTCAATTTTATAGCATTAGAGCAGCAAAGTGCCATTCAAAAAAGATATGCACCGCCAGGAATAATAAACCGACTAGCAGCTATTAGACCCAAATTAGTGATGAAAAGGACAAAATCCATAATAATTTGGCCAGTACTGTAAATAGAATGAAAAGCAACAGACTCCCATATAAAACACTCTACACAAACAAAGAAGGCAAAAGAGGAAGACCCAGGAAAAAGTGGATAGATAACATCAAAGACTTTGAAAGATACCAAATGACAATAATTATAATAGATGGAATGAGATTAACAACGGAAAAGATAAGTGGAAAGTTTTGTGTCTAGCTATTGCCGCTAATGAGCTGGCAGAAAGCAACTATGATGATTATATATATATATATATATATATATATATATATATATATATATATATATATATATATATATATACACACACACACACACACATATATATATATGCATTCAGATTATATAAGATTCACAAATGGCCAAGAAAATGTGGTAGAAGAGTTGCCGACACACAAAATAATTCATCATTTTCTACCAAGTCCTGATTTAACCGCTTAACCGCCCTGTGCCAAAAAAATCCGGTGTACGGGCAAAATTGCTCACGCCATAGCGCCGGAATTTTCCGGCATTTTCCTATTGATGCTTGGCAATCGCCAGCGTAGGGAATTATTAATCCTTGGCGTGAACAATAAAGAAGGTCGGCCTGTAGATAACTTTTGTGACAATTTTAGGCATAATTTTGTTTGAAATGGGGGGGAGCGAAAATTCTATCCCAAGCGCTTGTAATGGACGGCAGCCAATGGTGAACTGTCATATCTCTATTCCTTTTCTTCCCAGAGCGGGTAAAAAGTTGATGTGAATAACATCAATGCAACACAATTCTATGACATGTTTGTCTCACCGGACTTGGTTAGGCATTTTATTTACCAGACAAATTTGTATGCAACATAGTTTATTCACAGAACTCATCTAGCGCCAACTTCCTGAGTTCATGCATGGGTTGATACCGACCAAAGTGAAATGAATAAATGTATAGGTTTGATGATAATGATGGGAATAATTCGTAAACCATCACTAGAAATGTATTACTTTATTTTGATAATGTTTGAAAATGTGCAATAAGCATTCGTATCAATGCCTCCCAATGATTTTAGAAATTCTACCGAAAATTGGAAGTTAATACGTGTATTTAATGATTTTATTGCTTTTAATGCTTTTTAATGTTTTCTAATAATGTTTATTAGTTTTATAATATCTACAACCTTTCAGGCCAGTAAATGAAAAAGAATTAAATTATAAAATTTCATGATATTTGCATGTGGCGTCAGGATTATTTTGGTCTCTGGCGGCGAAGCGGCTAATTACCTTGTTGGGGGCTGTCCATTAATTATGTCAACAATTTTTGGACAATTTTTGACCCCTTCCCCTTGTCAACAACTGTCAACATTCAGTGACCCCCCTATAATTATGTCAAAAACTTTTGACCCCCCCCCCCACTAAGATCAGTGACGGGTCTCCCTAAAAGTTTAGAAGGTTATTATTTTTGCGGCGATGACCATTTTTCCCTGCTTGTCAGGCTTTTTTCATTGTAATAAATAGTATTCCATGAAATTTCCTATTTTTTATCATTTGTAAAAATTGAAATTGTTGACGTCAACTTCTCTTGACTCCCCCTGCCCCTGTCAACAACTGTCAAACTTTTTCAAACCCCTCCCCCTATTTTGTTGATGCAATTAATGGACAGTCCCTTAAAAGGTAAAGAATAAAAAATTATATAAAGCTCAGCAATCTACAATAATTTTTAAAATGTTTTACCTGAGAGTGACTGAATCTTGGTCGAGGTCTTTTCTCTAATGTTACCTGTTTCTTCCAAATCATATCATCCAGATTCAGCACCAGAATATCATTACAGCTATAAATTAAGTAAACATTAAGTATAATTAAGTTCATATTTTCTAGTGTAAAACAGTTTAATAACTGTTTTTATGTTTTTATGTCATTCCAAGGCAAGAAGACCAAAGGTTCTTGCTTGACCCCAGGCCCTCCGAGAGGGGGGGCAGGGGGGGCAACTGCACAGGGGCCCGGCGGTCTGGAGGGGGCCCGGGCCGATGATGAATATGTATAATTAACAATAAAATGAATAATAACACTAAAGAATGGTTAAAAATGTCAGTTCAGCAGAGGGGCCCGGCGAGCACAAGGGGCCCGGGACACAGTGCTAAATAAACGGCTGACGAGCAAAAAAAAAAAGGTCGTTAACACTTATAAACGGCTGACGAGCAAAAAAAAGGCCGTCAAGAAATTATTACTTCTCAAGGGCCCGTCGGCCATTTTGCACAGGGGCCCGGAATTTCTCTCGGAGGGCCTGCTTGACCCTCTTCAAATCTGATGAAATATGATCAGCAAGTTTGTTTGCTGCCTATAGTCTCAGGAAACAAAACAAAGTTTATCAATAGTTAGTTAGTATGTGGGATACCTGCCACATTTAGTGCAACTTCTGATTCAAGTGTACAAGAAACAACAGGCAAAGATTAAAGTTTCAGGTACAACATCCGAATGGTTCAGGATCAAAAGAGGTGTCAGACAAGGTTGTGTAATTTCACCATATTTCTTCAATATACAAGCTGAAATGGTTATGAGAGAAACTTTGGAAGGATATGACGGAGGAAACACATTATCATGAAGAAGAATTACAAACTTAAGATATGCAGATAACATTATTCTTCTGGCCAAATCTGCAGAAAAGCTACAGAAACTAGTAGATCGACTAGACAAAGTAACCCAGGAATACAATCTTTGCATAAATATTGATAAAACAAAAGTAATGAATACACATGAAACTGAATGCAAAATATGTATAAACAGAAAGCAACTAGAACAGGTGACAAGGTTTGTTTATCTAGAATCGATAATCACAGAAGACAGGCAATGTGAAACAAAAATTCGTGCCAGATTGGGTAAAGGTCAAGCAGTCAACAAAGCACTGCAGAATCTATGGAAAAGCCACGACATATTGATAACTACAAAGATAAAACTATGGAAAACTCTAGTCTGGCCTGTGGCAACATACAAATGTGAGACATGGGCTTTGGAAATAAGAGATAAAGCAAAGATAAAGGTGTTTGAGATGAAAGGATTAAGGCAGATTCTGCATATATCATGGAGAGAGAGAGAGAAAAGAACTAATGAATTGGCATTATAGAAAGGTGATACAAAAGAATTTTTGAAGTCGATCAAAAGAAGAAAACTGTCGTACTTCTGCCATATCATGAGGAAAACAGGCACCTGTTTGGAAAAGGAAATGATACAAGACAAGGCACAACTGATGGAAAAACAAAACAAGGCAAACCCAGGAGTACCGAGTAAATGGGCATATGACATCATGCAATGGACTGGAAAGACAAAGGAAATGGTGACCTGAATGACAGACAACACAAAAACTGTGGAGCAAGCTCATTCATGATATGGTCTACCCTCGAAGCAAGGGCGGCCAAAGACAAGACAAGTTAGTGTGTGATCCATAGTCATTTGGACATCATAATGCATGTCTGATATATCCCGGTCAGTAGCCCACCTTTCAGGTCTCAACGATAGTCACATAGAATTTATAAAGTGGGTCTCAGTGGTTAACCTAACACGACTTTTGTGACAACAAACAATATTTCACAAATTATACCATAATGGGCTGGCAGTCATCTCTGTATGGAAGGGTATTTAAAATTTAAATGCCCGAATGACCACAAATTTCGCAACAAATTGATCTATTTTCACAGAAAAACAAATGAAACAATTTGTTTTTTTCGCACGTTTCACACAAAAGCAACGTATGTTAGCTTCCATTGGAATAACCCTAGATCATAAAAATATGAGTTTATATGTAGAAATGGGTGGATTTTAGAAGTGCAGTTGTTTTCAACTACAATGGCTGTGAAAGACTTAACTCTCTCACCCCTATTGGCCTTGGGCGTCCGTTCCATAAACCCTGGCCTCCTGGGGGAAATTATGGGGATGCTTGGCGCATTTCTTACATTGTTCTGAAGCACCTGCCCATCTGTCACACAATTCAGCAACGAACAATGGTTTGCTGTTTTAGCAGAAGAGCATTGGACAACTCTGGAATTTTAGAGTGTCCAATAGCATCGACCCTATCGAGGGAGGCGTTATATTCTTTCACTGAATTCTGTTCCCAGAGCGTCACATTCTTTCTGAAGGAACATACCAAACAATGCCCCTATTCAGGCGCGCCCGTCTCCGATTTCCCGCTAGTCATTGTTCCCGAGATATCCCTTCAGGCAAAATGGGTTTATGGGCAATTATTCGACACCTGCTATTAGTATCATGTTAACGTTACTTGTTTGCTGGTATGCCTTCACGACAGTGAGCCACGGGGGGGGGCTTGGGGTTAGGACGGTTAGGTTTGGACGGCGCGAAAAATATGTTATGTACGTATTCCCAGGCAATTTTATTTTTTTAGGCGATTTTTGGCGACTTTGGGGTGAAAAACCCTCCTTGGCGATTATCGATGACCTTTTTCAAAACCTCCCTTCCGAAATCCTGGCTACGCCACTGCTTCACGACAATTCAATCACTTCAGATGCTGAAAGGGGCATTTCAAATATGCATGTATACAATAAGCCACCAGAAATAAGAAATACAAAAAGTTATTTGAATCCATTGCAAGTTTAGACACCTGACGAAATCAAATATGCATGTATACAATAAGCTACAAGAAATAAGATTGTTCCAAGATCAGAGTTTCCAGCAACTTATTGGGCGCCCAGTACCACTTCTGGTCGAAAAGGGTTTCCTGGCAATATATATATATATATATATATATATATATATACACACTGTATAATATATATATATAATATAATATATATATTATAATGTAATATAATATGATATGATATAATATAATATAATATAATTCGTAGCGCTTTGGATGCAGACGGGATGTCACTATTCAAGAAATTTAGACATATTTATTGTTATTTACGCTGGATAAATTATGCCTGCAACGAACTGAGTTTACTTCCAAGCATAGAATATCCTCCTTAGTGGTTTGAGCGCAGGGTGCGATTTGTAGGGGAAGGGGAATTCCCACTGCCCAACTGCACCCCTACTGCTGCATCTTCCAACAACTACATTTCCCAAGCTCGACATATCCCACCCCCACCCCACTGCTCCAGGTCACAAATCGCCACCTGTTTGAGCGTGACGCTACCCGGTCCAAGGAATATGATGCTGAAAGCCTTATCGACGAAAGGTATCGACCGCATCTACAGGCATTTGGGTCGGCTGAGACCGTCAATTTAATTGCTTCTGTGACAAGACGACACAAAAGCGTAATTTGCTTCATTGTTCTCTAGCGAGTGTGGTATGGTATGCAAGTGGAAGGTCTGTCCCCTATTGGATGGCGTGCCTTTATTATTGACACATCCAATTGTCCAATGGTTGCTTGTTGTCCTTCAGCGAACAATGAATGGTCTATGTCCTCCAGAAGCAATGGATAACTCAAAAACGGCTTCTCGGGTTTATGGAACACTAACGAAAAGCCGGTTTTGCGGCTTTACGGGTCCACGGGGTTAAGAATAGCTGAATGCTAGCAGCATATCCAGGTCTATAAATTATGACCACAACACGTCATAGGAATAGCGCATAGGAATAAGGAGCTAGCGCATAGGAATAAGGAGCTACTTCGGTGCATCTTTTGGAAGCGCTTTAGAAATTTACGAGATTTTACTTACTTTACTTACTTACGTCATTCCAGATAAATCCTGCAAACAAAGTCGGAGGTTTGAGTCATTGAAGTAATGTTAACCTCAGTTACACCAGTTATCAATATGATGCTAACTTCACCATGGTTGGTAGCAAGGCAATTGATAGGGGTGGGTGAGCAAGGATGCGACCACTCCAGAATCTGATATCTATCAGATTTAAAATGATCAATCCAGACAGAATCTGGATCATGCCAAGTCCCACATAGACTTGGCACATTGATGGATTGTTCTTGGCAGACTTCTATCCGGTTGTCCAGTTTCTTGTTCAGCGAGAGAATGTTAGTCAGGCCAAACCTTAATTTACCACCAGACATGTGAACAAACATGGCAGTGACGATGAACTTGTAAAATGGATGGTGAACAGCAAACAACTTGTTTTGTAAAGTTACACTTCATTATGTGTAGTAGAAATATAATAACTGTTAAGAGATTATTCATATTATTAGACCAGGTGAGTGACAATTATTAACTCTTATACCTGATTGGATGTCAGTTGTATGTCTTGCTTACTATTGGCTATCAGTCTTTAATAAAAAGGGCATACTGGGAGCTGTCCATGGTCTTCCAAGAGGCTGTCGCTGATAATAGCACCGAGCGACCAATACCATCAGCCGCAGGAAGATGGCGAGTAGCTCCTAGTTAGCGTTCAACTACATCTGAGTTGCTAGTTGCCCCACCGAGTAAGCCAGTCGGGAAAGGCTGGTTTACTACAATTGTTTGCAATCTTCATCCTGCAGATATTCTAGGTCTAGCAGGCAAGCTCCGTTTCTGATGTTTGAACCATAGCCGTGTTGCTAATATTACTAATTTGTGGTCAGAATCACAATTGATGCCATGACACACGCAGATGTAGTCAAGACCAGCAGTTCCGAGACCAAGACCGAGACCACTACCATCAAGACCAAGACCACTACCATCGAGACCAAGACCAAGGCCACCTAATGACATCATGAAAAAAATTTACTCACTCAATTACTGTACACATACTTGCAGATGGCGTGTTCAACTCTTCTGTATCACCAGTCTGGGCAGGATTCTCCGGAATTGGAATGGGCAGATTTTCTACTTCCTGAACTATGTAATCCATACTAAAATCCTTAACATTGGCTTTGACTGCTGCCGAACCGGAATGATCCAAATCCAGCCAGACAAAACCGTACGCTTGATCCAAGACAGCAGCAGCTGGCTAGATCAACTGCTCAAATGATTTGTGTTGTACAGTCAACGCAGACTGGATCTGCAGTGTCTGAAGAAGTCCAATGAAACGCTTGTGCATTGATGCAACAAGTGCTGTTATCAAGGTTCCATGGTAATGTGCACGACCGGTCTGTTCAGCCATGCACTTGAGAAGTGCAACAACAGAAGGAACAACTCAACTGATGGTGACGTACTCGTCGCCTTGTGTCAAATCTGTCACTTCTGCAAATGGGTGCAAGACAACCACCAGCTGCAACTCAGTCAGCAAATGTGTGACCAGTTATTGCCAGGTATGAGTGCATGTGCCTATCAGTCCATATGTCCTTGGTGAGTGACATGCTGCTTGCCCTTGCAACATGGGCTGACACTCGTTCTTCAATGCTTTTCCTTAGCTTTGGAAGCAACTTCTATGTGAGATGTGACCATGATGGCAGTGCAGATTTGGGTTGAGTTTGGTTGAATTGCAGTCATGAATTCTCTGAACCAATCAGTTTTACAATTCCAAAGGCAGCCTGCCCTTAACGATGAGAATCTTGAGAAGTAGATGCGTGATATGCTGCTGCTCAGGATGATGACTGCTGACTAACGGAAAACCCTATATGAAATTTGTGCAGTACAATCTGGTAGGCGACATTTCTTATAATATATAGTGGTCTCAAAAAATTTCTGAGACAAATTCATCAAGACCGAGACCAAGACCGAGACCACCACTACCGAGACCAAGACCAAGACTAACGCGACTAGTCTTGAAATGTTTGCTACCAGACTTAAGACGCACTTGTTTAACATCTCATTTAAGTGCAATCTGTAAAGCACTCTTGATCTTGGCCTGCTGTGACTATAGCGCTATATAAGTTGGCATATTAACTAACTAACTAACTAAGGCCTTACCTGTCGAGACCAAGACAAGACCAAGACCACAAAAAAATCGGTCTTGAGCGGTCTCAAGACCAAGACCGCGGTCTCGAGGACTACACCCCTGAAGACACATGAGCCATTGAATGAATGTCTGCTTTCAATGCCTAATGATCAGCAAAACTAGTCAAAAAACAGTTTGTATGTCATTAATTATGCCATAACTTTGCCATAACTTTTGAGCCATCAGAACTCTCTTGTAAATGCTGTAAATGCAATTTGTGCTCTGGCAGTTTTTTCTTGTATATATGGGTTTCTGTAACTACATTATTTACTAGATGTTTGTGCAAAACACTTAAGCAGAAGGTCTGCTTAAACACAGTAGAGGACTTAGCAATCTGTTAGTCCAAGATATTTTTAACATTTTTCTTAAGAACCACATTTCTGCAGCCTCAAGCTTTTCTTCATGAATTTAGAGATAGTCCAAGCTTCTGCACCATATGACATGACTGGCCAAACATAGCATTCCAGAACCCTAATCTTTGTTTTCATTGTTAAATGTCTGTTTGTTAGTATGTGGTTTAGATTCCCAAAGGCTGCTTGGCCATTCCTATTTTTGCTTTTGTCTGATTCACTTTCAGCATCATTGGTGAACCAGCTTCCCAGATATTTGAATTCATGACTTGCTTAATTTTCTCTCCATTTATGTTGGTTCAGCATTTGGGCAGGGTTGTTAACAATACTGCTAAAATGTATTGCCAATACCAATACCAATACTTTTGTCTGCAACAAATAAAGTTGACAACCGGTACTTTTAACCCCTTTACCAGGCACGACGAACACAACTCGTCAACCGCCATCTTTACTAATTCGGGCGCGACAAACGCAATTCGTCATGTAAGTTCTGTAGCCATTCCTGTATTGTGCGCAACGAGAGAGACTCGTCTTATGCTATAAATCGCTTTAGTATCTATCCAATCTCTAGATGACACCTGTTTTTAGCTATTTCATCTCTATTGTGCTAGGAAATAGATATTCTTTGGACCAAGAGGTCAAACCTTGGCCTGCGCTTGTAGGAAATCGCTTGAATAAAAACGACTTGCCGGGTTAGACTTGATGTCATTTGATGCCCACATTGACACAATCTGCAAGTCAACATACTTTCACATGTGGGCTCTAAGGCACATCCGTAACAGCATCGATTTTGACACAGCTGCCTCAATAGCCTGTTCCGTGGTTAGCAGTAGACTGGACTACTGCAACTCTGTACTTTACAGCACCTCGGGAAAAAACTTACAGAAGTTCCAACGGGTACAGAACTCACTGGCCAGGACTGTTTGTAAAGTGCACTGAACAGAACATATTACACCGATCCTTGCTCTTCTCCATTGGCTACCAATATGATACCCCATACAGTTCAAGATCGCACTAATTACCTTCAAGACAACAACAACACAACAGCCCAGCTACTTGGCAGACATCATTCAATTGCAGGGACAGTCTTTCATACTGAGATCACATGGTGCTAATAAACTGATAAAGCAGCGCACTCGCCTTTCTCTCACCAATCGTTCCTTCGCAATCGCTGCTCTGTCTGTTTGGAACAATCTGACATCCCCTACAACTTTGCCGCTCACCCGATTGGGGTTACCACTGAAAAATTATTATTATTATTATTCGACAATTTATATTGTGCAATAAGCATGGCAAAGGCCAAAGTCAAGAGCACTTTACAATTAGTATGTCTTTAGTTTCTTTGCAAACAGTTCGGCAGAGGTCGCTTTAGTCACTTCCTCTGGTAGCACATTCCATAGTATGGGATTCCCTTGCATGACAGATCTCTCACCAAGTTTCGCCTTCCTGGACGGAGGGGCAACGGCCAGAAGGACATGACTGCTGGACCTAAGATGCGAGCGCCTTTCAGTCATCATGGGCCTGTGCATCAGCACTGTTAATCAGGTGAGACAGGTAGAGTCGTGCAGGATTCGAAAAGTAAGCCAGCATTGTTTAAAGATGACGTGTTCTGGAATCCGGAGCCAGTGGAGACTGTCTCTGAGTAATGGAGTCACATGGTCATTCCACCTGGCTCCGAATATCACGTGAGCGGCAATGTTTAGCACCGACTGCAGCTGGCTCAGTTGACTGTCAAGAAGGCCAAGTAGAATACCACTACAATAATCAACTTGAGATAAAATGAGGGGGTGGATGAGTTGTATCGCCGCGGCAGTTGATAGGTAATGGCAGATCTCCCTGATCTTCTGGATCATCATAAACACAAACATACCCCACCATACTAAACCTCCATTGCCACAATCATCATCAACATTATCAGCAGAATTACACAATAAATAATAAAGCCTCAACAAGCACTCTAGAAATAATAATTATCAGAAGACCTGCTTTCAAATTGGTGACATCCACCAAACAAGATCATTGAATTGCCAATGATACTGGCACCATGCCCTGCCTTTCCTCCAGGACAATTTTGTGAGGCCACTTGAGTCCATTCATTTACAGCTGGATTATAAAGGTGAAGTTGATCAAAAAATCTTGAAGTCTGCCAAGAGTCATGCAGAAAAAACAGAACAAAATTATATATATATATATATATATATATTATGTATACCGTATTTTCACGCATGCTGCCCGCACTTCTGCGGATAGTCTGCACCATGCAGATAGCCCGCAAAAAAATATATATCCTGCAAAATTTGAATCAGAAAGCCCACACCTGCATTGCCCACACCCTCCCATTCACGGTGGCGGACTGGAATTGGAGTCGAAAGTATTGAGGCAGGGAGGGGATCGACCGTCACGGGGCAGAAGTTAGGCTGACCAGGACGTGGCGGGGCAGGAGTCTTATCCCTGTGCAGACCTCTACTACCACTGTCTACCAGTCATAGTAGCCTTAAGTGTACCGGCTACTTACTATCTATGCTGTAATGACGTAAGAGTACTGTAGACGGCTGTCAGCTGCCCGGGCTTGGTCATCTGCCTGGGTTCCTTGTTGGCTCTGCCCGGTAATTATGCCACCGCGTGTCTATGGCACTGGAGATGTTACCCCATTACTAGTAGAGTCTGAACAGGGCCATACCAGTGGCATAGGAAGGGGTGGGGAGTCAGGGACTCGGACGGTGTGTCCCTAAAGGCGGCATTTTTTAGGGATAAAAACTTGTAGGGGGTGGTTGGTTCTAAGTGGAAGAAAGAGAGTCTCTTCCTAGTGTTGACGAAGCAAAAGGAATGAAGTAGAAAGGCTAGTGCCAATTACCTTTGTCTTGGCCCTCACGTGGCTCTTTCAGCCTTTCGGCGGCGCCAACCCATGCTATGTCACTGGGTCATGCTGGTACAAGGCTGTGTGGACAGCTGCAAACATTCCTGACAGCTGCGGCAACCAACGCTACTTGATACAGCTGGCATCAGATAAGCTAATAGCTTCGTGGCATTCTCTGAGAACAAAGGCCCAAATCTGTGTGTCAGGGGTAATTGGCAGTAGGAGAAAGGAAATGCGTGGGAAGGGTATGATGAGATGCAGCGGAAAGAGCTTCGGTTTGTTGACACAATTTCTGTAGAATTCGATTCAGATTTCCCGCACCTCCGCATTGCCCGCACCTGGCATTTTTGCTTGTAAAAATCGCATAGCTCGCTGGCAATACGTGCAAAATATGGTATATATATATATATATATATATATATATATATATATATATATATATATATATATATATATATATATATACAGGTGTCCAGGAAAAAAAAACAGCAGAAAAATATGATTTCTAAAAAATTCCTAAATATATTTCTATCAAAATTTCCACACGTGTACACTGTACAGCACATATTTCCCCACCTTTCTGCCTATTTTCATCTCATTTGCATGTAAGATGGCCATATTGTGAGATATCAAAGTCAAACTTCGATTTTACTACTCAGTCGCAGCATGATAGGCCTAAATATGTAGCTTCACATAAATTTGGTTTCATGTCAATGTTGGTGGTGGTGGTGGTAGTAGTAGTAGTAGTAGTAGTAGTAGTAGTAGTAGTAGTAGTAGTAGCAGCAGCAGTAGTAGTTCTAAAGTTTAAATCGAACGCAAATTTGTAAAAATGTTTTTAAATTAACAGAATTTGACATAACAAGAAAAGTTCGATTAAACTTTCAAAATGGGTAAAATATATATCAAATGAAGATGTGAATTCAGACATTATGGAGAGCTTGGCTTTGGATACCGAACAATTGTTTCAAAATATCCTGAAAAGGGATGAAACTTTATTCGTGAAAGATCTTGCAAATGGGTCAATGATCGGATCTCAGAACTCAATCGCAAACTTTTCTTGCTATGTCAAATTCTGCGAATTTAAAAACATTAAAAAAAATTTGCGTTCGATTTAAACTTTACAACTACTACTGCTGCTGCTGCTACTACCACGGATCCCAAGGACATACAAGCATCGAAGGACAGAATTGTGGACTGAATCAATGCCTTAGAGAACTGGATGCTGCAGAATAAACTGATCCTAAATCCAGGAAATACGAAATTTATCTGGTTCTGTGGCAACCCCGGCTCGCTGTCTCGTCGCGCAGCTGGCGGTCGGGCGGCCCCAATGCCCGCTCGGTTTCCCGATCGCCATCTGTCGCTAACTCTGCCTGATCGGCAGCGTCTGTTCGATTTTCCAGTTCACCAACATCAGACGAGGTGTCCGCGGCTGCCGGTCAGGCCACATACTGAGGATGGCCGCTCCTCAAAACAGGGTTCTGATTTTCCTCGTCTGACATGTCTCTGTCTGTCTGTCCTGTCTCCGGCCACGTCCGAGAGACCCTTTAGCTGGCTCCTCTTATCACTGGACATTGCTTGGTCTCGGCACCTTAAGCGATTTCTGTACATACTTTTGGTCACCGGTTTCGACTTGGTGCCACGTCTCTTCATTCTCGGTAATATAACCGTCTTCCGCTCTCTTAAAGACAGGCGGCATTGTCTATCCTTTGTTGCAGCTTCTTAGCATGCTTGGCACCTTCTGCTCTCGCTCCTAGACGGGCAGCGGCGTCTATTTGTTTCCTCAGCACTTTCACCAAAAACCGAGGTTAACCGTGCCTGAATGGACGGCGGTCCACTCTTTTCCTCAATGGCATCTATTCACCAAACTGACTCCCCGTGCCTCGACAGGCGGGCGTCTGTCTCCTTCCTTGGCTCAGAGTTGACCTACTTGGTGCTAACGTGATTTCAGGCAGGCGATTTTCATCACAGCCAAGACTCACCTTCACTGACAGTACGCTGAGACTCCGCATCACAGCTTACTTCAAAAGAAACGAATGCAACTTGCTTTTCATTGGTTTATTTTATTTATTAACAAACCAAGCAACAATGAAAACATTGGCTACAGTGGCAACACTGGTAAAACGGACAAAGACGGGTTGGCTAGACGCACTCGCAGCCAAAATAACT